>OW285243.1:3954589-4270854 GCA_935421215.2 Melolontha melolontha
CTCTCCCCCTCTCTCTCTCTCTCTCTCTCTCTCTCTCCCCCTCTCTCTCTCTCTCTCTCTTTTTTTTGAATTTTGGTTCTTCTTCAGATTCACAGGATAAGGGAGATGAAAAGGAGGAGCAGATGAATATCCAAACATTACTTTTAGAAATGAGAGCAGACATGAAGAAGAATAATCAAGATTTAAAGGAAATAAATAAGAACAATGAGAGTGTGAATAAAAGATTAGAAGAGATTACTAAAATCAGTCAAGATTTAAAAGAAGGAATTCATGCAAATAATGTAGAACTACGAGGAGAGATGATAAAAAACAATATAGAATCACATTTTTGACCGTCCAACGTGTGGCTGCAATTATTACAATATATATATTTCTTTTCTTGACCTATGTATATAATAAAAGATTTTCTTATTCGGCGATTTAAGATCTGTTTTAATTAAATATGAATTTATTTATGATGATTAGGCTCTTACATGTTTCGGCACTAACGGCCTTTTTCAAAGAGTTATATTTAAAATGTTAATACAATTATAATTATAAAAAGTAACAGTATATTACAGTTTGTGCTGTCATATTTTAATATGTTATATTGTTATGGTTTTTATCTAATTAGTAGGAATTACATTGCGATATTAAATTTTATACATTAAACTTAGGTTTTATATGAAGGTAAATTGCAAACCGTTACTTTACATTATTAAATTATAATACATACTAGTTACATTTTTATATCATACCGGTTAATTAAATTTTGTTCTTGCTTAATACTAATAATTTCCTTAACTTCCCTTTTCGTTGTATGTGGTTCTTTCCCGATTATCTGTGTGTTTTCGAAATCAAAATGGTGGTCATGCTGAAGTTTGTGTGTAAATAAGGCAGTTTTGTCTGTGTTGGAGTATTTGTAGGCTTGTATCATTATGTATAGATATTGTTTAGTTTGACCAATGTAATAATTATCGCAATGGCGACATGGTATTTTATAAATCAGCGACAGCGACCAGACCACGACCTATATGTGGAATGTGTCTTAGATGCAAGATATTATTGACTCTGGTGAAATACATTGTGGTTTTCTAGACTATGTTGTTGGCAGTCGCAGAATGCGTCGAGGGAAATTGGGAAGCCGACAATGTAAACAGAAAAAAAAACATAATAATTGATAGTCATGCCACTATTTAAGTTATGATGAATCCAACGACCAGGTCTGAACTGATTAAATATTGTAAGCAGGTCCTAAATAGACTGACAGAAGACAGTATTGTCTCACTGATATGGGTATGGATTAAAAGCAATGAGATAGCTGATTAACTGGCCAAGGAAGGCCCTAAAAGGAACATCATAAGTTCAGAATATATGTATGAATGTGAAATTGCCGAGGAAATATAAAAAAAATGGAGACTAACGAAGTTCAACTCCATACTAAAACACTACTCGAGGATGCTAGATTTTCAGCGAACGTAGTTCGTAATAATAAAAAAAGATATTAAAATTATTACCGGCTTGATAATCGGAGTTGGTTAGCGAGTCCTGCTCTAAGACATGTGAAACTAGATTTCATATAATATGCATTCGTGAGGAACTGGAGGGAAGATTTCGGAAGAGATCTATTGGATCCTACGAGAATACTCATATTTTCCCTGAGGAGGATAGAGGACACAAGACTAACAGAGTGGAGCTGATAGATTTATCGAAGATTATACAAAAATCACTATGGTCAAGTGCTTGGGCTTATTGGCGTCCAATCACAAAGAATTAGAATAGAATGGAGAGAATAGAAATAATATTCGAATTAGAAATTTAAAAAAATATAATGAGTTGCTATGCGGCCGGTGAAAATATTATATCTTGCTCACTTATGTATTTGTGTAAAAATTCTATTTAAAATGCTGAGGAAATTTTCAAAAATCTAATTCATTTGCAAGTAAATTCAAATATTTTAACATTTTATCCTTTGTGCAGGATACATTTGAAAAGAAAACACTTTACGCTTGATACATCTCTGGATTTCCTGACTATTACTGGATCTTATAGTGTTTCCAAAGGCAAAATACTAAACAGACGGATTTCGGGCAGCGGAACATTTATTATGACATTTGGTAAGTTCAATAAACAAAATAAAAATAATTCTTTTCTGAAAGGACATTTTAGTTGGAAATCATCTGGACTACAATACTGATTTTTACCTTTACGAAAAGGATGATGGAAATTATATACATTTTGTTAATGGTACTGTCAAGTTTAGAACAAAACATGTCTACTACTACTTCGAAAATCTTCACTCCACACGCAGTGGTTAGTCTTGTTAATACGAGAAATATGATGGCTATTTATTCTATAAATACTTTTCAGGTAATATAAGTCCATTGCTTAATAAAAACTGGCGAAAAGTTAATGATGAACTTGGGGCATCTCTGAATAAATTAATTTTCCAATTCTTCCAAATTCCAGTAGACGCTGTTACTAATAGCGTACCTATCGAAAATATATTCTACTTGTAAATGGAGACTACAATAACAGATACATGTTTATAGTATTTGCAAAAATTGACTATAAAAAGTATTATTTTTTGTATTTCGTTTTAAAAACTATTATTCAAAATTATTATCTTAGCTGAAGCCATTATAACGAATCCAATAAAAGCATTACGTGAGTATAATTTGTTTGAAAATAAAACAGTGTAAAATATGTATAGATAATTATAAATGAGTATTAATATTTTTAACTTTTTAATAGTTAATAAAATTTTTGCAGGGAGAAATTGTTTGATTCCGTTTTATACTCCAATACAAAGACTTCCTTTTCATGATTTTTTTTTCATTTTAATTATTCTCGTTTATCTCTTCGCTATTAAGAAACTAGTCGCACTAAGACGCAGTGTAAATATTAGCTAAGCCACCATCCGCGAACACACCCCGCATAGTATTTATTGGTCAGTATGGAAAGGTATTGTACAGTGAAAACATTTAAACAATAGTGCATACATCAACAAAAAGCTACGCGAACAAAAAGTGCCTGGGGCGTAGGTGATTTCGAGGGTAGAGGTATTAGAGGTAATTTTTGAAAAACTTTATAATTGTGGAAATTAAGTTTTTTCATAAAACTACAATATTTCTAATGAATTTAATTGATATTGGGGATGCAAATTATTATTTACAGAAGTATTAATGTGAATCTTTAAATCTACCTCGTTGCTGTTGAATATTGCTGCTAGTATAATTTAAATACAATTAACTCAATAAATGTTTCGCTTCATAAACTTTATTTTAGAAAATTATTTTGAGCAGTTAAAGTTTAGTTTACATTTATCAAATCAGAATTATTATAATTTGAAATAGATATTGGCTTATTCCAAGCTACAATAAAGATACATATAAATATTTCATGTTGTCTAGAGAGTATATTGTTATAATTAATACAAGTTAACATCTGTAAGATGAAATTATTTAGAAAATTTTATTTTTGCCAAGTAATATTACTGCAGTAACTAAACCAGGTCATGTATGTATTTACATCTCTTACGACAACACGGCCTCGGTGAGTTATGATCTTTCACCACATCATGTTTATCTTATAAACAGGTAACTAGGCTAAGGGGACATACTCTAGTATATAACGAGACACTCAGAGGTCTCGACACAGACAGAGTCACAGTCTGAGTCAGAGTGTTAGAGACCCTGCTAGATTAGTGCCTCATAAGTATAATGTAGTGTATTTTATTGTTAAACGTTGTTATTATCTTTATTAAATTATATATTGTTATTTAACCGTTGTCCCGTCTATCATTTATTATGTTGGTGAACCTCCGGTGTTAAAGCAGCGATGTGACCTCCGGGACCGGGTAACATCACATGGCGATCCTGCCAGAATCTGATATCACATGGCAGTCCTGCCAGCCACTTAAGACTGTGTATAAATTAAGTGAAAACTGGAACGAATCATCGAAAATATAGTAAGCCAATAAACAAAATGGGAACTACGCGACGGAAGAATAAGTCATCCTCAGCCAGGAGCAAGCGAAAGCCGCTCACAGGTCGGCCCCGGAAACTCTCTACCACTTCAAGAGAAGAAACAGGTATTTTTTTTTTAGAAATCTAAGCAAAGACAATTACATTGCGTAAAAGTGACTGAACAATGCATAGACATTTTATACATAAACTGTGTATATTTCAATAGTTAAAATGTTTCTTTGTATTGTAAAGAATAATATTAGTTTGATGCGTATGCATAATATGTGTAATAATTTCTGCATACGCCAACAAAATGTAGTATGTAAACAGCGTAGCACCGTTCCTTTTTTCTAAGGTCAAGTATACTTATAATTAATAGAATATAATGTAATTGTAAAGCATTACATTTACAGAAAAATTAAATTCAAAAACCTGTCGCAAGTTTGTTATCCATCGTACACGAGAATATAGAAGTTTATACACATTTTTTTAAAAAAAGCCGCCTACCTAAAATGGAAAAAACACGTTATATTTTTAAAACAAGCGAGCATAAATTCACTTACGTTCAATGCATATATACAATGAAATGCATACGTTTTTATTTCTTAACAGGCGCCACACAATAAGTGTAGTATTTCAAAATTGTTTATCCAAGCAGGTGTATAAACAATAGCATGTGTATTTAAACTAGTCGAATCAATAAACATCGATACGGAAATAAACATCGAAATGAAACACTTAGATAAAAATTAGTTTAGAAATCGGCAAGGCCAAGTTCGTCTAAAATGCACGACATCATTTATTTCTAAACGATACACTCCGTGACATTGAACAAAAAGTATGTCTAACGCATTCATAAAGTTTTGCAAACTAAAGAGAATTCAGATTAATATACGAGGAGCATGATTTTATTATTATATATAAAGAGTTCAAAAAATTTTGTTGGAAACGTCTTATCACTAATAGAAGTTGATTCCAATGATGTAAAGGTTAGTAACGGAACGACCGGTAGCATCCTTATCACGTCATGGGCCCAATCGACGACAGAGACCTATCGATCGCACCATTACGAAACCGACAACAGCTACAGTTTCCGCCAACTCCAGGACTGATCATCTTAGGGTTATGGAACTGTTAAAAAGGAAACCAGCCGAATCAAAAGAATTTCAAGTGATGAAAAAGGCAATTCGCTTCAGAGTCGTAATGAAGCAAGCATGCACTTCAAGGAAATGGTCCTATACGACGAAGACGCTCTCACAATTTTTATAAAAGAGAATGCAGTTATAACAAAATGTGTATTGTTAACTGGTCTCTAGAATTTCTGTATTGAAGAAAATAGCATACATAATAAGGGAATTACCGCAGAACGTGCACCCTTACTGTTGTCAAGAATTGCTTCGCAGAACATGACATACACGAAATATGTGTTGTCCAGAATAATCAACGAATCAGTGATTTCCTAAAATAATTTTGCCATAGAGCAAAAGAAAGAAAGAGAGTTGAATTATTTTAAAATAAATATGATAAAGAAATGAATGCAAAGAATTGAAGGCAAACAATCAAGCACAAGGAATTGAAGACAAACAGTCAAGCAAACATGAAGAATTGAAGACAAAGAATCGAATGCGAAAAATTAAGGAAAGACAAGAATTGCAAACTACGAAATAAGTCAACTATTCCAAATTACTACCACATGTTATGGAGATAAAATTTAAGCAAACAAACAGAGAACAAACTTGAGACAGTGTACAACAGCCCTTTTACCATTTACCATCTACCATTTACAATTTAAAATTTACAATTTACGATTTACTATTTACAATTTATCATGTACCATTTGTAATAATTTTAATTTATAATTATAATAAATTTCAAATTGTTTATAATAATAATACTTTTAGTGCAACTTATCTATACACACATCGTTATATAGTATAGTATAAACTTGTATAAGAAATATCATATAATATATCTCACTAATAGTATGTAAGGAAATGTAATTAGGAAAAGCCAAAACGGCTCACAAGCCCTTTTCTTTTCTTTTCCGCCGGGTGGAAGATGCAGTAACTAAACCAGGTCATGTATGTATTTACATCTCTTACGACAACACGGCCTCGGTGAGCTATGATCTTTCACCACATCATGTTTATCTTATAAACAGGTAACTAGACTAAGGGGACATACTCTAGTATATAACGAGACACTCAGAGGTCTCGACACAGACGGAGTCACAGTCTGAGTCAGAGTGTTAGAGTCCCTGCTAGACTAGTGCCTCATAAGTATAATGTAGTGTATTTTATTGTTAAACGTTGTTATTATCTTTATTAAATTATATATTGTTATTTAACCGTTGCCCCGTCTATCATTTATTATGTTGGTGAACCTCCAGTGTTAAAGCAGCGATGTGCCCTCCGGGACCGGGTGACATCACATTACAATACATATGCAATAAAAACAATAACAGTGTAATACATGTATGTTAATACCAGTATATATATATATATATATATATATATATATATATATATATACATATATCGCGACAAATGGAGATCATATCCATTCATTTCACATACCACTCAAGGTCCGTTTTCCAAGACGAGATCCAATTTTGGATCTCTTTTTGTTTTGCGTGTATTTGCGTGTATTAATATTTTAAAAATTATTCTACCAAATACCTACATGTTTTATAAAATAATACAGAACTTGTCCAATTTTCGATCTCATATAAAAAGCTTTTTTACTTGCGGAGATATAAAAAAAACATTTAATATGTGCCCCTTTTTGATCACTAAGTTAGTAATAATAAAGAAATTTTTGTCTGGTTATATATCCCGAAATTCAAAATTTGATGTTCTCTAAAAGTGTTTTTAACTTTACTATTATAGGAAATGTAGTCGAATTACAAAGGCCGTGTTTGTAAATATTCTGATATATCTGATGCTAATACATTTTAATTATAACGTCTAGTCTTAGAATTGTGACAAAGTTATAAATCTTTTATATGAAAATCATAGGAAGATATTACTTCAATGGATTGCGTTTTGCACGTGCATCTCAAAACATGAGTTTAATGTCCTTTATATCGATGGTTATTGAGTTACTTGAAATTATTATTTCCAATGTTATTACATACTTCTAACATGAGATTTTATGTTGTTTGCCATGTACAAATTGGTTTTCCTTACGTTAGAAACTTAATTGACATATATGTAACCGTATACATATTAATATAAATGCTAAACCACTTTCAAAAATTTTCAAAAACATGATAAAAAATAAAAAATGAAATGCAGTCAAATCATGAAATCATTACTAAAAGTTATATCCAGCAAGAAAGCAATCAGGTTTCCTAACATTCACCCGAGTAAACTGAAACATAGATTAGGGATTTTTCGCTGGAAACTATAACCCAAATTAAATGCCAGGGAAAATGTTATTAGTGTTCTGGCTCAAGTAAAGTTAAATTCCTCGATATCTAGCAGAGTAATAAAACACTTTACCTCTGCAAAGTGAAAGCGCCAAAAATTTTAAGAAAACCGAAATACAAAGCATTTAAACTAGAAATTAAGTAATAGTTATCTCTAATTATTTAGCAATTTTGCTATTGGTATGTAGAGAAGTGTGAGAGAATTATTAATCATTAATTTGAAAAGACTGGCAAAATAAATTCCAGGGATGTAATAACTAATGATCTAGACTAGACCTCCATATTTAATGACTGTGAATTTGTCTATTTAAGTAATTTCTCATAACTTGGGAGTTGTGCGGCGGTGTCCCGCCTAATTGAAACTACGATTGCAATTATTCCTATACCGAAGTTGAATCAACTTCAGGACATCAATAACTGCAATTATAGTTTCAATTAGATAAGCAAAGGAACCACCACATAACTTCCTAGCTACGTGACATTGCTTATATAACAAATTCCCAAGAAAATGTATATTGAAGTTCAGTCCAGATCACAAGATATTACATCTTTGGATATTATTTTGTGTTAATTTGTGAAAGAATTATCAGAACAAATAAGACTCTATAAATAGAAGACAATAATGTTTACAATGTCACTTCGAATAGATTTCTGATTTGATTGCTTTTTTTATTGTAACGGGATCCCATCAGGTGTTTTCTATAACATAATTGTGTATATTAATGTAAGACCAATTTTTCGTAACTCAAAACGCACAGTATATACGCTGACCTACGACAATACATATCTAAACAAAATACAACAATTGGTATAGATCAGCGCTTTCTTATCTAGACTTCACCAAGTTCGGTAAACACATATACAAAATACATAATTTGGACTGATAGATTCCCTCGTTCGAGAACAAAAACATAAATAACACAAGTAACTAACATAAAAGTATTTAATATAAACCATACTTATTTTTTTTTTTATATAAGTTACAAATATAAACTATGATTTGGACCCAACTTTTTGATTGAAAGAGATCTGCCTATTTTTCTTATAGTTTTAGATATTTTCCCTTTCAGTCAATCAATGTGAAGTAAATACACTGACCTAAGTCAAGGCCGAAAATCAAAGAAACTGCTAAATAAACAAGATGCATAAGTATACATATATGTATATTCAATTAATCAGCGTTTTCTGGATCAAAATGCCTACAGGAACCGTTACAAAAACATTTACATCGAATTGAAATGTGTTATTCTAAATAAATAAGATATGCATGCATATACGAATGTATTATTGTTGTTTGTTTTCTACTATGAAAAATAACATTCAGCGATGGACAATCAATATTACTTTCGCAAACTAAAATAGATTAAGTGTTTCTAATAATTGTTATATAAAAATGTAAATGTGATCGTTCCAAAATTTAAAGATCAATTATATTCCGCAAGTGATTGAAACTTTATATATAAGTAAAGTATTAGAGTGTTGTAGCTGCTGTATTTTGAGTGTCGCAGTTTTCATATATAATTTACATGCTATACATTAATGAAAATATAGTTGTATGGTTATATCTATAGAAAGAGCAAAGATAATTAATGCATTTAAAGGTTTAATGTTTTGACCATTAATTTGATCCCAATTGAAGGTTCCAAAATTAGTGTTTCCCTTACATGAAAATCAGCAGTTGCGTACATATTTGATTTCTATTTCGTTCATTTAAAATTAGTTTTGTGTTTATAACAAGATTTATTAAGTATATTATAATATTTTAAGATTACAAGTTTTTTCCTGGCGAAAAATTATTAATACTTTATATGACATTTTACTAATCATAATTTTTGTATAACAAACTCATCATAGCAAAAGTTGTAGTCAACATAATTTTCTATCTATTCTTTGATAATTCTTAAGTTAAAAATTAATGTATGTATGTTCACTGAACCAACGAGTATTTCTTTTATAAAATAATTAAATACGCAGTTTTTACATGAAATACTTTTAGTAAATATTCTAGTCTACTTACATATGTGTTGACACATCTACATTTATTTAATATTTAAGTAAACCAACTATCTGTGTTAAAATAAAAATATTTGTGACTCTAATTACATACTATATCACATAAATTTAATTTTTAGACTAATAAACGTGAGCATACTAGAATAAATTCATGTTTTCTAAAATTATTAATTTTAGATAATGTAATTTTGTAACAAAATAAACTGTTTTCTCCAGAGTAGTAAAATTGTTACTCGATTTGCTTTAATTAGTAATAACATTAAATTATCTATTTAAATTATATTAAAAAAATGTGCGGTTGTTCTCAAACACAAACACGCTATTATTATAAGCACATACTTATTTATTGAAACAGAAAGATTACGGGCGAGAGACATGTATACAAATATTTCTCTATTACACATCAAATTACTTCAATTATTCCTAATCGGCGTTCTAGCACGTACGTTTGTTTAGAAAGTTTGGCAACATCGCTGGATCTCATCTTATGCTGGAGCTTTCAACATATACATTCTAAGATCTCAACTTGTACACTATACATCAAGGAACTCGATATATATTTTAATTTTTTTAAATTTTTTTAATTGTATAGTTTTTTCTAAATTATGTTTATAAAAATGCCGTTCCTTTTGGGTAGATCTCAGGTTGTCTGTAGGATATATGGTTTAGAAAATATAAATAAATATATATATATATATATATATATATATATATATATATATATATATATCCCCGTGTGGGGATTTGTCAGTTACCTCCATCGGGTGCGTCCCTATGGGAATTAGGGGAAGCTCGCTGGGTCTGCAATCCAGCAGATTCAGAGGGTAGTGAGGAAATAAAATACTCACCGTGAAACAAAAACTGACCCGGTCCTCCAGGTTGGGGGTTGAGGCATTAGACTGGTTCTCTAATACTCGGAAAAAATATACAAATACCAAAAAACCTAAGCGAAGCCTCGGAACAATGGACGGATCTTTGAGACAACGAAAACGGCAAAGAAGATGGATTATGAATTTTGCTACGTGGAATGTACAGGGTATTAGACTGAAAACGGATATTATTGCGTTAGAGATTAAGAAATTGAACATCGATTTGATAGCGCTGATAGAAACCAAGAAAAAGGGAAGTGGCACCGAGAATGTCGGAGAATACGTTCACCTGTTTACTGGGGTGTCGAAGGAGATGAGAGCAGCTAGAGGGGTATCCATACTAATAAGGAAAGACTGGAAGAACAAAATTAACAACTGGGAAGCAGTGGATGAGAATATTCTGATGGTTAACTTGAAAATACATGGATATAACATCACCATTATAGCGGCCTACGCACCGTCAGATGACGAAAGAGTCGGCATTAAGCAGGAATTCCTAGACAAATTGGACGAAATCCTAATAAGTATTGGAAGGAAGATAGAAGTCATAATGATTGAAGATTTCAATGGAAGAACAGGAAGGGCAAACAATAGCCCAGTAGTGGGACCATTTGGTGAAGAAATAATCAATGATAATGGCCGAAGACTCATAAATCTCTGCGAGACCCACGATCTTAGAATAAACAACGGATTCTTCAAACACAAAGACATCCATCGCTACACATGGATGCAGAACACCCGTAATCTAAAAACCATTATTGACTATGTAATAAGTAGACAAGAAACAAACATAGAGATAAACGACGTAAGAGTCCTAAGGGGAATAACTTGCGGGTCGGATCATTTTTTGGTGAGAGCCAAAATAAGAATGCAATTTAGGAAAGGAAACAAGACCCAAGATGAACAAGACGGCAGGACGACACTCACAAACGCGGTGGATACAACCCAATATAATTTTGACAGTTTTAAGGACGAAAGCACTGTATTTCTATATCAGAGACGACTCGACAGCAAACTACTGAACCCGGAAGGTTGTACCTTTAACAAACTCTACGATAACGTTTTAAGTAGTCTAATAGAAGCCACCCAAGAAGCTGTAGGAGTCAAAAAGAAGAACAACAACAACAAGAAATACTGGTGGAACGTGGAAATAGAACAATTAGTCAAAGAAAAGAAGTAAGAAATATCTGAAATGGCTGACGACAAAAAGTGAACAGGACTTTGACGACTACAAAGATACGAAAAGTCAACTTAGAACGAGCATCTCTATAGCTAAAAACGAGTCATGGGATAAGAAATGCGAAGAAATTAACAACTACATGGGAGGTAGGAAGTGCTCGGAGGTGTGGAGATTTATATCAAATGTTAAAACCCCAGGAAGGAACAGTGCTAACATCCGAATAATCAAACCGGAACAGTGGCTATAACACTACAAAGGCCTGCTACAAGAAGATAGACAAGAGTATATAATAGAATCCCCCAGACAGTTTGTAGTACAAGGGGAAGAAGTTGAGATATCTGAAGAAACAATAAAGAAGACTGTCAGGAATCTTAAGTCAGGCAGGGCCAGCGGCCCGGAAGGGATATACTCCGAAATGCTCAAATATGGAACAGAAAGGCTCTACAAAAGTCTCACAGTAATTATCAATAAATGCCTAAATGGACATCCTGTTCCGCAAGACTGGAAAACGGCTTTTATATCATCCATTCATAAAAAAGGAAATAAGCTGGACTGCAATAACTTTACGGGCATATCTGTCACAAGCACACTAAGCAGACTGTACGGTAGAATCCTGCGTGACCTCATTGAAGAAGATTACCAAGGCAAAGAAGAGGAAGAGCAATGTGGTTTTAGAGCAGGAAGATCATGTACGGACAACGTATTCTGCCTAAAACAAGTTATAGAAAAAAGATCTGCTAGACAGCTGGAAACCCACCTCACGTTCGTGGACCTACAAAAAGCATATGATACAGTCCCAGTGTCAAGATTATGGAAGGTATTAGAACAATCTAACATCAATTACAACTATATAACGGCTCTTAAAGAATTGTATAAAGACTCCACATTAAGAATTAAGATGGGTAAAGAACTAACAGATGCATTTACGGTAAATAAATGACTGCGCCAAGGATGCTGTATTTCTCCAACACTCTTTAAGATATATGTAGCGGTGGCACTAAGAGATTGGAAGAGGAAGGTCACGAGAATGGGTATAGAGATAAATGACAGGTGCTTATTTACCCTTCAGTTTGCTGACGACCAGGTCATAGTGGCCAATGACAAGGAGGACATGCAATACATGGTGAGGAAAATGATGGAAGAATATCGAAAATGGGGCTTGACAGTCAATATAAACAAAACAAAATATCTGTGTATTGGCAACCAGGACGGAAATCTGGAAGTCGACAATGGTCAAGAAATAATGCAATGTCAGGAATATGAATATCTGGGCATAACTTTCGACAACACCGGAACAGATGTGAGAGAGATCGAAAAACGTATAGTCAAAGCAAAAAAAGTGATCGGATGCCTGAATGGAATTCTATGGAGCAAGGAAATAACAAAGAAGAGAAAATTTAATATATACGAGACTATAGTAAAGAGCAGCCTTCTATATGGAGCAGAAACTTGGAGGATTGCAGATAGACAAAGGAAGAAGGTTGAGGCGGTTGAAATGGATGCCATTAGAAGATCCTTGCGAATTTCACGAAGAGAGAGAATAAGGAATGACTATATAAAGCAACAAATGGGAATAGAAGGCACGATAGTTCAAGACATCGAAAAGAAACAACTTACTTGGTACGGACACGTAGAACGAATGCAAAATAACAGGTGGCCCAAAACAATAATGCACTGGCACCCAAGAGGGAGAAGGAAACGGGGAAGACCGAAACTGGAATGCAGAAGAGCATACAAAGATCCATGAGTGAAAGAAACCTCACACCAGAGGAGTGTGACGATAGAAGAGGATGGAAGTTAGGTGTCGGACAACGAAGAAAAACGTTCTAAACCGGCATATATATATATATATATATATATATATATATATATATATATACATATATATGGAATAAAATAAATTAAAAGCGGGCAAGCGGTCCGTCAATTAAAAACTCATTTATTAATTATCTCTATATTTCGCAACAACTTTGTTGCTTCTTCAGGATATAAAAATGTCGAGTTCAAAAAAATAATAAAAGTGACGTACACTCTACATTTTTATCTTCTGAAGAAGCAACAAAGTTGTTGCGAAATATAGAGATAATTAATAATAAATGAGTTTTTAATTGAGAGACCGCTTGCCCGCTTTTAAATTATTTTATCCAATATAATACGGTCAATAATTTCTTTTAAATTATATCTTAATAAGTCGGCGATTAAAGGTCTGGTTTATTACTTCAAAGTATATATATTTAAAATAACTCTACATGTTTCGGCAATGATGCCTTTGTCAAGAGAATACAAAATATAAATGACAGAATATAAATGTCAAATAATTAAGTTGCTATGGTTTAAATTATTCAAAGATACATTCCAATAATAATAATAGATCATGCCTTAGTATTCCAAAAAATAGATAGCAAGGTGTGAACATATGTGTTGTTCGCTGCCAGAAGCTTGTGTCTCTTTCTGGGTATGAACCTGTGTGTTGGTTGCTGCTGGCAGCTTGCGTCTCTCTCTGGGTGTGTGATTTTGTATTTGTGTGACCGCGTAAGTGTAGGGTTTTGTATGTTAATGCGCTCGTGAGTGTGTTTAGTGACAGGTCGCGTAAATTTAGAGAGATCGGATAACCAGCCGTTGCGTAGGGCCGCCAACCCTTTCCCGGAAACTTCTTTACTTTTCCGAGCAGTACTTCGACGGCCCGACCCCCGCCCCAAAGAGGCAAGGCGCAGACCAGCGAAGCGCACCCTGCACGGGGTTGCTCATCGCCAACCGAGGGAACACTCTTAGTGGCTACCTCAGTCGACGACGGTCACACTTTGTGCCATCTTAACGATTTCCGCAGAAGCGGGGCAATGCACACACGTCGAACGTGTGTGTGCTGTTAACAGCAGCCTAGCCAGGTTGCCGCCCAGGACCGGTCCTAGTGGTGTGTGCATTGCGCGGCGCCGTGATTTGCGCCGCGTAGCTTGGTTCCTTACTCCTGCTGGAAAGCCGGATAACCCCGTGCAACCCCGTGCAGGGTGCGCTTCGCTGGTCTGCGCCTTGCCTCGTTGGGGCGGGGGTCGAGTCGTCGAAGTACTGCTCGGAAAAGTAAAGAAGTTGCCGGGAAAGGGTTGGCGGCCCTACGCAACGGCTGGTTATCCGATCTCTCTAAATTTACGCGACCGGTCACTAAACACACGCACGAGCGCACTAACATACAAAACCCTACACTTACGCGGTCACACAAATACAAAATCACACACCCAGAGAGAGACGCAAGCTGCCAGCAGCAACCAACACACAGGTTCATAACCAGAAAGAGACACAAGCTTCTGGCAGCGAACAACACATATGTTCACACCTTGCTATCTATTTTTTGGAATACTAAGGCATGATCTATTATTATTATTGGAATGTATCTTTGAATAATTTAAACCATAGCAACTTAATTATTTGACATTTATATTCTGTCATTTATATTTTGTAGTCTCTTGACAAAGGCATCATTGCCGAAACGTGTAGAGTTATTTTAAATATATATACTTTGAAGTAATAAACCAGACCTTTAATCGCCGACTTATTAAGTTTACCTTATATATATATATATATATATACAGTGTGATCATAAAGTTTGGAACCAAGCTTATAACCGCATTATTTTACATTTTTTGGAAAAACGCTCGGACAGGTAAATTTTCTTTTTTAAAACGCCATCTTTTGACATACAATTTTTTTCTATGACGTCATTGGTTTTCGAGTGATGACGTTATCAACACTCTCTTTAAATGGCAACCATATTATTTTTTTCTCGTTTTTGGTAGATCTTTATATCCACCAAATAGTGATATAAAACAATTGGTATGTTACATCACAATTTTTTTTTAAAAAATGATATAAATTTAGAAAAAAATACGAAAATTTTATTTTTGTACAAAATTAGAATTAAATTAAAAAAAAATCTGAACTTAAATTTATCGTAACAGTTAACGTAAATTTTCAAAATGGACCCCCCAACCAACTGACACTGTCCCAGCCGAGTGTAAATGCATTGCGATCAATAGTAATCTGCGTTATTCGCTCCAGGTTAAAAGAAATTCGTCTTCCCTATCGGCCAATTACTTGTTAGAAAATCTTATTTATCATTAAATAGTTTCACAAAAAAGGGCCAAAGAAGTTTAATTTATTTATGAAATTGACATGATGTGGCAAACCATTTCTTAGTTAAAATTATCGCCCAAAAATTGAAGATTTCAAAAACTAATTAAGCTTACAAAATTTACTGAAATATGCAAGTAAGTTTTTTTCACACTTCTGTCTTGTGTGAGGACTTAAATATTCTTCTTGAACAAACCGGATCGTCAAAAGCACATGTACTCATGTTACTATGCAAAAAATTTACAAAAACACGCACTTTTTTGCAAGATATTTCTTCGACATTCTTGCTTCTTTTTATACAATTTATGTACAAAAATTTTAGTTTGAAATTGTTTCTATGGCGACAACATTGTTGAATTATTTACTTCTATTTTTGACGTTAAATTTTTGAGATATTGCGTAAAAGTTGTTCATTTTCGCTAATATAAAAAATGGCATATTTATCTGAGCGAGAAAGAATCGAAATTTTAATTATGGTTGGGTATGGGGACAGACAAGGAACGAATGCAGAAGCATGCGATTTGTTTAACCATGAACACCCTGATAGACCTCAAATTACCAGGTCTACAGTGACAAAACTAGTTGGAAAGTTTACTGAAACTGGATCCGTAAAAGATCGACAACGGCAAGGTAGACCTCAAGTAGGAGAAGATGTGAAATTAAATGTGCTTCTAGAAGCAGAAGAAAGGCATCATGTTTGCACCAGACAACTTGCGTTAGCCAACCAGGTGGCTCACTCATTTGTCGTCAACTTATTTAAAAAAGAACACTATCGTCCTTACAAAGTTCAACTTGTACAGGAATTACATGAGGATGACGAAGATCGTCGGCTGCAGTTCTGTGAAGACGTAATGTTACGTTGTGACCAAAATCCAAATTTCTTGGAAAACATCGTCTTTTCAGATGAAGCTACGTTCTGCCTAAATGGATCTGTTCACCGCCATAATTGCAGATATTGGTCGCAGAACAATCCGCATTGGACGCAAGCGTGTCATACTCAGCGCAGAGGAAAGTTAACGTATGGGTTGGAATGATTGGACGACGCATTTTAGGACCATATTTTTTTGAAGGAAATTTGACTGCTGTGCAATATTTAGAATTTTTAAGATTTGAACTGGTTCCAGCGCTCGCTGTTATTTTCCCAAATCACGAGGATGGTGATGTACCCCATCCAAATATTTGGTTTCAACAAGATGGGGCGCCTCCACATTATGGTGTAGAGGTTCGCCACTATCTTGACGAAATATTTCCCAATAAATGGACGGATTGGACGGAGAGGCGCCATAGAATGGCCACCTCGTTCTCCTGACCAGACTCCGTTAGACTTTTTTTTGTGGGGTTATTTGAAATCGAAAGTGTATTTTAACAAACCGAACAATTTAGAAGATTTAAAAGAACGAATTCGCGTAGAACTTACACAAATATCCCCAGACATAATTGAGGCGAGTATACGAAGTGTTTACACTCGGCTGGGATAGTGTCAGTTGTTTGGTGGGGTCCATTTTGAAAATTTACGTTAACTGTTACAATAAATTTAAGTTCAGATGTATTTTTTTTAATTTAATTTTAATTCTGTACAAAAATAAAATTTTCGTATTTTTTTCTAAATTTATATCATTTTTTCCAAAAAATTGTGATGCAACATACCAATTGTTTTATATCACTATTTGGTGGATATAAAGATCTACCAAAAACGGGAAAAAAATAATATGGTTGCCATTTAGAGAAAGTGTTGATAACGTCATCACTCGAAAACCAATGACTTCATAGAAAAAAATTGTATGTCAAAAGATGGCGTTTTAAAAAAGAAAATTTACATGTCCGAGCGTTTTTCCTAAAAATGTAAAATAATGCGGTTATAAGCTTGGTTCCAAACTTTATGACCACACTGTATATATAGTAGATTCAATTAGTTGGTGATTTAAGGTCTGGTTCACTTCAGAATGTATATATTTAAAACAATCTCACATGTTTCCGCATATGATGCCTTCTTCAAAGAATTTAAGATATAAATGACAGTATATTAATATACTTTATTTCAAGATAAAAATCAAGATAATTTGCTTAAAATAAGGCTTTGAAATAAACAAATGAAAATTCGCGTCTTCTTCGAAATGCGATACCGTATACACCGGAGTTCTACGTGCTCGTAATATTTTCATCAAAATTCAGTTAAAAACAGTATTATAGATATAACTATATGTATGAAAGTGTCCAATCATTATAATTACCTTTCTCACATATATTAACCTATCAAAATGTATTTTTCAACGAGATATCAAGCATAGCATCATTAGGGAACGCTAACCCTAGTGACCGAGTATTTACGAAGAAATAAATCTAAAACGTACCTGGAAACATCCAAAGTTCCATAAATAATAAATACAGCTCCAAACCTAGAAGAACCTTATCCTATTTCCCCAATTGGAAATATCGTAACCTTTAACCTACCTGGTTGTACATCGAGTCCAAAGTTGACGACACCACTATCCTGTCCTGCAGTAACACTTAAAATCATAGGTATTTTATAGTATAAACATCTATTATCGTTATTTTAAATAATTACATTTACAAATTACTCAAAATCTTGATTTTAACTAAGATATAGAAATCAGTTAAAGATAGCTTACGTAAAGATAATATTTATTTATTAACACATATAAATAAACTCACTTTAATAGGGTACACAATCTAAGTCGATTTATATTAGATTTCTTTGTAATTGATTGATTTTCACAACCGTACAATCGCTAGTATAAACATTATTTAGTCATATATATATATATATATATATATATATATATATATATATATATATATATATATATATATATATAACGGGCCATCGAAAAAATTCATAATTGGAGTAGACTGTGAAATTGTGTTGATACTTTGACCACTCCCCCACATAATGACATTTATTATTTGACATTGAAACTATAAGTTTGTGTCAAATTTTTCAAAACTCTTATTAAGAAAATTGTTTGTGTTCAGATGTAAATGAACAACATTTACAACTACTTCTGTAGCTATATGTAAATTTTGATTATGATTTCGACATTAAATAAATTATTTGTTTTCTTTTTTGTTGTAGTATCATTTCAATGGCATAACCTTTTTTTACAATGAAACCAAATGAAACTGTCAAGCATCAAGTAATGTATCATTATGTGGAAGTTGTTAAAGTACCAACCCAATTTCACAGTCTACTCCAATTATGAATTTTTTCGATGGCTCGTTATATATATATATATATATATATATATATATATATATAATATCTTCGTGACCTTGGTATGATAAGGTAAACTTAATAAGTCGGCGATTAAAGGTCTGGTTCATTACTTCAAAGTATATATATTTAAAACAACCCTACATGTTTCGGCAATATGCCTTTGTCAAGGGAATACAAAATATAAATGGTTTATATTTTGTATTCCCTTGACAAAGGCATATTGCCGAAACATGTAGGGTTGTTTTAAATATATATACTTTGAAGTAATGAACCAGACCTTTAATCGCCGACTTATCAAGTTTACCTTATATATATATATATATATATATATATTGTTGTGATGCATGTTATCCATATAGAGCTGCATCTAAAATAGGAAGAATAAGACATACAAAGTGAAAAAGGGTTATAATATAATGGTGATATAAATAATATTATTAAGTCTTAGCAGTATCGAAGTGCATATGTATTTTTTATAACGATCATTTCATTCTTTAAATTTCTATATACATTTTCCTTTCATTATTTAATTTTATTATATCTTATTCAAATTTTCAAATATTAGCGCGAAAAACATATTCAAATCCATATGCAACTTTGTATTATATCGACACTAGTAAGACACGCCTACAAATTGACATCTCGCTATGTTTACATTTATCATGCGCAGTATGCGATTTGTATCATTCGAATTTATCTTAACCTAACTTGGTAATTTATAATATAATTTTTAAAAACATTTAGATATTCTAAATTAATCAAATTCTTTTTATATAAAATTGTTAAAAGGGTAAATCATCGAGATTATTGATATCAATAGATAGCGTGTTTGGTAATATTCAGACAAGTGCTGTCGAATTATTAGATCCTTGAATTTAAAAAAATAAATAGACGCATCTTTTTAGACCAAGCCTTAGAAATCTTGTATAAAACACAAATTTAAATTATAAATTCAGCTAAAAGTGATTAAAAGTATCCAGAATATTAATTAACTCGATCGTCAAGTGAATTACTACAAGAATTTTCGGTAATAACGAACTTTCAAACAACATAGCGTCACTGACGTAGTTCCACCGAAAACGATAGAAAATCAGAAGAAATATATATAAGAATCCATCGCCGAACTTCAACAATATAGTCTAACGTACATCAACAACGATACCTGAAATTCTACAGCCAGAAACGAGCGCAGTGAGTAATTAGGCACCGAAGACGAAGTCCGAGGAAAATCTTCGATAGCGTCTGCGTAAACAGCCACCTACACCGCCATCATTTTGTGCTGCACCCGAACATTTTCAGATCACAGAGGAACTTCCCAATTCACACAGACGATCTACAAACATACATCAGCATCATTATTATAACAGGTTTTCTGATAATATTTATTTTTTTTTAAAAAAAAATTAAATTCTTTAAACTTTTATTTAATAAACTTCTCGAATTATTTACCTAATCTACCACATCCTGTCATGATCTTTATATTTAATTAAACAACCTATTTATATCTTAGAGATAACAATAAAAGGGTACTCACCATAATTGTAATAAGAGTATTCACATTTATATTCATATTATTTATTAGTTTAACACACATAACCTCTTTTCACATAAGTAACACCTTGTTGTTTATACGTATATGCAGTTTCGTTAATATCACATTTGTAATACGTTATATTTTAACAGTTTCCTTTAATTTAATAAACATAATATTTTTAATTTTACATGAATCTTTTATTTGTTCATATTTATTTGTAGGAGTTATTATATTAAGCGTCAACATTAATATTATTCTCTTTTTTGGAAGCAACAACCTAAAACTCACAACGAGCCCGAGATCACCCACATTTAGTAAAGTTTTATTAAATATAGTTTCTTGCTTTCCGACTAGTTGGCTATTTGAGATAAAGATAGCGCAATCTGGGGTGAGATTTTATAAATTAAGGCGCCCGACTAATCTTTTCAAATACATAATTTTATCTTACACTTTTATCTCATTAACATTTTATAATCTCACCACAGCCCAGTAAAAGGAGGCCGTTATCAATTGGCTAGCCCAACGTAGAGGCCTATCTCAGCGCCAATATATCAATTGGCGCCCAACGTGGGGCTGTTGCTTCTTGTTGATAACTCATCTACAAAGTTAAATATTGCAAATAATTGATACTTTTCAAATTGTTTCATATATTATATAGACAAAAAGGTGTAGATTATTATTGTCGTTGTGTGTACATGTTTTTCCTATTATAACAGCAGATTGTTACCTTTATTTCACTACATCGCAGACTTTGGAGGATTCTAGGACATATTAAAGGTTAGTGAAAGGGAAAATATCACCTTGTGCTTACGTTATTTTATTTAACTTTTGATTCACTAATAAAATTACGGTGTCTCGAGTATTATTATTCATATTTTGAACATAACTTTGTATTTTTCAACTATTTATTATTATCATACTTTTAAAATAAAGGATACATCTTTATATAAATTCATTAAACTTTATAAATTTAATAAATATCAAAATGGATACTCGTCATAGAACCAAAGCAGTTAAAGACAGTACTGAAGAAGATAGGGTTGAACAGGGAGACATTCCCGTGACACAAGCGTCTACAACTGAAGGGGTAAGTCCACCAGACAATGGCCAGGTAATGAACATGTTACAGGTATTAATGACACAAATGACCGATTTAAAACAAGATAACAAAGACTTAAAACAAGACTTAACAAATAAATTAGACACTAACAATGAAAACTTAAAACAAGAACTAACTAATATGAAAACAGACATAAGCAACATGAATAGTGATCTAACAACTAAATTAGAGACAAACATGAACAGTATTAATCAAAAATTTGAAATAAATAATGCAAACATCGACAACAAATTAAGTGCTTTCAAAGTTGATTTAGAGGGTAAGATAGCAGAAATTACTACAGCTCAGAAAAACATGGAAGAAAACGAACTCAAGTACTTAATTAAACTTGATGAAACCGTTAATCTACAGAATTTACATTGGGCTAAGCAGTTAGAGACCGCAACTACGGAAATTCAAAATAATACTGAACAGAGACTTAAAACTACAACACAAGACATACAACAAAACATAGACAAAATGATTTCTGAAAATAATAATTTGTTTAATACAAAATTGACCAATTTTAACAAATTAAATAATGATAACACAGAACAATTAAAATCATCGTTAAACCAATACAACGATCATAATAAACAAGAAATCAATAGTGTCAGACAAAATTTAGATACTATAACTATAACTAATAATGAAAATTATACGACTACACAGACTAACATTAAACGATTGGAAAATAAAATTAAAGGCTATTTTACATCAACTAATTATATTAATACTAATAATAGCTCTATAAAGATAGAAAATTTACATCATTTCGACGGGGATATCACACGTGTACATCCTATGACGTATCTTAGTTGTCTTTTACGCTACTTAGAGGATATACCTGAGGAGAAGCAGAGGATGGAGGTCATACGAGTAACTTTACGTTACAGTGCACAAGAGTGGTTTCAAAGAATTGAGGACCATTGCAATTCTCTTGACCAATTTGTTACACTCTTTAAGAAGAATTATTGGGACGAAACGCAACAAAACAGAGCTAGAATACGGTTGTTGACAGGCAAATATCGATTGGGACAAGTATCACGCGAGACATACGCTTCCCGTATCTATAACCAGTGTAAACACCTGAATGACATGGAAGAATCAATGATTGCCAGGCAGCTCCTAAATCATTTCATCTACACCGATACACAGGCTATCATATGTCAAAGAGTTACGGATATGGACTCTCTCATAGACATAATGAGACGTCTAGATGATTATTCGGAGAACAACTTTCAGCCACAACACATATATCGCAATCCCAACTCTCGCAATCATCCGTCACAAAATTCAAATAATCCGAACAATAACCCAAATAACTCACCACCGCAACGTTATAATAATTTCAACAACAATAATAGAAATCAAAATTTTACAAGATCATATAATAATAATAACAACTCTAACAATAATATGTACAATGATCGGGATAATAATAATTCAAACAATCCATCAAATAGACCTAATTACAACTACCAGCCATCCAGATACAACAGTAATAATTATTTCAATAATTACAATCGCACTACGGATCGACAAACAAACAATAACAATACAAACCATAATACTAATCAACAAGGAAGAGGATTTAATCATATCCGTAATCGTGGACGTGGTCACGTAAATAATATTAACAGACGTCATCGATCTGTATCGCCGATACGAACAAATATGGAGGAGGTATTAAAAAAAACGCCAATTTTAACAGAGGACCTCTACACCAACCCAACACAAGGCCCATCATCAGCACAAAATTAAAAACCCATGACGACTGTAACATACCTTTTAAATTTGAAAATATTACTTTCTATCAACATCCGGAAGAATTCATCACTGTAGAAGATGCAGGCAACCAAACTACCCAAATATATACTTTACCTATTGTAAAATTAAAATTCGAAAATATCTTGTTATATTGCTTAATCGATACAGGAGCGGAAATAACTTTATTAAAGGCAGAGAAAGCTACGAATATACGGGGATACGAGAAGAACATTGTAAAAACGAAAGGGACAGATATCATTGCAGCGAACGGAAAACGCATGGGGACGGTAACAAAACAATTATCAACAGAAATATTAGTCGACAAATCAAAATACATCATACATTGCTATATTATAGATAAACTACAATACGACTGTATTATAGGTATTGACAGTATTAAAAAACTCAAAATGATCTTAGATTTCGAAAATGGTATACTAAATATAGATGTGAATAAAGTTATATTTGAAAAACAATTATCAGAAGAAGAGTTAAAAGGTTATAACCTATATAAGAAGGAAGTGCTTACGAGTGAAATAAATAATATTATATTAAATAATGAACCGTGCAATAGAAGAGATTACGAGGGGAATAATGAAACAGATGGAGAAATAATAGAATTTAATAATACAAATATTGGAATAGAGAGAATGGTAGTTAGACAAGGAACGAAGGATTGTCACGAGCGAGGAGATGTTATGGAAGTTAGAATGGATAATCAAGTAGTGAAAACAATTAATAATTATGATGATATAAAGAATTTTATAGAGAACTCTAAGATACCAGATACAACTGTCATACCCGACTTAATAGCAATTTTATACAATAATATTACTCTTATTAACAATGATGTAGTGTTTGCAAAAGGATATCAGCATCCGATTAAAATAGATAACGAAGACCCACTAATTAGTAAAAATTACCCCATTCCGTATCATTATCAGCAGAAAGTAAGTCAGGAACTGGAACGATTAGAACAGACTGGCATTATAGAGAAGTCAAATACCTACTTTATAAATCCGATAGTAATAGTCCAAAAGAAAGACTTATCTCTACGCATATGTTTAGATGCAAGAGCATTGAACCGAAGAATTAAACCCGAATTCGAAATGCCGCAAAATATCGATGTATTATTAACAAAATGTGGTAATAAGCCCATATACAGCAAGTTAGATCTTAAGAACGCATTTTGGCTTATCAACATAGAACCAGAATCACAATTTTTACTGGTCAGCCACCGCAGAGACCTTGGACAGATCCAGAAGCCATCAACTTCAACGAACGACTTATAGAAGTAAGAGAGAAATTATTGACAAAGAAAATTAAATGGGAAAGAAAGAGGAATACCGTTGATAAGAAATATAAGACATATAATCTTAATGATAGAGTAATAGTGAAAAGATTGAGAGTAACTGATCTTAAAAATAAAATAATGGGAAAACTGCTAAAACCATATCAAGGACCTTATATTATTAATAGAATTTTAGGCAACAATACTTATGAATTAATGGAAGAAGAAACCGGGTACATAAAGGGTAGATACCATATTTCGATGTTGCAGGATTATTTAACGGAACAGTAATATACAATTGAATAAATACAGTCATTAAAATTATTAATTACATTGAAAGGTATGTTATAGCTCGCAAAATACATCAATTAAATGAATACTACAACTAAACTATTTTTATATAATTACAAATAAATATACTTAAACAAGAAACATTAATTTAGACTGGATAATTTGAATTTGGACAGCTTGAATAAATAAAGAGAAGTTACAAAGAAACAATAGAATAATAGTTGATAATTAAAAAAAAAAAGGAAGAAAAGACTTTGGTATACTAATATAATGTTAAGGAAGTTCATCACACAAACAAACATTTCGTTTTTACAATTCATAAAGTTTTTATATTAAGGTGTTAACTTATTTTTCTTTCTAATTGTTTTATTCGAACGACACGTAATAAGTTTAGAAAAACAAGGTTGTTATCTTTCATTTCCTATATCATCTTCAGCGAAAAGAATATCCTCATTTGTACATTCCGACATTTTTTCGACGGGGACATTGTTGTGATGCATGTTATCCATATAGAGCTGCATCTAAAATAGGAAGAATAAGACATACAAAGTGAAAAAGGGTTATAATATAATGGTGATATAAATAATATTATTAAGTCTTAGCAGTATCGAAGTGCATATGTATTTTTTATAACGATCATTTCATTCTTTAAATTTCTATATACATTTTCCTTTCATTATTTAATTTTATTATATCTTATTCAAATTTTCAAATATTAGCGCGAAAAACATATTCAAATCCATATGCAACTTTGTATTATATCGACACTAGTAAGACACGCCTACAAATTGACATCTCGCTATGTTTACATTTATCATGCGCAGTATGCGATTTGTATCATTCGAATTTATCTTAACCTAACTTGGTAATTTATAATATAATTTTTAAAAACATTTAGATATTCTAAATTAATCAAATTCTTTTTATATAAAATTGTTAAAAGGGTAAATCATCGAGATTATTGATATCAATAGATAGCGTGTTTGGTAATATTCAGACAAGTGCTGTCGAATTATTAGATCCTTGAATTTAAAAAAATAAATAGACGCATCTTTTTAGACCAAGCCTTAGAAATCTTGTATAAAACACAAATTTAAATTATAAATTCAGCTAAAAGTGATTAAAAGTATCCAGAATATTAATTAACTCGATCGTCAAGTGAATTACTACAAGAATTTTCGGTAATAACGAACTTTCAAACAACATAGCGTCACTGACGTAGTTCCACCGAAAACGATAGAAAATCAGAAGAAATATATATAAGAATCCATCGCCGAACTTCAACAATATAGTCTAACGTACATCAACAACGATACCTGAAATTCTACAGCCAGAAACGAGCGCAGTGAGTAATTAGGCACCGAAGACGAAGTCCGAGGAAAATCTTCGATAGCGTCTGCGTAAACAGCCACCTACACCGCCATCATTTTGTGCTGCACCCGAACATTTTCAGATCACAGAGGAACTTCCCAATTCACACAGACGATCTACAAACATACATCAGCATCATTATTATAACAGGTTTTCTGATAATATTTATTTTTTTTTAAAAAAAAATTAAATTCTTTAAACTTTTATTTAATAAACTTCTCGAATTATTTACCTAATCTACCACATCCTGTCATGATCTTTATATTTAATTAAACAACCTATTTATATCTTAGAGATAACAATAAAAGGGTACTCACC
This sequence comes from Melolontha melolontha, assembly GCA_935421215.2. Lineage (NCBI taxonomy): Eukaryota > Metazoa > Arthropoda > Insecta > Coleoptera > Scarabaeidae > Melolontha > Melolontha melolontha. Next base: position 3,981,060 of record OW285243.1, read on the forward strand.
ATAATTGTAATAAGAGTATTCACATTTATATTCATATTATTTATTAGTTTAACACACATAACCTCTTTTCACATAAGTAACACCTTGTTGTTTATGCGTATATGCAGTTTCGTTAATATCACATTTGTAATACGTTATATTTTAACAGTTTCCTTTAATTTAATAAACATAATATTTTTAATTTTACATGAATCTTTTATTTGTTCATATTTATTTGTAGGAGTTATTATATTAAGCGTCAACATTAATATTATTCTCTTTTTTGGAAGCAACAACCTAAAACTCACAACGAGCCCGAGATCACCCACATTTAGTAAAGTTTTATTAAATATAGTTTCTTGCTTTCCGACTAGTTGGCTATTTGAGATAAAGATAGCGCAATCTGGGGTGAGATTTTATAAATTAAGGCGCCCGACTAATCTTTTCAAATACATAATTTTATCTTACACTTTTATCTCATTAACATTTTATAATCTCACCACAGCCCAGTAAAAGGAGGCCGTTATCAATTGGCTAGCCCAACGTAGAGGCCTATCTCAGCGCCAATATATCAATATATATATATATATATATATATATATATATATATATATATATATATTCATAAATCTACAGATAGGACTAAAATAGTTACCTATATGTACACAGATTCCTTTAATTAGATAAATAATTGATAATATAAAATATAAAGGTGGTGTTTTTTTAATTCATGCTCATTGAAATTATTATTTTTAATAATTTTTATGTCATTTTTACAGCTATATTCGAGTGTATTTACCTACTGTATTCTAAGATAAGAACATTTAGCTAATTTTATTAAATCTTGTGCTTTCCGCGACATCTGGATATTGCATTGCATATTGCTACAAGATCAGTTGATCGGAAAAGTGATAAATTTAAATATAAAATTCACATAGGTGCCCAATTTATTCATTATCATACTTCATTTGCATTAATTATCTCTTATATTAGCTTCTTGCCCATCAACTTCATATCAATATATATATATATATATATATATATATATATATATATATATATATATTGTTGTGATACAAGACATACCCTTAGAGCAGCAACTGGAATGGGAAATATAAGTTACTCAATATTATAAATATAAATGTAAACAAGGTTATAAAACGGAGTTAGCAAGTTTTAGTAGTGTCGAAATGTATACGAATTTATATAACGATAATATTACAATCTTAAATTAGTATATTTCTTTTTCTTTCATTTATTTCATTTATATTATTTTAAATTTATAATTCAAATTTTAGCGCGAAAGTACCAATATTTAAATTCATATACATCTATACATTATATCGACGCTAGTAAGACACGCCCACTAATAGACATCTTCCGTAATGTAAATATTTATCGTGCGCAATTTACAAAAAGTAATATTAAGATTGACATTAAAATTAGGTTAGAATTTGTTAAATAATTTTTAAATCTAGATAATATATTATATATAGCTAAAATTTGTCTTAGAAATTAGTTTTAAAGGCAAAACTTCGAGATTTTTTAGATACTAAATAAATAAGGCTTTGAATAAAAAACAGACGCTATCGGCATCATCTTATGCAAAATTCATAAACGTATAAGACGTATTTTTCGATTTTCAATTAGAAATTTCTAAATTTATTCAATTTAAAACATATAAAGAGTGTAAAAGTGATAATAGATAACCTGAGAAAAGACTGGTAATAGATTACAAGCGAGATCCTGACAAATAACCGAATTTCTGCGAATAAACGCAAAATAAAGCGTTAATCTATCAATTTCTTTATCAAGTACACGAAAATACCCAAAATATATAACTAAGAAGAACTACAGGTCATTTTCTACTTGGAGGAGTGTTAAATCAAGCAAATACCTCAAATCCAACAGTAATACAAGGCCATAGAGAGATACTAGCAGATTTGTTCCGAGTCCGAAGAAAACTTCGAGAGCGTCATCAAAATTTCCCGAACAAGCCGCCGAAGTCGGAGAGCGTTCGGACAAACTTACATCGTCTGGACTTGACAACATAGCCGCTTAGAACCTACAAGCAGAACAACAGGTTAACTATATCAACTGAACTAATAAACATCGTCTTTAATTTATTTCTTTAAATATTGAAACACACAAATAAATAAAGATTCTCGAATTTTTTCACCTTTTACCACCTATCATTCCAAAACTATAATTTTCCTAAATAATATATCTATTTTACTCAGTACACATAATTACAAGGTACTCACCTACGTATTAGAGATTGTTTACATAATTTTAGTCCACATTTATTATAAATAACAACCACATAACCTTGTCAATTGAACACCTTGTTATAATACATATATATAGTTCACATTCCACTGAAACGTTTATATTTGTACATGTTATTACAGTTTTCTACTTTAAATGCAATAAATATATTTTGTTTATTATTATATAGATCTTTTATTGATGTAGATCCAGTTGTAGAAGTTATTTCTTTTGATAATTGTTTATTTAAATTACTAATAAGGAAGCAACTACTTTTAGTCACGACGAGCCTGAGATATGTCATTTATTTTAACTTATTTACACAGATTTCATGCACCCTGAGACTAGTTGGCAAGCAGAAACAGAGATTGCGTACATTGAGAAGTGTACCACATTTAATAAGGCGCCCAATTATTATTTTTTAAATTTATTTAACTAATCACTTTTTATAATTACAGCATCTCTACCTTTTCATCAATATATATATATATATATATATATATATATATATATATATATATATATATATATTGATATATTAAAAAGGTTACGGCCTCAATTTGGTACGACGAATGATATAATCTATTGCCTCCACGTTCGGGCGTCTAAATGATATAATCTAAGGGGTTTTATTCCTTTTTTTATGTTAGATAGTAAAGATGCAAAAATAATATTGTAATTAAATATACGATGATAATCGATATAAGATAGAACTCTACCTACCTTCGGTTATGCTTATATTTTCCATAAAAGTTAGATGTTACTCTAAATAGAGCTCGAGCGAATCGATTTACAATAATTGATTTTACTTAATCGTAGTAAATTGGGCGCCAGATTATAGACCAAAGATGCTATAATCAATTTAGTTAATTACCTGCGGCTATGAGCGAGCTAGAGATCTTATTTCAGAGAGTCGGTTCTCCTGTATAATAATTTGTGTTTTAAATGAGTATATCAATGTTTATTTTATAACAGAAACGATGTTAGTTCAAAAGTATGACTGTTTAATTAAAAGATTCAAAATTAACAATAACAAACAAGATATTAATCTGAAGTAAAGCATAAATAAAGGTTTGGTTTCAAAATGAGTGTCTAACAGGCTTAAAATTAAACATAAACAGTATTATTATTCCGTATAAAAACAAATTTGTATCTGTATATACATGGACACATAGCACGTATTTACCAGCGTTTGGTTCAACCACCAGACGCATGCGTTTCTGTCTCACGACTTTGTCAATTATGGGCTTACGAAGACAAACGACTGTAGGTACACTTCGCGGTCATGTAGCAAATTTCGTCCTATCAGATGACACCAGATAACCTCATGACATCTGACGGACAAAATCAACCACGCCGATGCAAAGTGTTTCCTCTCGAATAGCTACGCTATTACAGGAAAAAAAAACACGCATATTACTGTGAGTCCATTAACTCGTCGCCAGGTGGCGTAATATAGCAAAAACAAATTAGCAATATCGATGCGACAATTCACATCAAGCTTTGATACAAAATAATATAAATCTGTATAAAAACAAATTTGTATCTGTATATACATGGACACACAGCACGTATTTACCAGCGTTTGGTCCAACCACCAGATGCATGCGTTTCTGTCTCACGACTTTGTCAATGATGGGTTTACGAAGACAAACTACTGTAGCTACACTTCGAGGTCATGTAGCAAATTTCGTCCTATCAGATGACACCAGATAACCTCATGTTGGTTGAACCAAACGTTGGTAAATACGTGCTGTGTGTCCATGTATATACAGATACAAATTTGTTTTTATACAGATTTGTATTATTTTGTATCAAAGCTTGATGTGAATTGTCGCAACGATATAGCTAATTTGTTTTTGCTATATTACGCCACCTGGCGACGAGTTAATGGACTCACAGTAATATGCGTGTTTTTCTTTTCCTGTAATAGCGTAGCTATTCGAGAGGAAAGACTTTGCATCGGCGTGGTTGGTTTTGTCCGTCAGATGTCATGAGGTTATCTGGTGTCATCTGATAAGAAGAAATTTTCTACATGACCGCGAAGAGTACCTACAGTCGTTTGTCATCGTAAACCCATCATTGACAAAGTCGTGAGACAGAAACGCATGCGTCTGGTGGTTGAACCAAACGCTGGTAAATACGTGCTGTGTGTCCATGTATATACAGATACAAATTTGTTTTTATACAGATTTGTATTATTTTGTATTAAAGCTTGATGTGAATTGTCGCATCGATATTGCTAATTTGTTTTAGTATTATTATTATCTTACAGCAAACTGAAACAGTTGTTCTTACTATGCGCAGAACACATACATAAACGTTATGTAATATTAAACATACGTAAAAAGAACTACATGTAAATGAGTTTTACAATAAATCAAGTAAATTGTGACAATTATGCGCTTGGTTTTCGTGCTAAATTATAGGAATGGCCATTCAATAACAAGGTAAGGTTATAAAATTGATCTTTCTAAGTTAAGTATTTTTTGATATAAAATATAAATTTTCATTAGGTATTTACTTCTTTTTTTTTTGTCTTCTTGTGGTATGGTACGAGATATTCAACGGTGCTCTGGGATTCGTATAGGATAGGAATAGATCAGGAATCTCCCGGTTTTTCTTCCGATAAATCTTCTAGATTACGGACTTTTATATGTTGTTCGATGAAAATAAACACTTTCTGCAAATAACTATCGTATTTTCAGGTGAGTCATTATCGAATATACCATGTTACGCTCGAAAAATTACTTAGTGATCATTCAGGAATTTTTAATGAATTTATTTCATTATTGGCTTACGTAAAGACATTTTAGGCCTTTCATATTTCACCTTTTTCGTTTATTATTATATTATTTATTTTTGTTATTAATTATCAATCGTGTTGGGCTTCTTCAAACTTGGTTTATTCTTAAAATTTACTTATCTTCAAATATTTTGGTTGTCACTATATACTTGTTATATTTTCCCGGTTTTTTTATATACCTGGACGCTGTCCGACATCTTGGAAATTTATATGCTTAGTCACGTTGCATTTATTATTTGCTATTAAATCAGTTTTGTTTCTCTTCATTCAATTCTTTTACTGTGTTAATTTTCCGTGAATTTTGGTGAACCTATTTGGTTGTTTATTTTATTAGATTTAACTTTCAATTACCGTATTTCTTGTGTAATCTTTTCTCTCGCTTGTGGCGCCATCTTTACCTCTTTTGGTGTATCTTCCATTTGCAGTTTTCTGACTTTTGTTTAGTTATTTGCTATGTCTTTTAACTCCAATTACGGTGTTTTAATTATCGTTTTGTCGCTTGATGGCTTTATTGTTCGCACTTACACCTAGTTAGGGTTTATGCTAAATTAATTCCGTTTCTGTAAAAAATTACCGATATACGGTCTCGTGTGACGTATATCGGACCTGAAACGTTTCATTCGATCGTCTGTCGATCGCATTACATTTGTCTACGTCGACAGAGATAGTCGTGATTTAGTGAGTGTGCTTGGACTTGCGGTAAGAGTTTTAATTTTCTTCTGAAACTTTGCTTATGTGCTTTTTTATCATCCCTAGGATATATTTTGGGGCGACCACCCATCTTTTACGAATTTAAGCCGATTTTTCTTCGAAAACTCAACGAGTACTTCACCGGGTGGTGGGCTTTTTTTTGCACACGCAATTTTTCTACTCAGCGCAGTATTTTAATCATTATACTTCTTTTGGAGGTGATCCGAAAATTTAATCCATTTTCCACCTGCGAGGGTGAAATTGGGTACGTCGAGGCTACCTTTTTCCTGAATCTCAAGCAAATTTTTACCCGACGCTTCAAGATGGCGGCATACCCACGCTTTCTTAGCGTGCATATGGCGGTGTAGACGCAGCATCATTTTAGTTGGCGTGGTATTGTGAAAGAACAGTACGTACAGCATCTGAGAAGACAATATCAAGTAAGGATTTGGAATTTTGGTCAAATTAGGGGACGAAATCGAGAACTTGTTTAGAAGTAGGTTTTGAAAATCTTATTTTATTTTCTTAATTAAATCTTTGCTAATATTATCTATTAATCTAAATTTCAAAACATTTACACCTGGGTAAGGTTTTAGATAAGCCGATCTTTCTGTTTGAAGCAGACGTTGATTAATTTACTTTGCATTTATATTGGCATCGTAGAACCCTGATTGTGTTATCGGGTTAGTTTCTCTCGGAATTTATTTTACTAGACCTAGTTCTGGTATGTTTACTGTATCCTTTATCTTTCCTGCTTAGCAACGTCTGTTTGCTTACCTGAAACTTTATTAAATCAAAAATCTTTAATATCTGTCTAGGCTAATGTATAAAATTTTTAACAGTTAGAGGCTAGAACACCTGGAATCTAGCATTCATTTTGTATTTTATAATCAAGCTGGTCATCAGCTTCACTGATAATCAGTTGCAGATATTGTAGTGCTTTTTACGTGGCAAATTCCTTCAGACGAGCCCACGTCTTGTTAACTTCAATATCCAGGGGATACGTCTCTCATTATTATTTCTTATTTTAATATACACTGTAAACTATTTGTAAAGAACCACTATTACGTATACATAATTTGAGTTTTGTTTATCTTATGTCTTGTTCTTAATACGAATATAACTTCATCTTTCACAGTTTTATCACCTGTGTATACAGGGTGTTACTCATTAATTTAGATGCACAAGCTATCTAACTCTTTGTAACTTCGCAAGCGACTGTTGTTGCTTTTATTTTTCACCTCAAATAAAACTACCTAGTCTGGACAATTTTTCTTAATAACTTTATTTGCATTGAAGTTTCAATTTTATAAAATTTAATATTAATTTCAGTTTTCTTAATTAACGTATTATCACTGATAGTATAAAATTTGAATCATCTTATTAATTCTTGTAACTATATCATTATATATAACCTCATATATTATTATGTTTCTCAATATAAGAATTAATTCATTAAATTAATTAATTATTTTATCTTATTGCTTGGTTGATATCTATATAGAATTTGTATGTTGGCAAACTTTGTTCTATTTTGTTAAACACCTGTAAATTTGTGTTATATGGCATCTGATAACTAATCTTTTGATATTTTGGATCCTACTTATTAATAAACTTTGTTATTGTTGATGACTTGGGTTTATTTGAATCCTGTCCTGCATGTGTTGAGAGAAGCAAAGACTCGTATTAGTATCTGAAACAAGTAGTAGGGGGCTGACTCTCTCTCTCTCTCTCTGGTTGATTTTGAAGCTACCAGGATCCCGCCTGCTTCCGTTTTCTAGGATTCTCTGCAGGTTGGAAAACGGTGGCGTCTTTACCTACATCTAGCGATCATTTGGAACTTGCGACACTCTAAGTTACTTGACTGAGTTAGCCGGCAGAGTATTTTCCTGGGGACGACGATCTTCAGGTTGGTTCAGGCCAGAGGAGGAGAGCAAGCAGAACATCGCGCAACCTCCCTATTACTTGTCTTAACTTATTTTGGTCGCGTTGTGGTAGTAACCATTTATATTTAAATATTATTTTTCGGAGAATTTTTAAGCGTGCTTTTTATATCGTCGTTGATTTATTTCTTCTAAGGATTCTCTTTTCTCTGTACAGATGTTTTTATTAATCTCGTCTTCTGTACGAATTATTTATTTAAATAGACTGTTTTTATATCTGAAATTAAGTTATTATGTTAGTATAAAAAAATTACATTATTAATTATGAATATCCTAAATTACGTTTTTAAATGTTTATTAATGTCATATGGTTGTTATACATAATGATTGACTTTCGCGGTAAAACTAATTCAAATTAAAACTAAATTCGGGTCGGTAAAATAGGGTTCCCTATGTCATTAGTTCTTATCAAAGAAGTTAATTATCTTCGGTTTTACAAATAAATTAATGAATTTTGAAAGTGAAATGACTTACATAAAAATAATAAAATTTTCTCATTAAAAACGCGGTATTAACTTATCTAACAACATAATTTGAAACATACTTGAGTGGGTACAACCCACCAATTTTGTATAATACAAAAGTATTTTTAATAATATAAAATATTATTAAAAATGGTGTGTGAAGAACACAATACATTCACAAATATATGAACTTGTATTGTGTTCTTCACACCCCATTTTTAATAATATTTTATATTATTAAAAATACTTTTGTATTAACTTATCTAATAATTTACATTGCCTGTGCATGGTCCGGTTCCTTTTACTTGTTTAAACAGCTTATTATTAACTAATTAATTTTTTTATTTCTTCCAGTTTCTCAACTTAAGAACCACCACATTTCCCCTTGCATAAATAAGCTCGAACGGAATCTGTAGAGCTTATGAAACTACCGTAGATCAGAAATGGAAGGTATATACTACTGAAGAAAAATAAATCACAACTAAAACTTATCTGTCACAAACTAAAATTATATGAAAAATCATATTATATGTGAAACGCCTATTTTAATATCTTGTATTACTCGGTGTGTATATACCTGTCTACTTTTCCTTTAATTCTTTTGGTTTTGTTTCTTTAAATTATGTATTTTCTTTAATTGTGTTGCTTGTTATATTGTAACATACGGTGTTATTTATTTGGTTATCTCTTTATTTCTTATATTGTTAGTTTATTTTTATTATTAGTTTATTAATTTAAGTTTCTCGTAGATAATGTTTTTATAATGTACTAATTATGTTTTGTTATGATCTTGTAACATAGTTATATGGTATCCACCTTTAACTGGTATTAACTGGTATGGTTATATGGTATCCACTTTAAATGTTATATTTCTTTTGTTTTAAATTTTTCTTTCTTGTGTATACCTGTCTACTTTTCCTTTAATTCTTTTGGTTTTGTTTCTTTAAATTATGTATTTTCTTTAATTGTGTTGCTTGTTATATTGTAACATACGGTGTTATTTATTTCGTTATCTCTTTATTTCTTATATTGTTAGTTTATTTTTATTATTAGTTTATTAATTTAAGTTTCTCGTAGATAATGTTTTTATAATGTACTAATTATGTTTTGTTATGATCTTGTAACATAGTTATATGGTATCCACCTTTAACTGGTATTAACTGGTATGGTTATATGGTATCCACTTTAAATGTTATATTTCTTTTGTTTTAAATTTTTCTTTCTTGTGTATACCTGTCTACTTTTCCTTTAATTCTTTTGGTTTTGTTTCTTTAAATTATGTATTTTCTTTAATTGTGTTGCTTGTTATATTGTAACATACGGTGTTATTTATTTCGTTATCTCTTTATTTCTTATATTGTTAGTTTATTTTTATTATTAGTTTATTAATTTAAGTTTCTCGTAGATAATGTTTTTATAATGTACTAATTATGTTTTGTTATGATCTTGTAACATAGTTATATGGTATCCACCTTTAACTGGTATTAACTGGTATGGTTATATGGTATCCACTTTAAATGTTATATTTCTTTTGTTTTAAATTTTTCTTTCTTGTGTATACCTGTCTACTTTTCCTTTAATTCTTTTGGTTTTGTTTCTTTAAATTATGTATTTTCTTTAATTGTGTTGCTTGTTATATTGTAACATACGGTGTTATTTATTTCGTTATCTCTTTATTTCTTATATTGTTAGTTTATTTTTATTATTAGTTTATTAATTTAAGTTTCTCGTAGATAATGTTTTTATAATGTACTAATTATGTTTTGTTATGATCTTGTAACATAGTTATATGGTATCCACCTTTAACTGGTATTAACTGGTATGGTTATATGGTATCCACTTTAAATGTTATATTTCTTTTGTTTTAAATTTTTCTTTCTTGTGTATACCTGTCTACTTTTCCTTTAATTCTTTTGGTTTTGTTTCTTTAAATTATGTATTTTCTTTAATTGTGTTGCTTGTTATATTGTAACATACGGTGTTATTTATTTCGTTATCTCTTTATTTCTTATATTGTTAGTTTATTTTTATTATTAGTTTATTAATTTAAGTTTCTCGTAGATAATGTTTTTATAATGTACTAATTATGTTTTGTTATGATCTTGTAACATAGTTATATGGTATCCACCTTTAACTGGTATTAACTGGTATGGTTATATGGTATCCACTTTAAATGTTATATTTCTTTTGTTTTAAATTTTTCTTTCTTGTGTATACCTGTCTACTTTTCCTTTAATTCTTTTGGTTTTGTTTCTTTAAATTATGTATTTTCTTTAATTGTGTTGCTTGTTATATTGTAACATACGGTGTTATTTATTTCGTTATCTCTTTATTTCTTATATTGTTAGTTTATTTTTATTATTAGTTTATTAATTTAAGTTTCTCGTAGATAATGTTTTTATAATGTACTAATTATGTTTTGTTATGATCTTGTAACATAGTTATATGGTATCCACCTTTAACTGGTATTAACTGGTATGGTTATATGGTATCCACTTTAAATGTTATATTTCTTTTGTTTTAAATTTTTCTTTCTTTCGCATTTTATCTTTCTAGTGTTAATTCTTTCTCTCACTTCATTCATACGTTGTGTTAAATTTAAACTATCGGTATTCTTCCATGGTCTTTGTGGCTGTTCACCTGTAAATATGGTTATAGGACAATGCTTATGTACCGTGTTTGTTGTGTGGTTTATTGTGAATTCAATCTGTTCTAAATACTTATCCCATCGATTATGTTTTTCATTTAATAAAATGCGCAAGTATTTTAATGTGTCCCTTATGTATCTTTCTGTAGGATTACCCTGTGGATATCGTATGGATGTGTAATAGGTTTTAACATTACGTGCCTGTAAAAAGTTCTTATATCTATCGTTTGTGAAATATGTTACATGATCTGAAAGTTTCGCTAAAGGTGTGCCATAGTGAGTAAAGTATTCCGCAAGTGCTTGTAAAACTGTGTTTGTGTTGCATGCTTGTGTTGGTATGAGTTTGATAAATTTAGAAAGTATATCGCATATTACTAAGATATGTTTATATCCTTTAGTACTTGGTATTAAATTGGATAAGAAATCTATGCTAACAAGTTCTAGTTTATGATAAGCTATTATATTGCAATTTACATTGGTGTTAGTAAAGTTTTTTTCTTTAAATAGTTCACACGTTTTACATTGTTTTATAATAAGAAAGCTTCTCTGACAAGCAACCAACATTTCCTTGAACCGATATGTGTATATGTTTGATGTAAATAGTAATAATTTCTCCGGCGTGATTTTCGTTGGTCACATATACTCTATTTTTACCTATTAGTTTAGTTATAATGTTATTTTGTAATTCCATACCTTTATATGTTTCTTTATTAGTTAATATATTACGCATTTCATCAAATTCTGGGCTTGTTTGTATTGATTTTAATTTTCCTAAAGAAAATATGCCTTGTTTTTGTAATGTTACTAAATTTATATATATTTTTTATTTCTCCATCTTTTCTTGTAAGTGCATCTGCTGTTATCATATCTTTTCCAAGTTTATAAACTATATTAAATTCGTACTGTTGTATTAATAATGTCCATCGGTATATCCTGCTATTGTTTAATTTAGAACTCATTATATTAATTAACGCTTTGTGATCTGCTTCCAAAGTGAATGATTTGCCTATTAAATAATATCTTAATTTTCTTAAAGCAAAGACTATAATTAACATTTCTTTTTCAGATATTGTGTATCTAATCTCACAATTGTTTAAAGTTCTAGAAATAAAGTAAATAGGTACTTCTTGCTGGTCTTTAATTTGTACGAGTTCGGCTGCTATTTTCTGATGTGATGCACCAGTACGTACTATGAATGGTAATGTGAAATCAGGGTGAAATAATTTTAAATTCTCTAAGAAGTTAGTTTTTAAATCTATAAAACATTGTTCACATTCTGCTGACCATATCCATCGTTTTCCCTTTTTCAATAGTTCTAAAAGAGGTAGTGTTTTCTCACTATAAGTGGGAACAAATTTTATATAATAATTTAGTACTCCCAAAAATCCTCTGAACGTTCTTAAATTTTTGGGTCTCGGACTCGGATAATTCTTTATCTCGTCTAATCGTGATGGATCTAGCAAGATATTGTCTTTATTAATTATGTATCCTAAATAAACTATTTGATTTCGGAAAAATTGACATTTACTTAAGTTTAATTTCATTCCTTCGGTATTAAGTACATGTAAAATAATTTTGATATGTGTCAGGTGTTGGTCTAAATTGTCGGAAAAAATGATAATATCATCAAGATAATGTAATGCGAAGTCATGATATTCTAGAATACTGCGTAAGAAACGAATTAATGCTGCTGGAGAAGTTTTTAGTCTAAATGGGCATACTCTAAATTGATATACTATCCCATTTACAAAAAAAAACACAATATATATGTGAGTTAGGTTCGAGATTGATTAACCAGAAAGCATTTTTAAGGTCTAGTTTACTATAATATGATTTATTACCACATTTTGTTAAAAGTATGTCAATATTTTGAGGCATTTCAAATTCGGGTTTGATACGTTTATTTAAAGCACGTGCATCTAAGCAAATTCTAAGTGATAGATCTTTTTTCTGCACAATAACAGTAGGATTAATGAAGTATGTGTTAGATTTTTCTATGATACCTGTTTGTTCTAATCTTTCGAGTTCTTTGTTAACTTTATCTTGATAATGAAAAGGTATTGGATAATTTTTGCTAGCTAATGGTGTGTCATTATCAATGTTAATCGGGTGTAAGTATTCTTTGGCAAATACTACATCATTATTTATTAGTTGTATCCTTTAATACATTAATTAAATCTTATTATTTCATGGTAAGGTATGTTTTGTAACGTAGTTATATTCTTAATATCTTCTTTTGTATTAATATTAGTATAAGATTCCTCTTTTATTTCCATCTCTTGTATATCTTTATCTGTATTAATCGGTAACCATTCTGCCTTTTTTATACACTTCATTTAATATATTATTATTTAAATTATACTCATATTCTTCCTTATTTTTCCACTCACTTTCACTTCTGTTACTTAAAACATCCCCTTACAATAAATTATTTATTTTCTTATTTAGTATTTCTTCTTTATATTTGTTGTAACTTAAAAATTAATCTTCACTTAATTGTTTCTCTATATTAATCTTGTTATTTCCGATATTAATTACGCCCTGTTTAAAATCTAATATCATCTTTAATGAAATAATGTTATCAATCCCGATTATGCAACTGTATTGTAATTTTTCTATGACATAACATTGAATAATAAACTCTATTATTATTATTTCTGTGCATATTCATTTAGTTATTGTACCCATTTTCTTGCCGTTTGCTTCGATTATATCAGATCCCTTTGTTTTAATTATTTTAGTATCATATCCTGATATTAATTGAGCTTTATTTTCTTGTATTAACGTTATCTCTGCCCCGGTATCAATAAGACAATTTAAATGTATATTAGTAAATTTAATTTTTACTATTGGTAATGAATATGTGTCTATTATAAGTAAACCAGTATCTTCGGTGGTGATGAATTCATCAGGTGGTTCATAGAAAGAAATATTGTTTATGGTGTTACGTATGTTACAGTTTATTTTATTATTTAGTTGTTTTGTAATTGTTAATGTTGATGTTTCTGTATTTATTTGGACACTGATTTTTGTAATGATTTATTTTATATAGATTAACACTTAACATTAATTGTAATTCAATACAAACATGTGTCTTTACGACGGCGTGGACTGTAAAACTTATTTTTTTTTCTTTTTTCTCCCTCTCTTGTGTACGTATTCTCGTAGTCTCTGTCCCTGGTCGCACAAACACTAGCCTCTGTCTGGGCTGTACTAAACACTCACAAACATATCCCCGCCCTTAAAGTACATTAGTTCTTCAATTTTGTTCAACTGGCAGAGGACATATTTTTGCACAGGCTCGCTTGACAATTCCCGATGAGGTTAGGATGGCTGCAACACGCTTCACTCCATCTTGACCAGGAAAAACTTCGGTGATCCGACCCAGCCGCCATTGGAGTGGAGGGAGGTTTTCCTCTTTTATGAGAACCATGGCCCCGACTTGAAGATCCGCTGAATTGCTCTTCCATTTTGTTCTTTGCTGCAATTCGTTGAGGTATTCCTTCTGCCATCGTGACCAAAAGTGCTGGCGCAGCTGTTGAAGGCGTTGATGCTGTAGAAGCCTGTTTTCTGGTACGTTCTGTAGATTTGGCTCCAGTGGAGCTGTCAAGACTCGACCAATGAGGAAATGAGCAGGTGTCAAAGGAGATAGGTCTAATGGATCGGTTGACAATGGTGTTATTGGTCTTGAATTAAGGATTGCCTCAATTTGCACTAATATAGTTGAAAAATGCTCAAAAGTCAAATTTGAATTTCCCAAAACTCTTTTAATATGATATTTGGTTGATTTGACCCCTGCCTCCCAATGCCCACCATGGTTAGGGCCATAAGCGGGACCAAAATGCCAACTTATACCTTGATTATTTGCAAAGTCTACTATTTCGTTCTGATTTAATTGAAAAAAGTCAACAATTCTCTTAATTGACGATTTGCACCCACAAAGGTGGTACCATTGTCAGAATGAATATGTAACGGTTTACCCCTTCGTGCTATAAAGCGCTTTAATGCTAACAAGAATGTGTCTGTTGAAAGATCACCCACTAACTCTAAATGCAAAGCCTTAGTAGAGAAGCAGACAAATAGACAAACATATCCCTTTATTAGTTTGCTGCCACGACCTCTCTTTTCCCTAATTTGGAAAGGTCCGGCATAATCAATTCCGGTTGCTTTAAAAGGAAAGCCCGAGAAAAATCTATTAGCAGGGAAGTTTCCCATGATGGGTTCTACACCTTTGGCTCTAAATCGGAAACATTTTACACAATTGCGAACCACGTGTTTTGCTAAGTTACGACCGGATAATGGCCAAAACACTTGCCTCACTCTGGATAGCAATTGCTGTGGTCCAGCATGGAACAACCTTTTATGTTCATCTTTGAATATCAATTTAGTTATCGAATGACTAGACGATAGTATAATTGGATGAATTTTGTTATATTCAAATTCTGTATTTACTAGGCGACCACCTACTCTTATTAGGCCGCTTTGGTCCAAAAATGGATTGAGATTTAATAACTTGCTCTTTCGATTTAATTGGTTCTTTTAAGATAAGCTACAATATTCGTCCTCAAATGAAACTATTTGAGATATTTTTACTAATAGAGCAAACGCGCTATCAATTTCGCATACCTGTAATGGACCCGTCCTTCTGTCATCTCTCTTTGATGAACAGTTGTGCTTGAATCTAAGAATGTAAGCGCAACAACGTTTCATACGATTTAAATTTGAAAAGCTTTCAAAGGGAAATGAGACTTCTCTAAACATAGAAATTAAAACTCGTATTGAAGATTTGAGCTCTGGTAATTCTTCGAGCGGTTTATCGTTGTCTGGCCAGGCATCTGACTCTTCGCATAGCCATCGTGGCCCGTGCCACCATAACTGCGAATTATTTATGAGGTTTGGTGACAAACCTCGTGATATTAGATCAGCTGGATTTTCTGTACCAGGCACATGATGCCAACTTGATACATTTGTTAAATCTTGAATATCCATTACGCGGTTACGAACAAAAGGCTTAAGTAAGTTAACAGAAGTGTTTATCCAACCTAACACTATTCTTGAATCCGTCCATATTGTACAGCGGTCCACAGTTAGTCTTAATGTGTTTATAACTGTGTTAAATAATTTAGCAAGTAAATGAGCTGCGCATAGCTCAAGTCTGGGAATTGTAATTGGTTTCAGTGGAGCGACTCTGGATTTGGAACATAGAAGATTACATTTAGTTTCCCCTTTTCGATCTTTTGATCGTACATACGCACAAGCCCCATAAGCTACTTCGGAAGCATCGGCGACAAGGTGTAATTCAATTGAGACTGGTTCGTCACAAATTACGTGTCGTGCAATTTCCAATTTGTTTAGTATTTGCATTTCATGTGTAAATTTAATCCACTTGTTATTTAATTCGGAAGATACTGGGTCATCCCACGATAACTGCTCTTGCCACAGTTGCTGTAACATGATCTTGGCAATTATTACACATGGGCTAATTAAACCTAACGGATCAAATATTTGGGCTATACGCGATAACATTGAACGCTTTGTTGTGTGGGTTAGGCTATTTTCTTCTTTAAATTTAAATAATAATTTGTCAGCTTGACTAGACCACATTAGGCCCAGTGTTTTTATGGTATCGTGTCGTCCAAACTCCAAAATATGTGCTTCTGGACCATCATTGTTGATTCTCAATTTTTCCAATACTTCTTGATTATTTGAACACCACTTGCGTGGTAAGAAGCAACCTGATTCTAAAACTGTCGATATTTGCTCACAAAGAGATGTAGCTTGTTCCTTGCTGGAAGACCCGCTAAGCAGATCATCCACATAGAAATCGTGTGCAAGAACTTCTGCGATCTCCGGTGATGTTTTGTGACATTCATTTGCTAATTGTTGAAGACAACGGACAGCCAAAAAAGGGGCTGATGCGGTTCCATATGTTACCGTATTTAATGTGTACACACCCAAATTGTCTTCGACTTTATCGCGCCATAATATTTTTTTCAATGATCTTTGTTCTGGCGAAATTAATATTTGACGGTACATTTTCTCAATGTCCGCTGTTATTACAAAGCGGTGTTGTCGAAATCTTAGTAATATAGCTATCAAATCATCTTGCACAGTGGGACCAACCATTTGCAGATCATTTAGTGACGCGCCGGAAGTGGTGTTTGCGGATGCGTCAAATACTACACGTAGCTTGGTCGTTAGGCTTTGCTCACGCAGAACCCCGTGATGAGGAAGATAGTAGGATATAGCATTTGATTTAGGTGTTGCATTAAGTGTTTCGTTTGTGCTAGCCGAAACCTTTGTCATGTGACCCAAGTCTTCATATTCTTTCATGAAGTTACAATATTGTTTCCTTAGTTCAGGATGTTTCAATAATCTTTTTTCTAATGCAATAAATCTATTTGTTGCTTGCTCTAATGAATCGCCAAGCTTGTCAGGTGAATCTTTAAAGGGAATGGATACTATAAAGCGGCCATGGCTAGACCTTTTAGTAGTTTGTACAAAGTGATTTTCACATTCGATTTCTTCGTGCGACCACCAACATTTTGTGGAAACTTCTTCCAATTCAAAGAATTTTTGTAATTGTTGCTGAACCTCAAGTTGCCCTGTTTCGCGGGATAGGTTAAATTACATTTTGTCTATGAATAGTGGAGTTACTCAAATTGCCTGAAATAACCCAGCCTAACTTTGTTTCTTGAAGCACTGGCATATTTACACCCAAATCCATGTGACCTGGACATATAATGTTCCAGAACACATCTGCTCCAATTAGTATATCGATTGGCCTTGGATCGTAGAACACTGGATCTGCCAATTTAACATGTCTTGGAAGACAACTATTTAAGATGCTAGTATCTATTTTGCTAGGAGGCAACATACCTGTGATTTGAGGCAAAACCAGACATGATAGTCTTTTACTGTAATTATTATATTGAGCATAAATTTCAATATCAACTTTATGTTTTATTTTGTTAATACTATTATTTAATCCGGAAACAGTGAAGTCTATACTTAACAAATCAGCATGCAATTTTTTGCAAAGAGACTCTGTAACAAAACATGATTGTGACCCGAATCCAATAAAGCACGTACTGTATATGACTTATTATTTTTATCATAAACTGAAACTAGAACTGTAGATAACAGAGTGTATCCCAATTTCTTATGTTTTGACGTTAATGCAATATTATTTTCTTGATGGGTTTCTTCGGCTTCCTTGTCTTCATGCAATAATGTATGTTTAGCGTTACATTTTTTGCATGTACCGTACAACCGACATTGTTTGCTTATATGACCACCCCTTAAACAATTTAAACAAATTTTATTACGCTTAGCTCGTTGTATGCGTTCCAATACGGTAAGACGCAAAAACTTTTCACAAGTATAATTTCTATGACTGCCTTTACAAAATACTCAAGTATATGTTTTGTTTTCTGATGGATTACTAAATTCAGCTGCAGTTAATGCCCTTGACATAGGTTTAAATTGCTTTTTATTGTTGACATCTTGTTTATTAACTTCTAATTTTTGTAATAAATCTGCACGATTTTTTAGAAAGTCATACATGTTTTCTAAGTTAATGTTATCTTTGATTAATTTATATTCTTCCCACTTTGTTACAGTATAATCGTCCAGACTTTTGGTAATTAAATATATAATTAATAAATCCCAATTTTGTGTGATTTCATCGAGGTTTGTAGTGCTCGTAAATGCTTTGAAACTGTATCTATTAAATTACGAAGTTTGGATGCTGAACCTTTAGTTATTTTTTCTAAATTAAACAATGCTTCTAAGTGATTATGAATTAAAAGATTTTTGTTGTCGTATCTTTTGCATAAAAGTTCCCATGCATTTGAATAATTTTGTGCAGAGAATTCCGACATTTTTATGACTTGAGCGGCTATTGATTCTAAACTTGCGCGTAGATAATAATATTTTTGTATTTCCGTAATATTTTCGTTGGTGTGAATGAGCGATATAAAGGTTTCTTTATACTCCAACCACTTGTCATAGTCGCCCGAAAATGATTGTAGCTTTATGTCTGGCAACTTGATTGATTTCTTTTGCATTTTATTTGTCCGGTTGTATACCATATCTACATCGGCTTGGGATGCATTGTCCCGGTTAATGTCATGCTCCCCCAACAAACGCTTTGCTGTCGAAATAACATTATAATAATGCTCTTCGAATGCTTCTCGTTCTATTAACTGATTGTCTAAAGTTTCACATTTAATTTCAATCTGTGTTTGTACTTCGTCGAATTCAATTAAAACTAATTCAATTTTTGATATGCGTTCTTTTAATTCAAAATAATTTTGTTGAGAAGGTTTCTCATATATTTTGTACTTGTTTATGTAATTACTAAATGCGGTAATTTTTCCTTTGAGTATACTACGTTTTTTGGTTAATGTTTTTTCATCTAATAACTCCATAGTGTTATGTCTTGCGCAACAGAGGTCAATAAACTTTGATTAAACTTACAATATGTACGTTAAATAATTCGTATTTATCCACTTTGCAAATTGAGACTGATAACAAGGATTAGATAGGAAATAATAGCTATGTACCTGTATTTGTTCGTAAGGACGTTTTCTTTATCGAACGGCTTTCGATCAACGTTTTGGCATCCTAGACGACAATATCGAAATGGCTTCCCTTTCTATTTCGTTGTTGTGCTGGCTTCGTATTGCTCATAGGGCTCGAATGGACCATGTTAATGTTGATGTTTCTGTATTTATTTGGACACTGATTTTTGTAATGATTTATTTTATATACATTAACACTTAACATTAATTCTAATTCAATACAAACATGTGTCTTTACGACGGCGTGGACTGTAAAACTCATTTTTTTTTCTTTTTTCTCCCTCTCTTGTGTATTCTCGTAGTCTCTGGCCCTGGTCGCACAAACACTAGCCTCTGTCTGGGCTGTACTAAACACTCACAAACAATAATGATGTGCCCGATTTTGGATTGGAGTATACATCCCCTTCCTCCATCGGAGTTTTTTTTAGTACCTCCTCTGGGACAATATGTGTAGGCGAAAATTATCTATGACGTCTGTAGTATGTATTAGATTGACCACGTCATCTATATTTGTAAGTATTAACTCCTCGTCTCGGTGCATGATTGACATAATTATTATTATTGTTGTTATAATGATTATTTAGTGTTGGACCTTCTTGATATTTGAAATTATTTCCTGGATTATTGTGTGGCGTGTGATTGTTCGGATTTTGTTGTTGTGGTAATTGTTATTGAAGTTATTATTATTGTAATTGTTGTTATTATATGAGCGCGTGTTATATGTTGGTCGGTTGTGATTATTAGGATGCTAGCCAGATAGTTGTTGTGGCGGTAATGAGTTATTTATCGGATGGGTTGGGTGTTGATTACTTCGATTATAGGCTGGACGAAGGGTCGGAGATATATGACCATGATTACTCTCAGCATAGTCATCTAAACGTCTCAAGATATCTATCAATGAATCCAGAACTGTCACTTTTTGGCAGATTATCGCTTGTGTATCAGTGTAAATAAAGTGATATACCAATTGTCTAGCTATGGTGGATTCTTCCATATCAGAGATATGCTTACACTGATTAAATATTTTTGAGGCATAACTCTCTATAGTTATGTGAGCTAGTCTATATTTGCCGGTAAGTAGGCGAATTTTCGCCCTATTTTATTGGGTTTCGTCCCAAAAATTGCGTTTAAAAATAAGAACGAATTTATCTAATGTGTCACAATGGTCTTCTACTCGCTGATACCATTCCTGTGTGCTATCTCTCTGCGTAATGTGGCTCTGATTAACTCCATTCTTTGTCTCTCATCTCCCACATCTTTTATTATTATTATTATTATAATCAATAAACCTTAAAATTACCCTACGGGTGTCAAGGTATACACTTAATTTACAATATGAAACTTAATTCTATTTTCTATTATAAATGAATTTTTCCCATTCTTTCTTATTTTTTGCCGCAACTTCTGCTTCTCTCCATGTCATTCCACGTTTTTGCAGGTTTTCCGCTACTGTCTTGTCCCATGTATTCTTTGGTCTGCCTCTCTTCCTTTTCTGTATTGTCTTAGCTTTCCATACTCTCTTTGTCTGCCTTGTTTCTTCCATACGAACAACATGTCCGAACCATTTCAATTTCTGTCTCCCTATACTTTCGAGGATCGGTTCTATGTTTAGATCTTGCCTTATCACTTCATTTCTTATTCTGTCTTTGCGTGTTACTCCTTTGACTGCTCTTAAATACCTCATCTCCATCGCTTGTATCCTGGATTTTGTTTTGTTATTTAGTATCCAGCTTTCACACCCATATGTTAGTATTGGTCTATATACGGTTTTAAACACCGTCATTTCCCTATTTCTGATAAAAGTCTTGTTGAGTGTATAGTACAACTTTGTCGTGCTTTCAATTCTGCCGTTAATCTCTGTGTCTTCTTTCCCTTCTCTATGAATGTTTACTCCTAAGTATTTAAATGTTTCCACTTGTTCGAGTGTCCTTTCCTCCTACTTTAATTGTTAACTGTTTATGGTTTATCCCTATCGCCATCACTTTAGTTTTGTCTGAGTTAATTTTCATGTTTCTCTTTTTCAGTGCTGTTTCCTAAATTACCAAGTTTGTTTGCAGGTCCTTTTCGGTATTTGCGTATAACACCAAATCATCAGCAAACGCGTTCTCCGCTACCTCAACCAGCCCCATATTTCTATATCCTATTTGTATCTTTTTTGTGTTGTTTTTGATATCTTTCAGTACGTCGTCAAGTATTATATTAAATAGTATAGGACTAAGTACTCCTCCTTTCCGCAATCCTTCTCTTGTTTCAAACTCTTCCGATTGTCTATTACACGCTCTCACCACGTTTCCTGTACACTTGTATATGCTTGCTATTGCTTTCCTCAGTTTGCTATTTATTCCTCTTTTTTCTAGACTCCTCCACACCAAGGTTCGGCGTATACAATCGAAAGCCTTTTCTATGTCTATAAAACCTATGCATATCGTACTGTTTGCACTCTTTTCCGTCATCTGCTTCAATGTGAATATATTGTCCTGTACACTTCTACCTTTTCTAAATCCACTCTGTGATTCTTCGAGTTGCGCCTCGATTATTGTTTTTAATTTCTCTTCCAGGATTCTTTCGTAAACTTTTAGCATGACGCACAATAGTGTAATTCCTCTATAATTCTTACACTGTTTGTTTTCTCCTTTTTTATATATCGGTAACAAAACTCCCATTTCCAAATCCTCTGGTATTTTCTGTTCAACCA
Source organism: Melolontha melolontha (assembly GCA_935421215.2). Classification (NCBI taxonomy): domain Eukaryota; kingdom Metazoa; phylum Arthropoda; class Insecta; order Coleoptera; family Scarabaeidae; genus Melolontha; species Melolontha melolontha. The sequence continues at coordinate 4,003,137 of OW285243.1, forward strand.
ATATTTTATTAAATAGTATTTCTAATACTTCTATTCCATTTTCTCCCAAATTCTTTACCATCTCTGTTGTTATTCCGTCTATTCCTGCTGTCTTACCTCTCTTTAGCCTCTTTAGTGCATCTTTTATTTCTTCCATTGTTATTTTGTCCTGTTCCGTGTGTTCTTTTTTTTTTGTAGGCGACTCGAGCAATATATCCGGTTTGTTTACTTCGTCTTTAATTTCCGTGCTAAGTAAATCCTCAAAGTATTTTTTCCATCTCGCCATAATGTCTTTCTCATCTTCTAGTATTTTTCCTTCTTTTGATTTTATGTATAAGGTTTTAACTTGATTTCCTTTCCTTAATCGTTTCAATACTCCATACAACAGTTTTTGATTTCCTCTGCTATCTCTTTCCATTGCTTCCCCAAATTCTTCCTATGTCCTTTGATTTGCATCTTTTACCAGTTCTTTAACTTTTCTTCTCTGTTCTTTATATTTGTTGTATGTTTGATTATTCCTGTTGCATAGGTAGTTTTTCCATGCTTGTTTTTTTTCGTTTTATTTCTTGCTTTATATCTTCATTCCACCACTTTGTTTGTTTATTATGTTTCCTTATTTTACTATACCCACAACTTTCTTCCGATACTATCATTATTGTGTCTCTGACTATTTTCCATAGCGTTTCTGTTTCTATGTTATTACTTATTTTTTGTTTGATTTTGCTCATTTCTCGCTCTATTTTTTCTTTGTACACTTCAACAGTCTCTTCTTCTCTAAGTTTGTATGTCCTGATTACCTTCTTCTCTTTCCCTCTTTTATTAATATTTGTTTTTACTTTCTCGTTCGTTTCATGGCCATCTATTTTTATTTTCGAGAGAACCAAATAATGATCTGAGTTTATCTTGCACCCTCTCCTTACTTTCGTATCCTTTACTTCTCTCCGGTATTCTCTGTTTATTATGACATAGTCTATTATCGATTTTTCGTCTCTACTTCGTACTTCTCTAGTGTATTTATGGATATCCTTATGTGCATAAAAACTATTTGTTATAACTAAATTGTGAAATATACAGTATTCTATTAGTCTTCTTCCATTATTGTTTCTAGTTTCTTCTCCGTGTCTGCCAATCGTTTCTCCTGTTTCGTTATCCTTTCTTCCCACTCTTCCATTTAGATCTCCCAATATTATTACCCTTCCTTTGGTTTCTTCTGTTATTTCAGATAGCTGTTCCCAAAATGATTCTTTAGTTTTTACATTTTCGTCTTCATTTGGTCCGTAAGCTACTATGATTGTTGTTTTCTTTGTTTTTTCAAAGTCGAATTCCACCGTCAAAATTCTTTCCGAGACCGCCGTCCATTTCTGTAAATGCTTTATATTTTCTTTTTTTATATAGCAAGCTACTCCTTCTCTGGCTCTCCTTTCTATTTTGACTCCACTATACACCAATAAATGTCCTTCTGTTAGTATTATTTCACCTGTTCCTTTTTTTTTCGTTTCAGTGATACCAAGTTTATCCCTATCAACCTTTACCAACTCCTCTACCAATTCTTCTTCCTTTCCTGTTAGACTTCTAACATTCCATGTTCCCATCTTCCAGCTTTTTGTTATTCTTTTTGTTTTGCCTATCCCGTTTTTTTCCTTTTGTCTACTTGCATTTACCATCGCTATCTCCCTTTCGTTTGCCGCGTTCGTTATATTTTTACGTAGTTTATCTAATTTATTTTCCGCTTCTGTTTTCAATCTTCCCGTTGTGTTTATTTCATTCTCATGCTTGTATGCTTGTGATTGTTTCGATCTTTTTTTAATTCTCTTAATTTTAATTCTTCCGTATTCATGTCCTTTTCGTTATCCTGATCATCATCTATGTCTTCGCCGCTTCTACTTCCTAGTTTTTTGCTTCTTGAATTTCTAGTTGTTCAGTGTTTTTATTCCATCTCCACTCCACTCCATCTATGATTATTTTGTTATATCCAATTTTTATCGATTTTCCTTTCTTTTTCTCTTTTTGAGCTCTCATCATTATATGTTTTTGTTTCTCCTTTTCCTTCTTGGTTAGATAATTATCAATGTATATTCTCTCTGTCACCTCTTTTCTTAATTTTGATTTATTACTCATCACCCTTAGTTGATCATGTTTGTTCTCAAATTCTACTACAAATATTTTTGTTCTGATTTTTGTTACTTTTTTATTTTTAACATATACCTTTAATGTTCCTTTATAAACTCATTTATATCATTTTTCATTACTTCAGTATCGCTTGCCTTTATTTGTAATCCTTTGACCACTAGACTATTCGTCTTCTTATCCTTTTCCATCCAATTCATCTCATTTTTAATATCTAATACTTCATTCTTAATATTAATAAATTCTTTTTTAATTAAGTTGTTTTCCCTATTCAATTTCTCGTTCTCCTCCTTCAGTTTATTTATTTCTTCATTAAACACTCTTTCGTCCTCTCTGTACTGCTTTATCTCATTTCTCAATTATTTCTGCTCTTCTTTTACATCTTTTATTGCTTTTAGTATTAGATCTAACTTGTCCTCCTCTTTACTTTGCGATTTTGTTGGAGTCCGTTGTGTTTTTTACTTCTTTCAATCCTTCCCTCTATCTCCTCCAACGCTTTTCTCTTTCTTGTATTATCATCAGTTGAATAATTATCACTATCACGTGTACTTTTTCCTTCCTTCGGCAAAATTTTATTTTTGATGTGTCTTTCTCTTTGCGGCCCTGAATACGGCTCTGTGTTGTTTACTAGTATTGACAGCGCAGCAAAAAACCTTCGTCCGGATCGACTCCTCGGAGACTTGGTTTTTAAGTATACGCTATTTATTTATAATTTCGATATACTATCTACTAATTTTTATATACCTGCTTATTCCTTTCCCTATTGTTAACACTTATCACTCGATTTCATAAATAATAGCTCGAAAATTTCCATTTATTGGTTTATATATTCGGAGCGTTTTCAACACATCTCCCACATCTTTTAAATAACGTAAAATTCCTTTTAAATAAGTCATAGGATGAGTTTTATTCATGTCCCCGTTAAAATGTTGTAAATTTTCAATTTTTATATTAGGACTACTAAAATTAGCACAATTCATTGCTGAAGAATAATTTAATATTTTATTATTTAGTGTTCTTAAATTGAGTTCAGTTTTTTCTATATTGTTGTTTTGCATTGTCTGTAAATTATCAAAATTTGCCTTTATTAATCCTAATTCAGTGTCATTTGATATTTTGTATTCATTAATCTTCAAACTCAAGTCATCTGATAATGTTTGTTTTAAATTCTGCGCGCTTATATTATTTTGTGTATTATAGTTAATGATTTTATTTTCTAGAATATTGTTTTGTTCAGATATGGTTTTGTTAAATTCTGTTCTTATTTCCATTTTTGCGTTTTTTTGTTTTCAGCTCTGCGTTATTTTGTATTTCTAATTGTTTATTCCATTGTATGTTTTATACATTAATGGTTTCATCTAGTTTTAATAAGAATTTAATTTCATTTTCTTCTAATTTTTGTTTTAATGTTTTCTCTATTTTTTTATTAGTTGATTCTAATTGATTTATTTGATTATTCATAATTTCTATTTTGTTAGTCAAGTCCACATTATTGTTATCTAGCTTATTTTCTAATTGCTTATTCATTTCTAATAAGTCTTTTTTTTTGCTTATTTGTGTCTAATAATTTTTTTTCTAATTGCTTATTCATATCTAATACATCTTGTTTATTACTTTGGATATGGCTATTTATATTTTTAATAATTCCATCATCGGGTTAACATCAGGTGTGGACACTTCTTTGGGGGTAGTTTCTTGCATAGGCATCTCAGCTGCATCCCGTTGCCTAACTTCTTGACCTTCTAAATCTCTTGATTTCGATCTCGTTCGTTTTTCCATTATATACGTAAATATTATGTAATTTATTGATAACAAATGTAAATAATTTGTAATGGTATTGGTTAAAAAAAAATTGTTTTGCTAGTATATTCTTAGTGTTGAATCTCTCAAATTGAAAATTGGTGAGATTAAAAATATGTAAATATGATCTCAATGTACAGATATAAGTTTTACAGTATTTGAATTACCTTATACCTCCAATTTCAGGATCAGTCCCCTTTCTAAGCAGTGGTAAGCTTATTATAAAATACTCTGGTCCAGAAACAAGAAGAAATTTGCAAATATTATGCCTTACAATACTATTTACACAAATAAATGAATGGTCTCCTATATTTAGTTTTACCTGAACACAACTTTTATTTATTTACTACGCGAATAAGCTTTGATATACCTTTATATGATATTAAAGTTTATTTTAAAAACAGAATTGCCTCACGTTGCAGCGTCAAATGTTATGCTAAAAAGGTTACGGCTTCACTTTGGTACGACAAATGATATAAATAATCTAACGGGTTTTATTCCTTTTTTATGTTAAATAGTAAAGATGTAAATATAATATTGTATTTAAATATACGATGATAACACAGGCCAGCATTTTTCAACACTTTGAAAGTTGATTTAAAAATTTTAACTGTTTTCTAGTAATTGGGTAGCGCTGATTTCAAATCTGCTTTTATTTTTTTTGTATCACGTAAGGTTATTCTTCAAACCAGTAAAATCAAAAAATATAGAAAAAACACGATTTATTTCATTTATAAGCTAGTTTTATATTATATTAAAAAAAATACAAAAATATACACATAGAAACTATTAGAAATAGTTCTTTATTCTTTATGCTTCTTAAAAAAACGTTTTCGTTTTTCAGAAAAGCTTCGTTTGGTTGTTTTTTTTGTCATATTCACCTAAAGGAAGATCTCTTCTCAATGTCCAATAGTAATCGGCCATCATTTTTGTGTCCCAGCGCCATTGGTATCTTTCTCCTTGCTCTTCACTCACGTCCCCAAGGTTTTCTGGGAAATAGTCCAAATAGGAATGTAAAAAGTGAATTTTTATGCTCATATTGCAACCAAGAATCCTGAATTTTTCCAGCATATTTTCAACGATCTCAACATAGTTTGTGTCTTTATAATTCCCTAGAAATTTATGTACAACTTCGTTAAAAGCATGCCATGCATGTTTTTCCTTATCTTCCATCACATTTTCAAATTCTTGATCTTTCACCAAGCTCCTAATCTGCGGGCCTACAAAGATTCCCTCCTTTAATTTTGCCTCTGACAGAGTCGGAAATGTTTTACATAAATATTTAAAACAATTTCCTTCTTTGTTTAATGCCTTAACAAATTGTTTCATAAGTCCAAGTTTTATGTGAAACGGTGGAAGTAACACTTTTGAGGGTCAATAAGACTTTCGCGAAATACATTTTTGGTTCCAGGTGTTAAAGTCACCCTTTATGGCCAGTCTCTTTTTATCCAATGCTGTTCTCGATTTCTGCTATCCTACTCGCACAGGAAACATGGAAATTTAGTATATCCAGACTGCTGACCCAAGAGAAGGCCTAAAATTTTTAAATCTTCACACACTTCCCAGTTGTGATTTTCATATTTTATTCTTAAAAGTAATTCCTGTAAATTTTCGTAGTTTTCCTTTAAATGAACAGAATGGCCGACCGGAACAGAAGCAAAAACATTGCCATTATGTAAAAGAATAGCTTTAAGGCTCCTTTTTGAAGAGTCGATGAAAAGTCTCCAGTCAGAAGGTGTGTACTAAGGAGCTCAGAGGAAAGTAGGTAGATCAGCAATTGCTTGGCAGTACACGAGTGGTCCGTTTTGTGAAAAATATTTTACAAATCCAGCCTGACGATTTCTATACCAAGAGAAGGTAGTTTCTGGGGCATGCAATTTTTTTTTGTTTCAACCTAGACCCCAGTACTTCAGAAAGATCTTTTGAAAGTCCCAAATCTCTAATTTAATCATTTAGTTCGGCTTGTGAAAATAGCTGAGGTTGGTTTTGACCTGAGGTTGATGGTTCAAAATCACTATCCATCTGTACGGAGCCGGAAGTTGAAGAGGTTTCAATATCTTCTTGTAGTACTTTGGGGGTATAGGTATAGGTACATGATCACTGTGAGGAACTGGTCTGATAGCTGATTTAATATTGTTTGGGTACAAAATATGTGTCAAAATTTTTCTATTATGCCCCTTAATATCACAAAGACAAAAGTAGCAATCTTCATTATGATTTTGCGGTTCTCTCCAAACCATCGGTATTCCAAAAGGAAGGCTTTTTCTATTCCCTTTGGTCCAATGTCTTAAACCTTCTTCACATACCTTACAAACAACGTGCGGTGCCCAATCTTTATCTTGATCTCCTAATTTGATTTAGAAATAAGCATAATATGCATTTTTCACAAATTCACCAATTGGTCTCTTAAACGTTTTCAAAACGAAATATCCACAAATAGGTATAACAGAAATCATCTGGTTTGTTTTTGCAACACCGGCTAGACATATTTTTAAGCAATGTTTATTTATCAAATACCACGCATAACACTAAAGACAAATTAATTTTACTTGTTTACTGATCGACACTCAGAGCTATAATGAAGTAAATGACATTAAAATATACATTTTGTTTGGAGTGATAAACTTTAAATCCTTCTTCGCAGTACTAATAAAGTGAAAGCATAATAAATAGGATTTAGCAGAAAAAATTCCCGGAAATCTTGTCCAAAATTAATACATGTAATAAAAGATTTACATCAGGTAATGAGAGCCTATTTAACAAATTTCTTTAAAACCACAACAGAAAATCAATTTTGGGTTAATACCTAGAATTTGATGTAGTACATTCATTTTAAAATGTATTAAAACGCCTATTATAAGTTTTTTTTATATTCTTTTCTTTTTCTTTTGTGCAAAAAAAATCTGTGGGTGGTAGAGACCAACTGTATTTTAATTAGTTATTGCTATATAAAAACTGAGCTTAACAAACAAAAATCACGTCATCACAAGTTTTATGCGGGCCTGTGTAATCGATAGAAGAGAGAACTCTACCTACCTTCGGCAATGCTTATCTTTTTCCATAAAAGTTAGATGTCACTGCGATAACTAAACCAAGTCATGTATTTACAAAACATCTATTTCGTCAACACGGCCTCGAGACACTCAGAGGTCTTGACATACAGAGTCACAGTCAGAGTCAGAGAGTTAAAGTCCCTACAAGACTAGTGCCTCATAATTATAATGTAGTGTTTGTTATTTTTATCATTGTTATTATCTTTATTAAATTATATGTTGTTATTTAATCGTTGTCCCGCCTATTATTTATCATACCTACTGGTAAACCTCTGGTGTAAAGGCAACAATGTGACCTCCGGGACCAGGTGACATTACATGGCCATCCTGCCAGCCACTTAAGACTGTGTATAAATTAAGTGGAAAGTGGAACGAATCATCGAACATATGGTAAGCCGATAAACATGGGGAACTACGCAACAAAAGAAGAAGTCGTCATAGCAGCCAACAACGCGAACGTTACAAGCAGCGTGGGCACGGTCGACATCCTCGCCATACTGGCATTTGCGGGAGTCGTCCTTATGGTGATCTTCTGCTGATCCTACGGGGTTTTCAGGCACGTAAACCGATGAATGACGAAGGCCCTCTCAGCTCAGGTTCAAAGGGAATTCAGTCGAAGCCAGGAGAAAGTCTAAGTCACTCACATGTCTGTCCCCGAACATTTCTCCACCTCCAAGAAGAAATACAGGTATTTCGTACAAATTTAAGAAAAGACAATTCTAGTGCTAGAAGTGACAGAACAATAATCGAGCGCAAACTCGTACACATAGACAGTTTCAAAAATAAGTTAAAGGAGCTCAAAGACAGTTTCAATAGCTTGTCACATAGCTCAGTTGTCGTAGAATCTACCAAAAATTGTATTAAATCTATAAATATTAATGAAGCCTTGGAAATTCTAAATAATAGATTAAGTAGTGGTATAAGTATAGAGTCAAACAATATGGCCGAAAAGTTTGATTTACGTACTGCCGCAAGTTTGTTACCTGTTATGAACGGTAAAGAAGAGGTAACGTTACAATTAATAGATCCGATTGATTGTACGATTCCTTGTTAGATGACGCGGGGAAGAAAAACTTAACAAATTACATTTTAAAAACTCGCTTATCACCGAAAGCAAAATTAAGATTACGTAAAACATACACTAACAGTGCCGGCTTAATAATGGATCTAAAAGAGCATTTCGTAACGAAAAAAATCAATTACCGCGCTAACTACGCAATTACATAACACGAGACAAGGCTCTAAAACTATAAAAGATACGTGGAAACAATCGAAGAATTGCTTTCTAATTTAACAATAGCACAAGCGGGCAGTGACGACACATTAGTCAACAAATTTCGCGAAGTCAACGAAAAAATCGCTGTCAACATATTTGCGAATGGCTCACGCGACACGGACATTAGAATCCTCTTAAAGGCTCGTAACCCTGACATATTATGCATATGAACAATTAATCAATCCTAATAGTAATAGCCATGTTCTTCATTTCTCAAGAAAAGCGCCTCATACGAATTCACACGCTAGGGACAATCGTTATAAAAGGTATACATTTCAAAATCACGGTTATAGACAAAAGAACTTCCAGTCCGGTAGTAGTCGCAACTACGATAATAAAAAAAGAAATTCTCGAGACGTGATAATCGCGTCGGAAATAATAAAATCTTTTCAGCAACTTCAGGTACAACCTTCGACAACGAAAAAAGACACGAATCTCAGTTTTTTCAGAAGACTGTCAACTAAAAACGGAAGTAGCACCTTATATTTTTAATCTCTGCGGCCTCAATTTCATTCACATATGATATAATAATAAAAAGCGTACGTTTCTAGTTGACAGTGGCGCTACAATTAGTGTTATATTTCAAAATAGCTTACATCAAAACATAAACATTAAGAGAACTGGCACAGTAAAAATATTCGGTATTTGCGGTCAAACGAAGACGGTTGGGTCAGCAAAAATTAATATAGAACTAGGTGAAGACAAGTTCACACACAAATTCGCGGTCTTGAAAAATATAAACAATACACTTGATGGAACAATCGGAATAGATATATTGAGTAAGCATAAAGCTATCCTTCACTACGAGAAATGCACACTCGCACTATTAATAGAAGGCCAACAAGTAACCTTGCCGCTTCACTCCGAACAAAACACGATCACAGACATACCTGCTCGTTGTGAAATAATTACCCAATTTACAATTAATACGCAAAATGACTGTGTAATATTGCCTTAAGAAATAGCTCCAGGTCTATTCATTGCTGGTACTGTAGTGTCTCCTGAAAAAGACAGAGTTCCCGTGCGCATATTAAATACGAGAGACAGCGACGCGCAATTAAAAAAATTTTCCCGACATTTGCGAATCTAGACAACTTCTATATTTGCTCTTTCAGCGATACCTAAGCGAAATGCGTCAATCGCGTCGACAAAGTTCTTTGAACCGTAAACACAGCACATTTAAACAAGGAAGAAAACCTCGCAATGCAAAAAATACTTGCAAAGTATTGCGACGTTTTTCACCTTGAATCAGATAAACTTACGCACACAAATATATACAGGGGAGATATACAGGTAAGCAAACCAACAAGTACAATATATTCCAAACCTTATCGATTGCCACACGCCCAAAAACATGAGATCGACAGACAAGTGGACAAACTTTTGTCCGACGGTATAATAGAAAAAGCGAAATCACCGTGGTCATCACCTTTACTATTAGTGCCCAAAAAGAAAGACAAAGACGGAAACCAGAAGTGGAGGATAGTTATCGACTACCGCCTACTAAACAAGCAAATAGATGATGACAAATTCCCACTACCTTCGATCGACGAGATATTAGATTCCCTTTCAGGCGCAATCTACTCTTCTCATTTGGATCTAGCTCAAGGTTATCATCTGGTCGAACTAGAAGCCAAAAGTCGTCCTTACACAGTTTTCACGACCAGCAAAGATCAATATCAAATGTGCCGACTTCCAATGGGACTAAAAACTAGCAGCAGTGCTTTTTCTCGAGCTATGACAATAGCAATGTCTGGACTAAACTACGAACAATGTTCTATATACTTAGACGATCTCATAGTTTACGGCAACAACCTTTGGCAACACAATCTTAATTTGGTTAAGGTACTTGAACGACTAAGAAGCGTGAATCTAAAACTTAATCCAAGCAAATGCGATTTTTTGAGAAAAGAGATATTATATCTGGGACACGTCATTTCTGCTGACGGAGTCTCGCCAGACCCTTCCAATGTCACAGCTTTACTGGAATACCCAGTCCCTAAAAACGCTAAAGACGTCAAACGCTTCGTCGCATTCGCCAATTACTACAGACGCTTCATCCCAAATTTTGCCGACATCGCGACCCCTTTGAACAACCTTTCAGAGAAGAACACACCCTTCTCTTGGTCCGATGTGGAGCAAAAGGCCTTCGAAAAGCTTAAGCTAGCCCTCCAAACACCACCAATTCTGCAATACCCAGATTTTGATGCAGACAATATGTTTGTCTTAAAAACTGACGCATCTGGCTATTCAATCGGAGCAGTACTCTCAAACAGCAACGACAGGCCAATCGCTTATGCCAGTCGGTCTTTGAACAAAGCAAAAAGAAATTACTGTACGATTGAGAAGGAACTATTAGCCGTTGTTTGGGCAGTTAACCATTTCATACCTTACTTATATGGTCGAAAATTTAAGATCTTTACAGACCATAGGTCACTTATATATTTATTTGGTTTGACCAATCCGTCAAGTCGCCTTACAAAGTTTAGATTGATATTGGAGGAGTATGACTTCATCATTAATTACATTAAGGGTTCCGAAAATGTAGTTGCAGACGCCTTATCACGAATAGAAGAAGATTCCAATCACGTAAAGAAGGTTAGTAGTAGAGCTACAGACAGCATCTTTGTTACGACTAGGGCCCAGCCAAGACAGACAGCTGCCGATTGCACCATTACGAAACCAACAGCCACAGATTCCGCCGGCTCCAGGGCTGATCACCCCGGGGTTGTGGGACTGTTGAAAAGACCAGCGGGATCTATAGAACTTCGAGTGATAGAAAGGGCAAACTTCAATTCACTCCAACGTCGTAATGAAGCAAGCATACACTTGAAGAGAATGTTCCTATACGACGAAGACGCTGTCACAATTTCAATGGAGCAAGTAGGCATAACAAGGATTCAGCAGTACATGCGCTTGTTAACTACTCTCAAAGAGATCTGCGCAGAGCACGGCTTACAGGAAGTATGTATTGTCGAAGATAACTCAAGGAAGAGCGATTTCCTGAAAAAAATTATTCCATGGAGCAAAAGAGAGCCGAATCATTTAAAAATAAATGTGATTAGAGGAGTGCAAAGAATTGAAGACTACGAGACAAAGCAACTAATTATCAATGACTACCACGTGTTACCTACAGGGGGACATAGCGGAGTAAATAGAATGTTGAACAAAATCAAGAGGTTTTAATTTTGGCCCAAATTAAAACACGACATCGAATCATTCGTGAGAAGATGTAGTGATTGCCAGAAATACAAGCACTCCATACCTAACAAAGAACCAATCAAAGTCACAACCACAGCGTCATACGCCTTCCAAAAAATTTTAGTGAATTCAGTAGGTCCTTTAAACCAAGACCAGGCGGAGAACAAATACATTCTGACACTCCTATGCGAACTAACGAAATTCGTCAAAGCCTATCCCATTCCAAACAAAGAAGCTTCCACAGTAGCCAAAGCTCTGGTCGAAAATTTCATACTTAGATATGCAATTCCCGAACAAATAGCTTCTGACCAGGAAACCGAATTCATGGCTACAGTTTTTAAGGAAACTTGCTTTCTTTTAGGCAGACAGCAACTTAAATAAACTGCATACCACCACGAAACGTTAGGTGCATTAGAGAACACACACAAAAATTTGGGAGCGCATCTACGTATTCAACTATCGAACCACAAAGACAATTGGTCAACGTGGATACCCTATTGGTGATTTGCATTCAACAACACAGTGCATACAGAAACATAATATACCCCACACGAATTGGTTTTCGGGAAACAGAACCCTCTTCCTTCATCAATAACCACCGCGATAGAACCACTTTATAATTTCGTGAATTATACCGCGGAAATGAAATATAGGTTACAAACAGCCCTAGACGAGGCAAAGTGCAATTTAATCAAATCAAAAATTAAAAGGCAAAGTAAGTTAAATAGTAATCGCAGACACACACACTACTGTGTTGGAGATCAAGTTTTAGTAAAAAATGAATCAGGGAACAAACTTGAGACAGTGTATAACGGCCCTTTTACTATCATAAAAATAGATAAGCCACCAAACGTAACCATTCAAATGGACGACAAGTGCGTCGAAATACATAAAAACCGTTAAAAATACTTTTACATGTAAATTACTTGCGAGTAAGTATAATGAATTTCAATTCGTTTGTAATAATAATACTTTAATGTAACTTCTACACACACAACGTTGTATAAAACTTTTATAGAGAATAGTGTATAGGTAATAGTATATAGAAGATATTGAGTAGTTATATAATAATATATCTCACTAATGTACAATATATTAAGCACCTACACATAGTATGTAAGGAAATGTAATTATATATGTATATTTAACACAGCCAAGAAACGCCAAACGGCTTAGAAGCCCTTTTGTTTTCTTTTTCGCCGGGTGGAAGATGCGATAACTAAACCAGGTCATGTATTTACAAAACATCTATTTCATCAACACGGCCTCGGTGAGTTATGATCTTTCACCACATTGTGTTTATCTTGTAACCAGGTCACTAGGATAAGGGGACACACTCTAATAATAACGAGACACTCAGAGGTCTCGACACACAGAGTCATAGTCAGAGTCAGAGAGTTGGAGTCCCTACAAGACTAGTGCCTCATAATTATAATGTAGTTATTGTTATTGTTATCATTGTTATTATCTTTATTAAATTATATGTTGTTATTTAATCGTTGTACCGCCTATTATTTATCATGCTGGTTAACCTCCGGTGTAAAGGCAACAATGTGACCTCCGGGACCAGGTGACATTACATCACTCTAAATAGTGCTCGAGCGAATCGATTTACAATAAATTGATTCTGCTTAATCGTAGTAAATTGGGCGCCAGATTATAGACCAAAGATGCTTTAATCAATTTAGTTTATTACCTGCTGCTATGTGCGAGCTAGAGATCTTATTTCAGAGAGTCGGTTCTTCGGTATAATAATTTGTGTTTTAAATAAATATATCAATGTATCAGAATAATTGAAGCATACATGAGTAGGTAAACCCCACCAGTTTTGTATAATACAAAGGTATTTTTAATAATATAAAATATTATTAAAAATCTGGTGTGAATAACACAAATACAGGTTCACTATTAACATTTTTGTGAACGTGTCCGAACATATCCCTCGCCAGAGACGTAGATACGTATTTCGCCTTTCTACAGGCTCATCGGTACGCCCCTGCTGGAGAAAGGATATCTTCAGACACATTCACAAAAAAGGACCACATCGCCACATCACAGAAATTATCCAGACCGAGCGTAGAAGTCTGCAGCGCTGAATTTACTTCTACGCTCGGTCTGGATAATTTCTGTGATGTGGCGATGTGGTTCTTTTTTGTGAATGTGTCTGAAGATATCCTTTCTTCAGCAGCGGCGCACCGATGAGTCTGTAGAAAGGCGAAATACGTATCTACGTCTCTGGCGAGGGATATGTTCGGACACGTTCACAAAAATGTTAATAGTGAACCTGTATTTGTGTTCTTCACACCAGATTTTTAATAATATTTTATATTATTAAAAATACCTTTGTAATATATTGTGATAACCTGTGCCCTAAAGGGCTGGTCAGGATCGCTATGTGATAACGTGGGCCTTAGGCCCTAAGTGCCTGGAGGATCGGCATGTGATAACGTGACAGGACGCCATGTGATGTTAGCCTGGGTCCTGAGGGCTACATCGTTGAGTCTTCACGCAGATATCGTTGTCCCGTTAAATAATACACAAAGTTCGGGTAACATCTTATACTTTAATATTTAACACTTAAAAACTGGATAACAATTATATACATTATGTGTGAATGTGAATGTGAATCTGAATCTGAATCTGAATGTCTGTCCCTTGCATTACTCTCGTTATATATACATCAGATGATCCTCGTACTACTTAGGGAATATAATAGAAACCCTGACATGTAGTTTGTGTATGCAAACAACACGCGTTAGCGAGGACGTGTTTGTAAAACACGTTACATTTGTATTACGGGAGCGAGGCTGTGGCCTCATTGAGAGTGCTTGCATACACACAACTGCATTGCGTTATTACACCACCCTTCCTGGGGTAAAGAAAAATAACGCTGAGGTGTTTGTTTTTCTTTCATTAAAATCTATACCTTTCTTATTCCTATAATACACTATGGTGAACACTGTTTGGGATTATACATTTACAATAGTAATACTTAAATAATAAATTTGCTAAAACTTATGATAACTAAAATTCTAAAATGAAGCTGTTATCGAGTATCACACTATAATAAATACACGGTAAAATGATGGATAGTCTTAATCTATATACAATAATAATAAATATTTAACGAATAGATATATAGTATAAATCTTAAAATGATAAATATTCTAATAAAAACTGTAATAATAAATATACAATATAGATTGTCAAACTTTTAAATGGATAATTTTACATTCTAAAAGATAATGTTTCACGGTCAGTTTTACATTGTAGAAGATTAAAAAATATAATTAATTGATGATAATAATTAATTGATAACAATAATCGTTAATTGATAATAATCGTTAATTGATAATAATCGGGCCTTTGTACACTGTCTCAATCTTGTTAGTCTGTTCGCTTTTTATATTTTGTTTCTATATTATGAACAACTTATAAAGAATAATTGCCTTGTTTCGCAGTTTGCCATTCTTGTCTTTCTTGTTTTTCGCGTTTGGTTCTAGTTTTCCGATTCCTCATGCTTGATCTTTTGGTTTCAATTCTTGTGCATGATCGTTTGCTCCCAATTCTTATGCTCCCTTTCCAACCATACTTTAAAATAAATCGACTCTCCGTTTTTCTATCTATTTTCCTCCATGGAAAAATTATTCTGGAAATCACTCTTTCGTGTATTTCCCTGGACAGCACATATTTCGTGTCTGTCATGTTCCTGCGCAGAACTATCCTGTGAAGCTTATTCTGACTACAGTAAGGGTGCTTGTACAGCGGAACTTCCCTTATGCTGTAAGCCTTTTCTTCAATCTAGAAAAACTTGAGACCAGTTAACAAAACACACTTTTGTTATAACTGCAATCTCTAAAAAAAAAATTCTGAGAGCGTTTTTTGTCGTGTCGAACTCTTTCCTGGAAGCGCATGCTTGCTTCGTCACGACCTAGGGGCGAATTGGAGTCTTTTTTGCCTTTCTCCTACTTTGAAGTTCGTCTGATTCGGTTGGTTGTCGTTTTCGCCAGGTCCACAACTCTAGGATGATCTGTCCTGTAGGTTGCACTGTTGTTGGTGTCGTAAAGGTACAATCGATAGGTCTCTGTCGTCTTATAGGGCTCCAGACGTGATTAGGATGCTATCGAATCGTCCCGTTACTAACCATTATGGCATTGGAATCAACTTCTAAGGCATTTGTTACAAAAATTTCGGAATTTTTACCAATAAAATTAATATACTACTCCTCGTATATTGGTTTCTTTTATTAATTCAATATTATTTTCTTTTGTTAGCGAAAAACTTACTGAATATGTCAGCAATATTTCCTTCAATGTCACGTATGCGAACGTTTACAAAATAAACATGCTTGTGGATGTTATCAGTGACCTTGACTTCGTGGATTCCTAAACTGTCTTGTCGATACATACATATTTTAAATCGTTGTTTATTCACTTGCGATTAGTTTAAATATGCAAGTTATTGTTTATGCTTTTGTTTGTAAACTATACGAAATATAACCTTCTTGTATGGCGCTTATTAAAAAGTACAACGCATGCATTTTTTATGCACGTAAATGAACTTAGGCAAAAAATATAACATATTTTTGCGTTTTATATATATCTATGCGTCTTAAAAAAAAATTATTTAAACTTCTGCGTTAATAACAAAATTGCGAAGTGTACGGCCGAAATGTAACATCTCTAAGTTACATAGTACATATTAATTTTTAAATAAACTTGACCTTTACATAAAGAAACGTATGGTACGCGCTTTGCAACTTTTGCATTCTTGCGTAAGTAGGCATCAATAACATGGTATGTATGCATTAAATCAATATTATTGTCTCTTATAATACAAATAAACATTTTCACTCGCGAAATATATGTAGTTTATAGATATGAACGTCTTGCACTTTACTTTTATACCGTAATATTTGTCTTTGTTTAAATTTACTCTAAAGGAATACCTGCGTTTCTTCTTTCCGTGTGGAGCTTCTGTTCGCTCTTGGAGATGATTTCCTCCGTTCTTTGTTGCGTACTTGCCCATTTTCTTGGTTTTGACCTGCTAAACTGTAGGTTTTTTTTTTTCTTGGTTCGTTCCGAATTTCCACTTGGTCTTTTTTCAGCCTTAGATGGCTGGCAGAGCCATCTAGTGGTGTGGATAGGCAGGATCGCCATGTGATAAACTGTGCCCTAAAGGGCTGGTCAGGATCGCTATGTGATAACGTGGGCCTTAGGCCCTAAGTGCCTGGAGGATCGGCATGTGATAACGTGACAGGACGCCATGTGATGTTAGCCTGGGTCCTGAGGGCTACATCGTTGAGCCTTCACGCAGATATCGTTGTCCCGTTAAATAATACACAAAGTTCGGGTAACATCTTATACTTTAATATTTAACACTTAAAAACTGGATAACAATTATATACATTATGTGTGAATGTGAATGTGAATCTGAATCTGAATCTGAATGTCTGTCCCTTGCATTACTCTCGTTATATATACATCAGATGATCCTCGTACTACTTAGGGAATATAATACAAACCCTGACATGTAGTTTGTGTATGCAAACAACACGCGTTAGCGAGGACGTGTTTGTAAAACACGTTACATTTGTATTACGGGAGCGAGGCTGTGGCCTCATTGAGAGTGCTTGCATACACACAACTGCATTGCGTTATTACAATATCAATGCTTATTTTATAACAGAAACTATGTTAATTGAAAAGTATATTTTATTATAAAAGTTGGCGCACATTTGGTCAATGATGTCAATTCCATTTTTAGAGGAATTATAAAAAGTGACGATTTAGAATTTCGCCGCTTCTCCCGTAGCTTCATCGATTGAACTATCGTGATGGAGTGTTGAAAAAAGCAAAACATTTTTGGCTTTTCTCTGTAGGTATGAAACTAAAGTGATGTCCTTCTGCAAGCTAAGCAATGATAAAGTTATTTCCCGAGATTTTGTGTCCAAAAATGCTGCCGGTAATTCTCTCTTATCTTTTTAACGGTTCCTACTGCTATCAGTTGATGTTCATTTAACAGTCGAGTCAATAAAGTACTAGTAAACCAATTATAAAATGTTATATTTCTTTTACTGCGAGTATATGGCGAAATCAAACGTAAAACAAGATCCTCCGTTTTATTAGTCTTTTTAACGGACCCTTTGGTTGTGTACCACAGTGTATCTCCATATTTAATGTATGCATTTAATGTATGAATTTAATGTATGTATATTAGCATCCCGTCCACGGAAGTACTGGTCCACGAAAAGCTTCAAGCTTCTCGTCAATTATCAGATAAGCACCAGGCATATAGGCAGCTTGAAAATTTTCTATTATCCTCTAGAAGATAGCTCTAATTGGAGCCAGCTTATCGACCGTTTCTAGCAGTAAAAGACAATCA
The DNA here is from genome assembly GCA_935421215.2 of Melolontha melolontha. Taxonomy (NCBI): domain Eukaryota; kingdom Metazoa; phylum Arthropoda; class Insecta; order Coleoptera; family Scarabaeidae; genus Melolontha; species Melolontha melolontha. The sequence goes on from OW285243.1 coordinate 4,020,957, forward strand.
CTTGTTGGCCCTTCAAAAACTTACGCGACTGGTGTGGTGGGGTGTGATATACCCAGAACAAGGTTTCTGCAATTTTGTTGAGCCAATAACATTAAAATTGCAGATCTCTTTTCACAACTTGAAAGTTTGATCTTTTAGCTACAGGTATTGGAAATCAGGGAGTGCTACAATGACATCTAGCACAAAATTACTTCAATTTTTGAAGTGTGGGGTATATGACCCCACCACACCAACTATGGGTTAAATGCGTAATTTTAACGAGTGGACTGAAGGGGACACTTGTTTCTTATTTGTGATTCTACAAACTATGAATTATTTACTTTCTTTCGAAAATAGGCAACATTCGTTACTAGAAACACTAAAAACCTTTTCATTAAAATATGCTAAAAAAAGCATTCTATGTAAAATTTTGTCAAAACAAAGTTTGACATTCTAAGCAAGTATCCGGGATTGAAATTTAAAAAATTAACAAAACTATAATAAGAAATTGAATTGATTCGGCATTTACTTGATGAAGATCCATAATTTAAAATAGAAATAAACTACGGTTGTAATCTTCACTTTTAATTAATTAATTAAAAGTGAAGATTAGAACCGTAGTTTTATTTGTATAAAAAGAAATTCCTTTATAAAATTGAATTTAGATCCAAAAATAATCGCCGCATTAATATATAGTTGATTTATAAGCATATTTTAAGTGATAGACATTTGATTTACCTATTTCTGTTTGTATTTTCTGTTATGATTGTGTTGTCAATTATACCGTCTAGTTACTTATAGCTGGTGACCTGTTCTATAGTATCATTTCCTAATTTTAAGCTTATATCCAATTATTAGTTATTTATTAGCATTACCGACTGATAGCTTAGTGATAGCGCACTGGCTTATCAGCCGGCAGCTCTGGTTTGGATCCAGGACTGGACTGTCCCAGTAGGTTTTCGTGGTTTTCCTTCTCGTTTAAGGCAAATGTCGACAGCTAAACATATTAAATCGCTCCGAGAGCGCGGGCGTAAAAATAACTCATGGCCTGCCGATGCCCCTGTAATTGGCGTCAAGTTGTTGGGGGATGTTAAGGCGTGAATTATTATTATTAATTACATAGGCCTGCATAAAATTTGTGATGACGTGATTCTTGTTTGTTAAGCTCAGTTTTTATATAGCAATAACTAATTAAAATACAGTTGGTCTCTACCCCCCACAGATTTTTTTTTGCACAAAAGAAAAAGAAAAAAATATAAAACAAAACTTATAATAGGCGTTTTAATACATATTAAACTGAATGTACTACTTCAAATTCTAGGTATTAACCCAAAAATGATTTTCTGTTGTGGTTTTAAAGAAACTTGTTAAATAGGCTCTCATTACCTGATGTAAATAGTTTATTACATGTATTAATTTTGGACAAGATTTCTAGGAATTTTTACATGCTAAATCCTATTTATTATGCTTTCACTTTATTAGTACTGCGAAGAAGGATTTCAAGTTTATCACTCCAAACAAAATGTATATTTTAATGTCATCTACTTCATTCAAGCTCTGAGTGTCGATCAGTAAACAAGTAAAATTAATTTGTCTTTAGTGTTGTGCGTGGTATTTGGCAAATAAACATTGCTTAAAAATATGTCTAGCCGGTGTTGCAAAAACAAACCAGATGATTTCTGTCATATTTGTGGATATTTCGTCTTGAAAAAGTTTAAGAGACCAATTGGTGAATTTGTGAAAAATGCATATTCTGCTTATTTCAAAATCAAATTAGGAGATCAAGATAAAGTTTGGGCACCGCACGTTGTTTGTAAGGTATGTGAAGAAGGTTTAAGACATTGGACAAAATGAAATAGAAAAAGCCTTCCTTTTGGAATACCGATGGTTTGGAGAGAACCGCAAAATCATTATGAAGATTGCTACTTTTGTCTTTGTGATATTAAGGGGCATAATAGAAAAACTTTGAAACATATTTTGTACCCAAACAATATTAAATCAGCTATCAGACCAGTTCCTCACAGTGATCATGTACCTATACCTATGCCCCCCAAAGTACTACAAGAAGATATTGAAACCTCTTCAACTTCCGGCTCCGTACAGATGGATAGTGATTTTGAACCATCAACCTCAGGTCAAAACCAACATCAGCTATTTTCACAAGCCGAACTAAATGACTAAGTAAGAGATTTGGGACTTTCAAAATATCTTTCTGAAGTACTGGGGTCTAGGTTGAAACAAAAAAATTTGCTTGCCCCAGAAACTACCTTCTCTTGGTATAGAAATCGTGAGGCTGGATTTGTAAAATATTTTGCACAAAACGGACCACTCGTGTACTGTCAAGCAATTGCTGATCTACTCACTTTCCTCGGAGCTCCTGAGTACACACCTTCTGACTGGAGACTTTTCATCGACTCTTCAAAAAGGAGCCTTAAAGCTATTCTTTTACATAATGGCAATGTTTTTGCTTCTGTTCCGGTCGGCCATTCTGTTCATTTAAAGGAAAACTACGAAAATTTACAGGAATTACTTTTAAGAATACAATATGAAAATCACAACTGGGAAGTGTGTGGAGATTTAAAAATTTTAGGCCTTCTCTTGGGTCAGCAGTCTGGATATACTAAATTTCCATGTTTCCTGTGCGAGTGGGATAGCAGAAATCGAGAACAGCATTGGATAAAAAGAGACTGGCCATAAAGGGTGACTTTAACACCTGGAACCAAAAATGTATTTCGCGAAAGTCTTATTGACCCTCAAAAGTGTTACTTCCACCGTTTCACATAAAACTTTGGACTTATGAAACAATTTGTTAAGGCATTAAACAAAGAAGGAAATTGTTTTAAATATTTATGTAAAACATTTCCGACTCTGTCAGAGGCAAAATTAAAGGAGGGAATCTTTGTAGGCCCGCAGATTAGGAGCTTGGTGAAAGATCACGAATTTGAAAATGTGATGGAAGATAAGGAAAAACATGCATGTCATGCTTTTAACGAAGTTTTCATAAATTTCTAGGGAATTATAAAGACACAAACTATGTTGAGATCGTTGAAAATATGCTGGAAAAATTCAGGATTCTTGGTTGCAATATGAGCATAAAAATTCACTTTTTACATTCCTATTTGGACTATTTCCCAGAAAACCTTGGGGACGTGAGTGAAGAGCAAGGAGAAAGATACCAAGGGCGCTGGGACACAAAAATGATGGCCGATTACTATTGGACATTGAGAAGAGATCTTCCTTTAACTGAATATGACAAAAAAAACAACCAAACGAAGCTTTTCTGAAGAACGACAACGAATTTAAGAAGCATAAAGAATAAATAACTATTCTTAACAGTTTCTATGTGTATATAATATAATATTGTGATGTCAGACGTGATGTCTAACGTGTGCAGGATCGCCATGTGATGTGACCCGGTCCTGAAGGGGCACATCGCTGCGTTTGTACGCAGACTCGGCGATATATTAAATAATAGACTGGCAACGTTTGGATAACATCGTAGTTAACACATTATAACTAATTAACAAATAACAGTATGTACATTAACAAAATAGACACTAGTCTTAAGGAGGTTTCTATATTACACTCTCTATGACTTACTGTGTCTTACTGCATATCTTACTGTCTATCAAACTGTCCCTTGACATCTGATGGATCTTGTTATATACTGCAGAGTACCCTCATTCAGACTAGTGGCCTTAGTATAACATCAACAAAGTGGTGAAAGCGCGTAAAACATATCGAGGACGTTTGTGTATGTTATACTAAGGCCACTAGTCTGAAGTATTAACAAGATCCATCAGATCTCAAGGGACAGTTAGATATACAGTAAGATATGCAGTAAGACACTGTAAGACATAGAGAGTGTAATATAGAAACTTCCTCAAGACTAGTGTCTATATCATCACAATATTAAACTAGCTTATAAATGAAATAAATCGTGTTTTTTCTATATTTTTAGATTTTACTGGTTTGAAAAATAACCTTACGTGATACAAAAAAAATAAAAGTAGATTTGAAATCAGCGCTACCCAATTACTAGAAATCAGTTAAAATTTTTAAATCAACTTTCAAAGTGTTGAAAAATGCAGGCCTGTGTTACCATTTTATGAAAATATCTTATTTTCAATTGTTGCAACAGTGATACTGTTACTTCTGATAATATAAAAATATATATATAAATAAGATATTTTCTTAAATTTTGACATAAAATGGTAATGGTACTAAATAACAAATTTAAAATTGATTTTAGTTTCTTTTATACCTAAATAAAATTTTCAAATAATAATGAATTTTAGTATCTAAATGCGCACAGCTTAGTTGTAATGAGGTATTATTCTAGTTTTGAGTTTCTTTGCATGTTTCGATCTTAATAATTATTTTTATAAATTATTAGTTTAAAAAATAATAAAATATAAAGTTGTTAAATTTTTTACAAAGCTTCGTAGTTCATTACTACATTGTGAAGTGTTATCGGTAAATTTTTCCTTACTTAATGCTCATCAAATAATTTAATTTTCCTTACCTTAACCCTTAAGTACTCGCAAGGGGGCACTACATGCTCCGTTCTCAGTAAAACAGGAATTTACTCGCTTATATAGATAGGAGTAGCCGCATCCGCCTACCTAACCTACGGGTAGGGTGTCGTCATTCTGTACTAGCGCTTATGGTTAGTTGGAATCAGTGTGTTGTGAGATATGGACATAAATACAAAAGCATGTTCCAGCGGTGCACAACGTGCTCCGGCGCGACCACTTATGTAAGTAATTTCTTTTTTCGATTATTAGTCAATTATTTGTTATCAGCGTGTTTTATAGATAATATTATACATTTTTAACGATCTGATTTTATTTATAAAGGTTGTTTCATAGTTATAATAATCAATAACTGTTACTTTCAGGGTGCTACAAAATCCAAAGAAATTGACAGATTCAGAACTTGCTTACTATTTGTAAAATGACGACGATCACATGGATATTCCTTCTGAAAGGGAGAGTGACACCTATTGTGCTGAATCTGGAATCTGAGGAGTCTGAAGGAGAAATAATTCATGAGAGTGAACTTGATAGTGACTCAGAACAAAGTGAGGTAGAACATAACGACGAAAGTATGGAGGACCAAGACTTTTTTGTTGGAAAAGATAAACAAACTAAATGGTATAAAAATCCAATTATTTCTAAGTTTAGTAAAACTGCAACTCTAAACATCATCAAAATTCTACCTGTGCCAACACACCTTGCAAGAGATATCCCTGATGAATGTACAGCCTTTAATAAATTTATAGATATGCAAATGATTGATGAAATTCTAATGTATACTAATCTATACATTAGAAATCACCAAACTCCCAAATATGGAAGAGAAAGAGACGCCAAGACAGTGACAAGACCTGAACTACTGGCATTTTTTGGCTTACTTTATCTCTCTGGGGTTAAAAAGGCAAATCATACTAACTTTAAAGAGTTATGGACAGACGATGGAACTGGCATCGAAATTTTTCGCGGTTGTATGAGTTACAAAAGATTTTTATTTCTCTTGGGTAGCATTAGGTTCGATGACAAGGAAACAAGATCTGACAGACGAAAAGTAGATAAATTAGCACCAATACGGTCTATTTTAGATACTTTTGTAGCTAACTGCAAAAATAACTATTCGGTTGGGGAATTTATAACCATCGACGAGAAATTAGAACCATTTCGAGGCCGTTGTAGCTGTGTACAATATATACCGAATAAACCGGCAAAATATGGTATTAAGATTTTTGCAATATGTGATTCAAAAACATTTTATACCCAAAATCTGGAAGTTTACTGCGGCAAACAACCAAATGGACCTTATGCAAAGCAAAATACACCAGCAGATATCGTGCATAGATTATTAGAACCAGTCAAAGGAAAAAATCGCAACTTGACATGCGATAATTGGTACACTAGTATACCACTTGCTGAAACTCTTTTGAAGGACAACATCACACTGGTAGGCACTTTAAAAAAAAACAAAAGGGAAATTCCCCCGGAATTTTTACCAAATAAAAATAAGGCCGTCAAAAGCTCGATGTTTGGATTTCAAAAAGATATTACAATGGTATCTAATTTCCACAATGCATAGCGACTTTTCCATAGACCAAGAATCAAATAAACCGGAAATAATACATTTTTACAACTCAACAAAAGGAGGAATTGATACAGTCGATCAATTGTGTAACTCATATTCTGTTTCAAGGAGAACTAGAAGGTGGCCGTTAGCTATATTTTTTTCACTGCTAAATATAGCAGGAATCAATACTCAAATTATTTATAATGCCTCTCATCCTGATTCACTACAAACAAGGATAGTCTTTTTGAAATCTTTGTCGTTGAGTTTGATGAAATTACATCTAAGGGAACGAGCCACAATTATGGCGCTGCCAACGAACATAAAATCCATTCAGTCAAAATATACGGTCACAGAAGAAGTCCAAGAAGTTATCCCAGAAGAAAAAAGTAGAGATCGTTGTTGTTTTTGTCCGAAAGCAAAAAGAATAAACACGACAATAACATGTAGCACTTGTAGAAAATTTGCGTGTAAGAAACATATTCTCATCAAGTATACTTGCGAAAATTGCTCACAAGAAATCGATGAAGATTAGAATAGTTCTTAGTTTTTGAAATAAATTTTTGTTGTATTTCTGGAAATTTGACTTCTTTTTAATGTTTTTATTCTTTTCAGTGTATTTATTTTCTTTTTACTTTGTTTCATAGTTTGTAAGAAAGTAGATTTCTTTTTCTTATTTCTGTATCCTATATTTTAAAATACATATACATATTTCCTATTATGCTTTCTTTGTGTATTACATACAATTTATATATTTTAGAAATATACTAAATAAACACAAATACAAATTATATTACTTTTACATTTTTAATAGTTTTACAGCACTTTAAAAGTTAGGTGCACAAAGTGCTCCTTGCACTACTTACGTAAAAAAAGCCGGCGCGCCTACTTAAGGGTTAAAATTATGTTGACTGTTACCTTCTTTTATGTTATTGTGGCTTGTGTATCTTTTGTTTCAAGCCTAATGTGAATGACTTCTTCTTAAGTAAATTGCATATTCATTTTAGTGGTAGAAGTGTGTCTTACGGGCTCGACCACGTTGATCATGTAGACGTTTCGCCTACTGCTATACTGGCATCATTGGAGTAATCCATGTTATTGTTCATTTGTACCGTATCTTTTATGATTATTAACCGAAAAGGTCTACTGCTTCCAATGAGCGTGCTCTATATACTTATATATATATATATATATATATATATAAATATATATATATATATATGAAATGATGGTTTCTCGGGTTCTTGGCCGCGTGTGAGATGTGTCCTGAGAAGGATTGTTGTCTCGACGTTTCGACGGGATCGCACTCGTCATTTTCTAGAGTTGTTATTTCACTTGACGCTGAAGAGTAACTGCCGATCGTGTCCTCGGGTGTCTGCTATTATGTTGCACTATGGGAGGTGGGGGTTGCGCTGCTGCCGTCGTGCGTACACGGCTTCGCGTGATTGGTCCGGGTGTCTGTGATTCCTGTGTGGGGGCGTGTACCTGTCTCGATGTGTTGTGTTTCGCATGAGTCTTGATTTGCATGCCGGCTAGGAGTGGCTTCCAGGTGTACGGTAAACGTTGGCCGTCGTCGCGTTTGTTTAGACTTTTGGGTCTCTTTTCTATTTCTATCGCTTCTCTAGTAATTCTAGAAGATAGACTTTCGCTCTTCGCTAGGATCTTCGTATTCTCGAAGTCAATAGTGTGCTCCGTTAGGAGGCGGTGTTGTGCTAGAGATGATGTTGTTTGTTTCTTGAAGACTGCGTTTATGTGTTCCTCTTTTCTCACGCTTATTCGCCTGTTCGTCTGGCCTACATAGGATTGTTCGCATTCTGAGCACGGCACTTCGTAAACGCCTTGGTCTTCAAGTGAAATTTTATCTTTCGCGTTGACTATTTTATCGGCTATTTTTCCCTGTGCTGTAAAGATGGTGCCTATGTTGTGTTTTCTTAGTATTCTACCGATTTTGTCTGTGGTACCCTTTATATATGGTAGAAAGGCCTTTGATGTAAATTCCTCTTTTTCCCGTTTTTCTGCTCTATTGTGTCTGGCTTTGTCTATTGTTCTTTGTGAATACCCGTTATCAAGAAGAGCATTTCTAATATTTCTTCTTTCTTCGTTTTTATGTTCATCGTCTGTTAGTCGTTCGGATCGTAGAACCAGGGTTTTCACTACTGAGTTCAATTGTGCCGGATGATGATGCGATTGTGCTTTTAAGTACCTATTTGTGTGTGTAGGTTTCCGGTAAACGGTGTGTCCCAATGTTCCATTTTCTTTTTTTGATCACCAACACATCTAGAAAAGGTAGCTTCCCTTGTCCTTCTACCTCCATTGTAAACTTAATTTTCGGATGTTCGCAGTTTAGTTGGTGTAAAAAGTCTTGTTTTTCTTTGCCATGTGTCCATATTACAAATGTATCGTCGACGTAGCGCAGCCACATTTTCGGTTTGTTCTTACAGGTGTTTAGAAAGTGTTTAGAAACTTTCTAAACACCTGTAAGAACAAACCGAAAATGTGGCTGCGCTACGTCGACGATACATTTGTAATATGGACACATGGCAAAGAAAAACTACAAGACTTTTTACACCAACTAAACTGCGAACATCCGAAAATTAAGTTTACAATGGAGGTAGAAGAACAAGGGAAGCTACCTTTTCTAGATGTGTTGGTGATCAAAAAAGAAAATGGAACATTGGGACACACCGTTTACCGGAAACCTACACACACAAATAGGTACTTAAAAGCGCAATCGCATCATCATCCGGCACAATTGAACTCAGTAGTGAAAACCCTGGTTCTACGATCCGAACGACTAACAGACGATGAACATAAAAACGAAGAAAGAAGAAATATTAGAAACGCTCTTCTTGATAACGGGTATTCACAAAGAACAATAGACAAAGCCAGACACAATAGAGCAGAAAAACGGGAAAAAGAGGAATTTACATCAAAGGCCTTTCTACCATATATAAAGGGTACCACAGACAAAATCGGTAGAATACTAAGAAAACACAACATAGACACCATCTTTACAGCACAGGGAAAAATAGCCGATAAAATAGTCAATGCGAAAGATAAAATTCCACTTGAAGACCAAGGCGTTTACGAAGTGCCGTGCTCAGAATGCGAACAATCCTATGTAGGCCAGACGAACAGGCGAATAAGCGTGAGAAAAGAGGAACACATAAACGCAGTCTTCAAGAAACAAACAACATAATCTCTAGCACAACACCGCCTCCTAACGGAGCACACTATTGACTTCGAGAATACGAAGATCCTAGCGAAGAGCGAAAGTCTATCTACTAGAATTACTAGAGAAGCGATAGAAATAGAAAAGAGACCCAAAAGTCTAAACAAACGCGACGACGGCCAACGTTTACCGTACACCTGGAAGCCACTCCTAGCCGGCATGCAAATCAAGACTCATGCGAAACACAACACATCGAGACAGGTACACGCCCCCACACAGGAATCACAGACACCCGTACCAATCACGCGAAGCCGTGTACGCACGACGGCAGCAGCGCAACCCCCACCTCCCATAGTGCAACATAATAGCAGACATCCGAGGACACGATCGGCAGTTACTCTTCAGCGTCAAGTGAAATAACAACTCTAGAAAATGACGAGTGCGATCCCGTCGAAACGTCGAGACAACAATCCTTCTCAGGACACATCTCACACGCGGCCAAGAACCCGAGAAACCATCATTTCATCTTACAACCGCGAGAACATAAAAATTATCATATATATATATATATATATATGTATATAGTAAACCTAATCAGTAGGCGATTAAAGGTCTGTATATTACTTCAAAATATATGTATTTAAAAAACTCTACATGTTTCGGCTGTATACGCCTTTTTCAAGAGAATACAAAATATGAATGACAGGATATAAATGTCAAGTAATTAAGTTGCTATGGTTTAAATTATTCAAAGATACATTCTAGTAATAATAATAAATCATGCCTTAGTATTCCAAAAAATAGATAACAAGGTGTGAAAATATGTGTTGTTCGCTGCTAGCAATTTGTGTCTCCTTCTGGGTATGAACTTGTGTGTTGGTTGCTGCTGGCAGCTTGCGTCTCTCTATGGGTGTGTGGTTTTGTGTGAGAGCGTAAGTGTAGGGTTTTGTATGTCGGTGCGTTCGTGCGTGTGTTTAGTGATCGGTCGCATGAATTTAGAGAGGTCGGATAACCAGCCGTTGCGTAGGGCCGCCAACCCTTTCCCGACAACTTCTTTACAATTCCGTGCAGTACTTCGACGGTCTGACCCCCGCCCCAACGAGGCAAGGCGCAGACAGGCGAAGCGCACCCTGTACGGGGTTGCTCATCGCAACTAAGGGAACACTCTTAGTGGCTACCTCGGTCGACGATGGTCACACTTATGCCATCTTAACGTTTTCCGCCGAAGCGGGGGCATAGCACACACGTCGAACGTGTGTGTGCTGTTAACGGCAACCTAGCCAGGTTGTCGCCCAGGACCGGTCCTAGTGGTGTGTGCATTGCGCGGCGACGAGATAACGGCTGGTTATCCGACCTCTCTAAATTCATGCGACCGATCACTAAACACACGCACGAACGCACCGACATACAAAACCCTACACTTACGCTCTCACACAAAACCACACACCCATAGAGAGACGCAAGCTGCCAGCAGCAACCAACACACAAGTTCATACCCAGAAGGAGACACAAATTGCTAGCAGCGAACAACACATATTTTCACACCTTGTTATCTATTTTTTGGAATACTAAGGCATGATTTATTATTATTACTAGAATGTATCTTTGAATAATTTAAACCATAGCAACTTAATTACTTGACATTTATATCCTGTCATTCATATTTTGTATTCTCTTGAAAAAGGCGTATACAGCCGAAACATGTAGAGTTTTTTAAATACATATATTTTGAAGTAATATACAGACCTTTAATCGCCTACTGATTAGGTTTACCATATCATACCAAGGTCACGAAGTTATTATATTTATATATATATATATATATATATATATATATATATATATATTAAAATAATAGACTTTTTTATTGGTTTAGCGACCTTTAATGAATTTCAATGTTTTCCTCTATGACGTTTCGACTCTTATTATTATTAAGTCTTTTTCAAGTCGCGATTTATTCTGTTTCAAAACTCATTTTTTGCACATGTGTGGCCGGACTTTTCCCGAGACCTTTTTAGGGAAACGACCACGTCGCTTCGAGTATTTTGTGTTATTGAAATTCATTAAAGGTCGCTAAACCAATAAAAAAGTCTTTAATATTAAGACACGGTCAATAAAATAAATAAGAAATTTAATTCTTATAAACACTAAATATATATATATATATATATATATATATATATATATATATATAAATATAATATTTTCGTGACCTTGGTATGATATGGTAAACTTAATAAGTCGGCGATTAAAGGTCTGGTTTATTACTTCAAAGTATATATATTTAAAACAACCCTACATGTTTCGGCAATGATGCATTTGTCAAGGATATAAAAAATATAAATGACAGAATATAAATGTCAAGTAATTGAGTTGCTATGGTTTAAATTATTCAAAGATACATTCCAATAATAATAATAAATCATGCCTTAGTATTCCAAAAAAATAGATAGCAAGGTGTGAACATATGTGTTGTTCGCTGCCAGCAGCTTGTGTCACTTTCTGGGGTTGAACTTGTGTGTTGGTTGCTGCTGGCAGCTTGCGCCTCTCTCTGGGTGTGTGGTTTTGTATTTGTGTGAGCGCGTAAGTGTAGGGTTTTGTATGTTGGTGCGCTCGTGCGTGTGTTTAGTGACCGGTCAAATTCATTAAAATGTTTGCGATGATAAGTGACGTTTTACGTGCGATTTCGTGGAATCTCTAAACGATATTTTACAGACTTTGTAACAAATTTCAGAATCACGGGCAATGGACATAGACTCAGTTTGACCCTTAATCCGACTCGCCATTGTCTCACGATGCCACTCTCGACGTTGTTCCATATCATACCTAAAAAAGTAACTTAATCAATGTTTTAGATGTAAATAAATAAAAATTAAAATGTATGCGTAAGTTATTTAAACTTAACTTAAGTTATTGAAACATCGTAATTTCGTTCTGTTGCGTCCGGTCTCTAATTATTATACACAGCTTTTAAGATAAAACTGCATGGGGATCTCGGGAACAAAGTTGTTCAAATGGGAAAAAATTTGCGCACTTTAGTGGCCTTTCATGGCATTTACGTAATTCAATTGAGATATTTAGGAAAACGTTTTCTTAAATTTTTATTATTATTTCTCCTGATTTTATTTTACAAATTATCGAAAAATAAAGTCTAGCTTTTTCTCTGTCCACATAAAAAAAATAAAGTATATGATGGTTTCTCAAAACGAAAATGAAAAATATGTTTTCTAATTAAAATACAACCAGCTATAAGTGTATAAATGCCGTGTTGTATAGGATGTAACATTCATAATTGCTTATAAATGTCACTACCAACATGAAATTGTGATTATATGCAATAAGTAAAATAAATAAGTACACTAATAAACTAAAACAAAAACTTAATTCAAACATCTTCCGTAGAGTGTCACTATAAATAATATTCGCACATTAGTACATAAAATTAATTGGAGCTCTTAGTAACGCGTTAGTTCTAGCTCTTGGTGGGTAAACAGTAGTATTAAATCTTGACATCATTCGAGTAACGTGACTGTTTAATATTTCGGGCGAATCAATTCGACATCAATTAACCTACACATAAATCGCGTAACATTAACCTCTCGACGGTGTTTTAAGGATTTGAAGTTATGTCTGTCTAGAAGGCTGTTGTAGTCAGTATTTCTTTCGGGATACCTTTCATAACATTTGAAGAAAAGGTATTTCAGAAATCTCCTCAGAATTTGTTTAAATGAGGAAAAGTAAGTGCGTCGAATAGTAAGGAGACCATATTACCGAAGCACACTCCAATCTACTCAAAACAAAAGCCTGGTACAGTGATTTAAGTACAGTTAGAACCTGGAACTGACCTCATAACCTCATAACAAGGCCCAACATCCTAGAAGCATACAAGGTGATATCCGAAAGGTGCAAGTTAAAGGACATATACGAGTCAAATTTAACGCCATGATCATTGATGCAGTACCTTTTCACTAAATTTTGGCCACCAATACTATATAATGACTGCACTTGATTAATTTTGTAACATACAACACAGCAATTTTTCACATTAATCTTTATCCTGTTTTTACTACACCAAACCGCAAACACATTAATATAAGTATAATAAGTATAATTTAGTGTCGTCATCAGCGTAGGAAAGCACAGAACAATTGAAAAATGCGAGGAGATCATTAGTGAAATGAAGGAAAAGAAGAGGTCTAAGATTATAACCCTCAGACATACCAGATGTTGAAGAGAATTGGTAAGAGTAAAAGTCGTTATAAAATACATAATCAATTCTATTCACAACGTATGAGGCAATAAGTTCTAACCCAGATGGACTAAAGCCGAAAGCACCCAATTTGTTTAATAAAATTTGATGGTCAATAGTATCGAAGGCTCAAGAAAGGTCAGTGTATACAACGTCTAGTTGACCATTTTTATCCAATACCTCGCAAATATTTTGATTCACTATCGTTAAATTAGTAACGGTAGACCCCAATGGCAAGAATCCATGTTGATTGCTGGATATGTATGGACAAGTGTTATAAAGAATAGTGTTGTATAAAAACTGCTCAAAAATTTGACCAAAATTTGACAAAATCGCTATGGTCTATAATTTTCCAAGCACGATACATCACCCATCTTGTGAACCGGTGTAATTCTAGCTTTCTTCCATCGATCAGAAAAAGTACACGTTTTCAGAGACAAATAAATAACAATCTGTCGGCTTTGCTAACACTTTACAGGTATTAAGATAAAATAAAAAAAATTTTATGAATTTCACTTTTTAATTATCACTGTAACGAGTCGTTTCGCACCAACCTTGGTGCGAAACGACTCGTTACAGTGATAATTAAAAAGTGAAATTCATAAAATTTGTTTTATTTTATCTTAATAGTTATAATGGAATTTCATCAAGTAAAGGCCGAAACAATCATATACTTTACAGGTATTACGAATAAAATAACTGGGTATCAAATCCATCACCCATTGGTGTCTTATCTGGAAAAGCGGACATAATTTTTTCAATTTCAATTAGAGATACAGAAATCTAAAAGACAATATGTTTGTGGCAGAATCTGGAACAGTTGTTATGGATTCAGGAAAAAAAGCGCCGGAAAAAAGTCAGCAAAACCATCAACTATCCCCTGAGGATCACTAAATTCACATTCATGGTTATAAAGTCTCTCAGAGATTATAGTTTTTCCGTTCCTGTGGTTAATATACTTGCAGAATTCCGCGGAATTTTCGCGAATGGAATTCTCCATATCAGCCAGATATTTAACATAAGCTGACTTGATCTGTTCCTTAACCAAAGACCTCATTCTTTTAAACTCCTGATAGATAATTTCACTTACATTAGTACGCCATTTCTGTTTATAATGTTCTTTAGTTTTTAGATTTTACTTTATTTCAGGTGTAAACCAAAGAGGAAAAGTAGAGTTAGTAGGAATATACTTAGGGACTGATTTATCAAGTATATCATAAAGACAATGATAAAACTTATTAAGAGCTATGTCAATATGAATTCACAATGGACCAATCAAAATTATAAAATTATGATAAATTATTCATCTTCGACTTCACTTTTCAATGAATCAACAAAGCTGAAGTTAAATATAGTTAAAACAGACATTACATATAAATAATTCAAAATAATGTGTTGAAGCTATCATAAAATGACTGCATAAAACAAAGGAAATAAACCATACATTCATATCATATAATTTCACGTAATGAGTAAATTTGAAATTATTGTGAAAATTTTTGCCAAAGTATTCATGTACCACTACTAGATAATGTGTACCAACCTATATATAGACTTTCGTATATTCTAGGTGATCAAGAACTAGGTATTCCATCAATGTCACCGTTATTATTAAAAGAAATCAGACTTGAAACTCGAAATTTATTAGTTATTGGGAGAAATGTTAAAGTTCATGGTCTAGAAAATACTGTTATCACAAAAGTCCAGTAAGTATATTTGTTTTAGATTTGTAACTATAGCAGTATATAATATAATTCAACGTATCCAACGAAGGCTCTCATTATTAGGCCAATTGAGATAATTCGAAAGAAACATTTACGACAGTAAAAATCATGGTGTCTTAAATCCGATATTCTCGTTGCTTCACGATATTGTATTTAACTGCACTATTTCAGAAATGCGATACATTTTTTTTATTTTCTCCCTAAGTGACCATTGAATTAGTTACTATAGTATTCGTTGGAGATTTTCTTTAAAATATTTGTTACACAAATGTTATTTCATTTGTAAGTCTTATTTTTTTTTTAGAATTTTCGCTCTCGACTTCAACGATGTCAGTTTTTCATATTCAGTAGTCACGAATATTCTTGAATTCAGACTTTTATGGTACATAATGGGTATTTTGCCATTATCACAAAGCCACAATAATCCCTGAATCTTTTTATCATCTATCGGTATTACACTATCGTACAATCATTTTGGAGGAAGCTTGTTAATAGTGGAGAGTCGTCCTCTAGATTTTCCACAATTTTTTTCTGATGTCACTGCTCTTTAAATTGAATTGTATAGTGTATGATTTTTCATATGAAAATCTAATTTGGCTCACTTTTGAATGAGTTTCTGTCTGCATCAATTTTTTCCAATTTTCAGTTTCGGTGTACGTTTTAAAATTACAGAAATTGTTCTGGAATATCTCTGTAACGTCGTAAACCTTTCTAGTTGTTTCGGCCATTCTTATTAAATGTGAGCCACTGTTCGGGCACATACACAATTGGTTGTCGTTTTTTTGCATTCTCAATGACTGCGTGCATACTGTCACCTTCATTTTGAGTATGCCCCTTTACAAGAAATCTGTGTATATTGTCAATTTGAAAATGTACGGCAGCAAAGGCAAACATTGAGAGTATAAACCGTTTTATGTTTTGTCCAGCAAAGTTGTCCGAATAAAATATTACTTTTTTCACTTCTAGTTTTGAAGTCTAAAAATTTCCAGAGGCAACTTACAACTTCATTGGGACCCATGTTTGCTATTTGTTCATGCCACACATAGCAGTAGCACTCGTTGTTTCATAGTAGTAGCATGTTGTTTCCTATGTCGTAAACTGTAAAATTATATGTTGAAATCTTGCTCTTGTAAGAAAAATCGTGAACATTCGATTGTGGAGAAGCTAAAATTTTTTAAAGATCAAAGTACGAGTAAGCTACGCATATACTTTCATCGTATATTGTAAGGTCTTTGTCAGAATTCTTCAAATCCCTGGCTGCGATCTTATTTTTTAAACGAAGCCCATATTTCGCACGTTTTCGCTTCCGGAGCCAACCTAAAAACAGAGCAAGTGCTACATTGATCTTTCTTCGGCTTAAAGAAAACAATATTAAATTCCTTATTGAAAATATCTCTATACTGACGAGAAGTAGCAGGCATACCAATATTATTTAGTTTGCAATGTTCAGTGTATAATCAATACATCATTTGGATGCTCAATCCTTCCTCGAGGTACATTTTCATAAAGTCTTCGCATATAATGAGAAGATGCCACAGGAAACAATTTAATGTGGTTTCTGAGGGTCTCAGCAATTTCTGTATTTAGTTTGTGTGGTCGTGTACTGTGTTCCTCACGCATATCTTTTTCTAAGATTCCACCTCCTTTTAATTTGCTTAATGCTGTAGTTACCCAAGCTTCTAAAATATTAAGAGGTCTCCGAATATGGAGAGAAATTTCTACGAGACTGGAAGTTGGTAGCAACAGTTACTTGTTTTCTGCCCATTGTCTTGTATGATTTTGCAATTACCAAAATTCATTAAAAATTAGCTTACTATCGTTCCCATTGATTTTGGTAGTGCATTTTAACCTGCACGTATCTTTGCACTGTTCATCTATCCGTCTTGGTTTAATTTTAATCCTTCTCGGTTTTTGTGGTCAAGTCCAAAATTAAGGAGGGTTTTAGATTTTTCATCTATCCACTAGCTAACGTATCTAATTTGTTTCTTACCTATTCTCTGTACATTACTTTTCTTCCTTTTATTATTTTTGATGACTGGTTGTGCCATATTCTCAGTATCTTCGCCGGATGTTTCATTGATGTTTTCCTCTTCCGTCGGTACATAATCTGGATCTATATCAAAGCTAGCATAAAAAGGATCCTCCTGATCGTTTTCATCTTCATTGTCTCTTTCGATGTTCGGGTAACAACTTTCCGTGTTTTCTAAAATAATAATAGTTATTGATAATCTTAATAATAATAATGGCTTTATTGTCCAATGGCTATCAACCAATTACAGGAAAAACCAAAGAATGCACATACATATTGCTATGAACTGTGGTTTTTATATTTACTGTACCACCGTTCACGATAAATCTACCCAACTAGGATACTCAGTCGGTTTATTACCATAAATGGGACTGCTTTCTTCTCAGGGTTCCAATCGGAAACGTGGTTGTCTCTACGAAAATACTTGGCGCCAGTCAAAATGTATTGACAAATATAATAATTATATTTCTTTAAGTTACTTATTAAATTCGAAATGAAAGGTTAATTAAATAAAGATCACAATATAAAATTTAAATGAAAATTTAATACAAAAAAAAATTATTATAAAGTATAAAGATTGTGTAATAATATACTTATTACACCCAGAGGTAAAAATAACACACGGAAATGACCGCTACGTGCACTCAAAAAACCTCAATGACAACCGAACAAATTAACTAAATCACAAAGACTATTTTTAATTTCTCCCCAGAGAACAATATAAAAATATAAACAAACGTGACAGCTCGAACAAAATCTAAAACATGCGCACACAATATGCCACAAAAAAACAGCCCTTGAAATCCAAACGTATAAAATTTTTACAGTTAAATTTTTTACTTAGATATTTTAAAAATCCTTTTTGTCATCTATCTCAATTAACTAAGACTAAATCTCTTAAATAACAATGTTAATACAATTGAAATACAATATTCAAATCTTTAGAATTGATTAGATATCTTTCAAAAATATATATATTCTTACATACATAAAAAATTTGTGTGAGACACGTAGACAAGAAAACGTTGTTTTAAATATATAAATCAAAATTACGAGAGCAACAATCTCGTAGAATGAACGTAAACTGGAATAACAAACACTATCAACTATGAACTCAAATTCAAACCGAAGTTACATTATATAGATAATTATCTATTTTCTAAACAAAATGAACGTTCTCGTCTTACTGGCAAACTGTGTCTGCTCAGTCCACATCAAGTGCGGTCGCTTCGCATAAGGCTGGCCTTCAATAATACAAGTTTTTATCACATAAATATTTCAACAATATATACTTTAAAAAATAATGTTCATACATTTTTAATAAATTTTTAATATTTATTGGGGAAAAAAGCATTTCCCTAAAATCATATGATGGATAAGCCTGTACATGTCAAAATCTTATTCATCATAAGATTTTCCGGACTCGTAGAAAATTAACAGTTTCGCACACTGTAACTTCCGTTCTCCGCACTCAACCAATGCACAGTTTCATTCTGGACCATCTTCCTCGATGTGAGCCTGTGAAGCGAACAGCTGCAGAGCACCCATGTAATTTATATCATCTTATAAAACGGAATTAACAAATTCGAAACTATTTCTGCTATTTATGTCATTTTGTGTTTTGACATATTAATAGATCTTATGTCATTTTGATTGTTGACATAATAATAGGCCTTGTTCCATACATCGCAGACGAAGAACACTCCAGAGTAAACAGTAGTCGGCGAATAATTGATATCTTCAACCTTCTGGACATTTGTCACTCACATGGACAGTGTATAGAAGAGAAAAAAAAACATTTGTAACAATGCTCGTCAAGAATAAACATCAATAACCATAATATAACTTTAATTGCTAATAATTTTCCATTAATGAATTCTTCTCGCACAATAAAACTTTTATTTAATTATCTTAATTTCATAATTGCTCTCTTAAATTATTAAAACTTTCATCCTGTTGGACCTGAAGGATCACCTCATACTTAAAAGCCCCTTCAGCATATTCTCTATTATATTCATTTAGTTCAAAATAATTAAATTTACTTTTATTGTTATACATCCTAGGTAACGCGTCGGCAGTAACATTTAGTACACGCTTTATATGCCTAATTTCAAAATTATACTCTGAAAATAACAAAGACCAGCGATATACTCTATTATGCTTAAACCTTGTACTCAAAAGTGATGTCAATGCAGCATGATCTGTTTCTACTATGAAGTTCTTGCCCAATAAATAAAATCTAAGCTTTTGAACCGCGTGTACTACAGCTAATATTTCTTTCTCACTAATAGTATATTTAATTTCGTAGCTTTTCAAGATTCGAGATATAAAACATATCGGCTCTTCTATATCGTCAATATTAATTTGGATTAAAACTCCACTGATAGCGACATCACTTGCATCTACTCTTAATATAAACTGTTTATTAAAATCTGGTAATATTAAAACTAACTGGTTATAAAATTCTTTCTTTAAATTCTCAAAGGCTTTCATTCTTTCATTATTCCAACTAAATTTATCATTCTTTTTAAGCATTTCATACAACGGTGCACTTGTTCGTGCCAGGTATGGTATAAAACGTTTATAATAATTAATTATGCCTAAGAACCCTCTTAATATTTTTACATTTTTAGGTTGTGGATATTCTTTGACTAGCTCCAGCAGATCCACACTGACATATCTAGGACTTATATTGTACCCTAGAAACTTTATTTCATTCTTAAAAAATTCACACTTCTTAATATTTACTTTTAATCCTTCTCATACCAATACTTCCATTATATTTCTTACATGTTCCATGTGTTCCTGATAATTCTTACTATAAATTAAAATATCATCTATATAATGTACAACATGATCTTCATAAGGTTCTAATATTTGTTGCATAGCCCTTATTAACGCCGCTGCAGAACTGCTTAAACCATATGGTACAGTACTAAATTGATATACTTTTCCGTCAACCATAAAGCCACAATATTTCCTGGATTCTTTTTCTAATGGCACCAACCAAAAAGCACGCCTCAAATCCAATTTACTATATACTTTTGCATTGCCACATTTCGACAATAATGCTTCTATTGTTATCAGAGTTTCAAACTGAGCTTTCGTTCGCTCATTAAGTCTGCGCGCATCCAAACATAATCTAATGTCTCCTGATTTCTTCTTAACCACAACTAACGGATTTACATACCTCGTTTTACCACGTTCAATTATTCCATTTTGTAACATCTTCTTCACTTCCTCTTCTACCTGTTGTAAAATATTCTTAGGAATTGGATAGTTTTTAATTTTAAAAGGTTTTGTCTCATCTACTTCTAACGAATGTCGATAATTTCTGGCAATACTGGGAAACTTGTTTACTAATTCTATATTATTCTTTATTATTAATTTAACTTCTTCTTCATATTCTTTATTACAATCTATTTTCAACAAATC
Organism: Melolontha melolontha; assembly: GCA_935421215.2. Lineage (NCBI taxonomy): Eukaryota > Metazoa > Arthropoda > Insecta > Coleoptera > Scarabaeidae > Melolontha > Melolontha melolontha. Next base: position 4,041,638 of record OW285243.1, read on the forward strand.
TATATCTTCGGGAAATTCCACTTCTCACTCATTTTCTTTCTCCATTTCTTCTAAAACCAGTAACTCCTTTTCTTCCAATACTCCTACTTCTTCCTCTTCTTCCATATTATTTATTTCATCCATATAATTCATTTTCTGCATATTATTAATTATTTTCTCCATACAATTCACCTTCTCCATATTATTTATAATTTTCTCATCCTCTCCAGCCTCCTAGATCCATTGCACATTTTTATTATTAATTATTATTTTCTTTTTATTAATATCTATTATTGTATTAATTTTATCTAACAAATCTATTCCCAGTATTCCATCTCTTCCTAAACCTTTTACTACTATAAATTCCCCGATAAATTTATTATTTTCTATTTTAAATTCGACTACATATATCTTATTAAAAAGTTAAATGATGTTATTATCAGAATTCAATTTGGTTGTTTTATATCAAGATATTGTCAGGGAAGCAATAAATTCTAAGCATTATAAAACAATTGTTTGTCTTATTGCTGTTTATCTTTAAATGTACTATACATGAATACTTTTATTTTTTGTCTACATATTTTTGTGATTATTAAATTATTATACCTACCTGATTTTTGTGAATTACTCCATGACCCACGCTGTGTGTGTATTATATAATAACACACGTGATGGACTTATGGGTATGACTGTTTTATGCATTTATGCATACATATATTTATTTGCATTTTGATGCCGATATATGTTTGAAGTCTTTTTTTTGCGGTTTTTTTTATTCGCTCGGAACGAGTAATAGCATTTGAGAAAACCAGAATATATAATTTTCAGAGAACTTTTAATTTCTTCTATTTATTAAAAAATGAAATATTTATTATTGTTTGCAATGAATGAGGTGGTGTAAAAATTCCATGTTTTGTAAATAATATAAGAGATGTAGAAATTGAGGTAAAAGCGCTTCTACTTTAAATTTAAAAAGTTAACTCATGTTTTGTATGAAGATATTGTCGAGCAAGGAATAAAGAGCAACTAACAATACTGTTAAAATATATTCAATAGAAAGTAATTTCGAAATCAAACAATATAAAACGTTTGCTTTTTTATCGCTGTTTATCTTTAAATATATTACACAATAAATGTTTTATTTTTTGTCTTCAAATGTATTTTTGTGATTATTTTGAAACTAAAGGAATTCTTATTTTTTAGTAATCTTGACATTAATGTTTTTTGAAAAAGTTCTTCATAACTGACTTTTGTGAATTATTTCATGATGGGTGTTGTGGCTTTCTTTTTTCTCTTCAATTTTCCTTCGGTTCATAGCTACTGTTTATAGCCTGCCTTCATTAAATTAAGAACTAAAATAGCGACTTTCATTTTCAAGATTCTCCACTGTCTGTATATTTTCTTCACTGTCATTGATTTTTTTTAACTTCTTCACTATTTCTTCACGATTTTTGTGTATTATTCGATATTTCAGGCGGTCGTTTTCTTTTTCAGTTCAAAATTACTGTTTTACATAAAAAAGAATAAAATTTCTGCTAATATTCTTAATTATATAAATAATCTAGCTTCATTAGATTGAGAGCTAATATAAGAATTTTCGTATTCATAGTGCATATTAGGAGATGTGGTCCCTTTTTTTGTTGAAGCTTGTCCAAATAATAATTTAGTTGTTTTGCAAACTATTCATAATGAATTACAGTATTTAGATTTAGAACAAAAGTACCTATTCATATTGGAAATCTCCGTTCTTTATTATTTGACACCAGTGTCCTTGTGTGCTGCTTTGTGTGACATAAATACTCGTAGAATGTCAATAGATAGAAATTTTGAAGAAAGATTGGTCTTGGTGTCACCATATAGATTCCATTAATTATAAAGGACAAAAAGGAATCTACGCAACAAAAATATTCTACTCTGATGCTTAATTAATAATACCTCTATGTTCGAAAAACGAAGAAGACAAAAACAAAAGAACGTTGTTGAATAAGTTATTTTTTAAAATTCAACGGTAGTATTATACTTAAATTTTCATGAAACGCTTGAAATTTCCTTTACATGGATATCACAAAAGTTATCATTTATTTAAATTGGAGATACAATATTTTTCAGATAGCCGGCTGTTGTTATTTACATCATCTGACATTCGTATATGTCATTATTGTCATTAGTCAGTATTATTTTTATTTAACTTGTGACATTAAAGATTATTATTTTAAAAGATTACTATACCTTTAATTTAAAAATAAATTATAACTTGTGTGGTATCATTATATAGGTAACTTTGAGCTCTTTTTTAAAATATGAACATAATACTCCCACTCAAAAAGAAAGAACTTATTAACAATGTTCAATTGTTTTCGTATCAATTATTTATGCAGCATTATTAAACATTCAAAGTAAAAAAAAATTTGGCACAATTTTATATACATTTTGGTTTATTTGATTAATCAAGTTTCACATAATATAATATTATCTACATTACCTACACTTTTCCATTAAGTAACAAGAATAAAATAAAAAATAGTCAACATTTTTTCTGTTTCTTCTTTTTCTATACTCTCACTTCTTTTCGGACTTAATAGTGCTAATTCTACAAATCGTTTACTATCATTGCTCATACTTTTATATTATTTACATTTAAATATAAATTATGAAACAAAGCTTAAAATGGGCAGTATAATATACAAAATCTTCTTATGACCATGTTAGACTATTGAATAGAGTTTTATCAAGTATTAAAACTAATATTATTATGTGTTTAACCAACATATAAGTATAAAAAAGGAATAAATACAAGGCATTTGATTATAAGATTTCGATGTATGTATAACAATAACAGTGATTATTATAAATAAAGGCTTAATTTCAGTAAGAATTTAATTAAGTAAAACTAGAAACTTGAAATCGTAACTATATAATCTTCGATCTAATTCTTTGATTTGGTTAAACATTCAAGCTCTAAGAATTTTAACCAATTTTTATTTTCATTAAAAATTGAATATTTAAATCAAATCAAGAGGAACAATGAAAATCACTTCATAGAAGTTTGGGGATTGAATAGTTACAATTCCAAGGTTTCCGTTTTCTTCATACTTAAATTGTCACTGAAATAGAATTCTCTATTCCTAAGTTCTTCAATGAAAGTCAAAGCGTATAGGTGTGACTACGATAACGGTGACAAACAACTCGTCATATCAAAAAATAACAATTAATAATGATTAGTTTGTTTTCTGGATTTCTCGTCATATGTGTATTTTCGTGAGTTTAAAGAAAACGGTTTAAATAATTTAAAAGGTGTAGCAGCTGGGGTAAAAAGTACGTCTACTTTAAATTTACGTTTTCGTCTGTGGATCTCGTGTCATTTAATTTTTAACTTAAAATATTCAAACGCAAAATTTATTTCCCTCCGTGCAAGTTATGTTTAAGATTAACTGTTTACAGACTATTTATAAAGAATATATTCTAACAATTTTCATGATTATGCGGGATCTTTGGTAGTTCCAGTTTTATTCAGATCTTAATTAGGTTTAAAAGCGATATATATATATATATATATATATATATATATATATAGTAAATTCAACCAGTTGACGATCAAAGGTCTGTCCCACTTCAGAGTATATATATCCAAAAAACCCTACATGTTTCGGCAATGATACCTTTATCAAGGATATAAAATATAGATGAATATAAATGTCAAATAATTGAGCTGCTATGGTTTAAATTATTTAAAGATACATTCCAATTGCATAATAATAAATCATGCCTTAGTATTCCAAAAACAGATAGCAAGGTGTGAACATATGTGTTGTTCGCTGCTAGCAGCTTGTGTCTCTTTCTGGGTATGAAACTTGTGTGTTGGTTGCTGCTGGCAGCTTGCGTCTCTCACTGGGTGTGTGGTTTTGTGTTTGTGTGAGCGCGTAAGTGTAGGGTTTTGTATGTTGGCGTGTTCGTGCGTGTGTTTAGTGACCGGTTGCGAAAAATTTAGAGAGATCGGATAACCAGCCGTTGCGTAGGGCCGCCAACCCTTTCCCGGCAACTTCTTTACTTTTCCGAGCAGTACTTCGACGGCCCGACCCCCGCCCCATCGAGGCAAGGCGCAGACCAGCGAAGCGTACCCTGCACGGGGTTGCTCATCGCCAACCGAGGGAACACTCTTAGCGGCTACTTCGGTCGACGACGGTCACACTTTGTGCCATCTTAACATTTTCCGCCAAAGCGGGGGCATTGCACACACGTCGAACGTGTGTGTGCTGTTAACGGCAGCCTAGCCAGGTTGACGCCCAGGACCGGTCCTAGTGGTGTGTGCATTACGGCCCTACGCAGCGACTGGTTATCCGATCACTCTAAATTTTTCGCGACCGGTCACTAAACACACGCACGAACACGCCAACATACAAAACCCTACACTTACGCGCTCACACAAATACAAAACCACACACCCAGTGAGAGACGCAAGCTGCCAGCAGCAACCAACACAAAAGTTTCATACCCAGAAAAAGACACAAGCTGCTAGCAGCGAACAACACATATGTTCACACCTTGCTATCTGTTTTTGGAATACTAAGGCATGATTTATTATTATGCAATTTGAATGTATTTTTGAATAATTTAAACTATAGCAACTCAACTATTTGACATTTATATTCTGTCATCTATATTTTATATCCTTGATAAAGGCATCATTGCAGAAACATGTAGGGTTTTTTGGATATATATACTTTGAAGTGGGACAGACCTTTGGTCGCCAACTCGTTGGATTTACCATATCATACCAAGGTCACGAAAATATTATATATATGTACAGGGTCCGGCAACGAAGCGGGGACGGAAGATTACACGCGTATTTGAAAGTTAGTCAAATATTTAGTCATCGGATATCCTTCCGTACCATTAAGCGCACGTTTTAAAAATATTTTGTTTTACACAGGGTGTTCCAGATGGAAATGCCAGACTAAAGTTGCATTTTTTTAAATAGAACACCCTGTATATTAATAGATAAAATGATCCGCGCTTGAAAATTGGTTACATCGATAAAATGTTGTATCGGTCTAAAGTTGATAGTTTCTGTGTAAATAATTATTTTACTTGATAAATTGATACATTTCAGTAGGCTATTCTGCATAAGGAAAATCAAAAGATCCGAAACTAATAGAATAGAATATTTTCTACTAGTATGCACTTTCGTTGCTACATGAAATAAATTCTGCAACTGCTCGCGTTATACAGGGTGTTCACAATTTCGCAAAATCGAAGAAATCTCGTAATTTTTAAATGGAACACCCTGTATATTTTTAGCTCATTGAAAAGCCCTTTTACTACGCTTTCTATTGATACCTCAATTGATGCACCTAGGATGGATCATTTGCTAATTATTTCTTTTTAGAATTGAATTAATGATAAATGCTTGTATTTTTAGTAGCTAATTTGCGCTTTTAAACCTTCTGTAAGATCGGATATTCAACAAATTATCTGTAAATGGTCTATAATAAGAAGAAATCCCATTAAGTACGAGAATCAGTTGATTTTCACTCAGCGGTGAAAGCAAACATTAAATGAATATAAAGTAATATATCATTTTCAATAGATTCACTGCTGATCAAGTTATCTGGTGTCAGTTTTAAGCTTGTATACTTAATAACCAAGTTGTCAAAAATTTCGTTCCGTCTTACACAGTATTTCGTTCAATCTTCAAAAGAAATTGCTATAATGACAAATTTTAGTATTCAAGAAATGGTGAATATGATATTTATTCTTGGGGAGTGTACAAGAAATTGTCTCCTAGCAAGTAGAGTATATGCAGAGAGATTTCCAAACCTTGAAAGAAAGCCAAGACCGGAAGCATTTGAAAGGTTATTAGAGAGATTTACAGAAACTGGTAGTGTAACCTACAAGAAGAGAGAAATAAATAAGCCGGTAATCAATGAAAAAAGCGAATTGGCCGTATTATTAACAATACAGGAAAATCCACATATAAGTATAGACGGTATTTCAAAGATAACAGCTATTGAAGATAGGAGCGTACGAAGAAGTTTAAGAAGTTTATGTGGAAGTTCCTACAACAAGGGAAAATATGATGGAACCCTTTAGAAATGTTCGCCAAGAAACATTACAGCATGTTCAACAGAATTTCACCAGGCGGCTTCATTTATGTATTGAGAGACATGGAAGGACATTTGAAAGTTTTCTTTGATTTATTTGCAGTTACTATTTATATTTACTTTATTTTTATTTACTGTGCTACTACTTTTGTTAATTAAATTTGATGTTGTGGTTAATAATTATAATTAGTATTTATTTAAAATAGTGCAAACTTTTAATATTACTCGTACTTGATTCTTTCCTACATGATTTCGATTTATGTTAAGCTACTTAGGTATGTATTGTTTCATATTAGGTATTCCTAAAATATTTGGTTTTACAAAATTCTTTAAAATACAAATTAATTAGTGCAAATTTTTTATTAAACTAACACCAGATAACTTAATCGGCAGTGAATCTATTGAAAATGCTATATTACTTTATATTAATTTAATGTTTGCTTTCACCGCTGAGTGAAAATCAACTGTTTCTCGTACTTAATGGGGTTTCTTCTTGTTATAGACCATTTATGGATAATTTGTTGAATATCCGATCTTAAAGAAGGTTTAATTCAATTCTAAAAAGAAATAATTAGCAAATGATCCATCCTAGGTGCATCAAATGAGGTATCAATAGAAAGCGTAGTAAAAGGGCTTTTCAATGAGCTAAAAATATACAGGGTGTTCCATTTAAAAATTACGAGATTTCTTCGATTTTGCGAAATTGTGAACACCCTGTATAACGCGAGCAGTTGCAGAATTTATTTCACGTTGCAACGAAAGTGCATACTAGTAGAAAATATTCTATTCTATTGGTTTCGGATCTTTTGATTTTCCTTATGCAGAATAGCCTACTGAAATGTATCAATTTATCAAGTAAAATAATTCATTACACAGAAACTATCAAATTTAGACCCATACAACATCATATCGATGTAACCAGCTTTCAAGCGCGGATCATTTTATCTATTAATATACAGGGTGTTCCATTTAAAGAAATGCAACTTTGGTCTGGCATTTCCATCTGGAACACCCTGTATAAAACAAAATATTTTTAAAACGTGCGCTTGATGGTACGGAAGGATATCCGATAACTAAATATTTGACTAACTTTCAAATACGCGTGTAATCTTCCGTCCCCGCTTCGTTGCCGGACCCTGTATATATATATATATATATATATATATATATATATATATATAATATAATACAGAAAAGATAACATCAAAAAAATTAAAACAATCCTAACTGATAATAATTATCCACCACAACTTATAGACCAAACTATTAAAAAAAGAGTACACCAAATATACAACACTGCAGACACCAATAAAAATTTAAACAATGACACAACATATATCACAATTCCATATGTTCACAACTATCGGAAAAAATTAAATACACTTTAAAAAAATATGATATAGCTACAACATATAAACTTAGTAATACTAATAAACATTTATTTTCAAAACTTAAACCTAAAATAGAAAAAAATCGAGAAACACATGTCGTATATAAAATACCATGTCGCGATTGCGATAGTTACTACATAGGCCAAACGAAACAATATTTATACAAAAGAATACAAGCCCACAAATACTCTAGAACAGACAAAACTGCATTGTCTACACACAAACTACAACGCGATCACCATTTCGATTTTGAAAACACACAGATAATTGATAAAGAACAACACACAGTGAAAAGACAAATTAAAGAAATGATCAGTATTAAACAGGAAAAAAATTCAATTAATAACAGAAATGATATAAAAAATTTAAGCAGTATATAATATAATTTAATTTTGTAACGATCTACAATTTACCACCATATTATATATATTTTTTTTTTTTTGTTATATACCTTATGTTATTTAAATATCATTTAAATATCATATACTTTTGCTTATCATGCTGACTGTTCCGTGTTTTGATTCCTGTCTAGTTGTCCGAGCAGGTTTTCGTGGTTTTCCTTCTCGCTTTGAGCGAATGCCGACAACTTTGCATCTTAAGTCGCTCCACGGGCGCATACGTAATAATAACTCATGTCTTGCTTTTCCCTGCCTATCCCTGTTTTCTGTTTTTTGCTGATGTGGTCCTCTACTGGGTTGTAGCCTAGCATATGCGCTACAAAACTCTAGGTGGGTCTGCCCGTTGGGCAGTCAGGTGCCATTCCGCCTTTCCAGCAAGAGTGAGGAACCATGCTACGCGGCGCTATCTCGTCGCCGCGCAATGCACACACCACTAGGACCGGTCCTGGGCGACAACCTGGCTAGGCTGCCGTTAACAGCACACACACGTTCGACGTGTGTGCTATGCCCCCGCTTCGGCGGAAAACGTTAAGATGGCACAAGTGTGACCATCGTCGACCGAGGTAGCCACTAAGAGTGTTCCCTTAGTTGCGATGAGCAACCCCGTACAGGGTGCGCTTCGCCTGTCTGCGCCTTGCCTCGTTGGGGCGGGGGTCAGACCGTCGAAGTACTGCACGGAATTGTAAAGAAGTTGTCGGGAAAGGATTGGCGGCCCTACGCAACGGCTGGTTATCCGACCTCTCTAAATTCATGCGACCGATCACTAAACACACGCACGAACGCACCGACATACAAAACCCTACACTTACACTCTCACACAAAACCACACACCCATAGAGAGACGCAAGTTGCCAGCAGCAACCAACACACAAGTTCATACCCAGAAGGAGACACAAATTGCTAGCAGCGAACAACACATATTTTCACACCTTGTTATCTATTTTTTGGAATACTAAGGCATGATTTATTATTATTACTAGAATGTATCTTTGAATAATTTAAACCATAGCAACTTAATTACTTGACATTTATATCCTGTCATTCATATTTTGTATTCTCTTGATAAAGGCGTACACAGCCGAAACATGTAGAGTTTTTTAAATACATATATTTTGAAGTAATATACATACCTTTAATCGCCTACTGATTAGGTTTACTATATATATATATATATATATATAACGTTTTTTCAATTAAAAATTTCGTGTGATTTTCTTTGTAATTTGTAGACAGCAATGTTTACATCCCCCTTACTTTGCAATTACATACGTACTAACTTGATATTTGTAAATTTTTCATATAAAAGCCGAAAACCTCCAATAATTTATCAAATGTTATATTTAATGAACGGCTAAGAAATTATTTAATCACTTATATATATATATATATATATATATATATGTTTTCTTTCAGGTTTCCGCGGGTAGTAGTATGTGTTGTAACTGGATTCCGGGTTTTCTTCCGCGTTTCCATTGTTTGGTCTTTGTAAAGACCGGTGCTGGTTTCTGGACGACGTTTCGGCAAAATCACATTTGCCATCTTCAGGTCTGCGATAACTGTCTGCTTCTGCTTCTGGTTACTCGTAAACTGACGTAGTCGAGTTTAAGATGGTTGTTATATACCTGCTTAGCGTTCTGGTTGGTTACACTTGGTTGAGTATGTGCGCGACTCCGTGTCGTTGGGCCTGTAGCTGGTGTGGGCTGGCTGGGTTGCGGTGTTTTTGTTTGTTGTTTCTTGTTGACAACTCCTTTGCTTAATACTGGTTTCCACGCTGTTGGTAGCCTCTGGGTATCATCTCGCGAATTCAAATTGTCCGGACGTTTCTCAATTTCGATAGCTTCCCTGATAATTCTGGTTTTCATATGTTCTACGTTCGCCAATAATTTGGTATTGCTGAAGTCTATCGTGTGGGATGTTTCCTTTACATGCTGAGCCAAAGATGAAGTTTTCTCGTCTTTTCTTACGGAGTTTTGGTGTTCGTCTCTTCTTACGTTTACCCTTCTGTTTGTTTGGCCGATGTACGTCTTCTCACAATCAAGGCATGGAATTTCATATACTCCCTGGTTTTCTAAAGGTATTCTTGTTTTTGGATTCCAAAGGACTGTGCTGATTTATCTGTCTGCCTTGAATGTGGTTTCAATGTTGTGTTTTCGTAGGATTCTCGATATTCTGTCGGTGGTACCTTTGACATAGGGTAAGTAGGTTTTGGCTATTGATTCCTCTTTTTTCTCTTGTGGTGTGGCTCGTTTAGGTTTTAATGCTTTCTTGATTGTCCGTTTGCTAAAGCCATTCTGCTGGAGTGCAGTGTGGAGCTTATTCATTTCTTGAATGACGTTGTCTTCATCTGATAATCTCTGTGATCTTGTTACTAGGCTCTTCACTACTGCTTGTAACTGAGCTGGGTGGTGGTGAGACTGTGCGTTGAGGTACCGGTCTGTATGTGTGGGTTTCCGGTACACTGTATGGCTTAATTCTCCATTTTCTTTCTTCTTAACCAAAACGCCGAGGAATGGTAGTTGGTTGTTTGATTCTACTTCCATTGTGAACTTTATTTGTGTACATCGGCCAAACAAACAGAAGGGTAAACGTAAGAAGAGACGAACACCAAAACTCCGTAAGAAAAGACGAGAAAACTTCATCTTTGGCTCAGCATGTAAAGGAAACATCCCACACGATAGACTTCAGCAATACCAAATTATTGGCGAACGTAGAACATATGAAAACCAGAATTATCAGGGAAGCTATCGAAATTGAGAAACGTCCGGACAATTTGAATTCGCGAGATGATACCCAGAGGCTACCAACAGCGTGGAAACCAGTATTAAGCAAAGGAGTTGTCAACAAGAAACAACAAACAAAAACACCGCAACCCAGCCAGCCCACACCAGCTACAGGCCCAACGACACGGAGTCGCGCACATACTCAACCAAGTGTAACCAACCAGAACGCTAAGCAGGAATATAACAACCATCTTAAACTCGACTACGTCAGTTTACGAGTAACCAGAAGCAGAAGCAGACAGTTATCGCAGACCTGAAGATGGCAAATGTGATTTTGCCGAAACGTCGTCCAGAAACCAGCACCGGTCTTTACAAAGACCAAACAATGGAAACGCGGAAGAAAACCCGGAATCCAGTTACAACATATATATATATATATATATATATATATATAGTAAACCCAATCAGTAGGCGATTAAAGGTCTGTATATTACTTCAAAATATATGTATTTAAAAAAAAACTCTACATGTTTCGGCTGTATACGCCTTTTTCAAGAGAATACAAAATATGAATGACAGGATATAAATGTCAAGTAATAAAGTTGCTATGGTTTGAATTATTCAAAGATACATTCTAGTAATAATAATAAATCATGCCTTAGTATTCCAAAAAATAGATAACAAGGTGTGAAAATATGTGTTGTTCGCTGCTAGCAATTTGTGTCTCCTTCTGGGTATGAACTTGTGTGTTGGTTGTTGCTGGCAGCTTGCGTCTCTCTATGGGTGTGTGGTTTTGTTTGAGAGCGTAAGTGTAGGGTTTTGTATGTCGGTGCGTTCGTGCGTGTGTTTAGTGATCGGTCGCATGAATTTAGAGAGGACGGATAACCAGCCGTTGCGTAGGGCCGCCAACCCTTTCCCGACAACTTCTTTACAATTCCGTGCAGTACTTCGACGGTCTGACCCCCGCCCCAACGAGGCAAGGCGCAGACAGGCGAAGCGCACCCTGCACGGGGTTGCTCATCGCAACTAAGGGAACACTCTTAGTGGCTACCTCGGTCGACGATGGTCACACTTATGCCATCTTAACGTTTTCCGCCGAAGCGGGGGCATAGCACACACGTCGAACGTGTGTGTGCTGTTAACGGCAACCTAGCCAGGTTGTCGCCCAGGACCGGTCCTAGTGGTGTGTGTATTGCGCGGCGACGAGATAGCGCCGCGTAGCATGGTTCCTCACTCTTGCTGGAAAGGCGGAATGGCACCTGACTGCCCAACGGGCAGACCCTTTACCTTACTGAAGCGTTCACTTCGGGGAAATATATGTGGTAGCAAGAGCGTTCACATAGCTTGTTACTTAATTTAAAGTATAAATGTATTTTGATGAAGATTTCAGGTAGTAAATACACTTACAACTATTATAGTTCACATGTATGCTGCGTCTATATAATGTATCTATGTGTCTGTACACGGTAACGTTGTTATATATATATATATATATATATATGTGTGTAATAGGTTGAGAGTATGGTAAGTGGTATAATAGGGATATAATAAGATATTTCTATAATACGAATGTAATAAGCTAAGGATATAACAGACAAAATGTATAAGTGTATAATAGGAAAATGAGTTATATATATATATATATATATATATATATATAATAACTTCGTGACCTTGGTATGATATGGTAAACCTAATCAGTAGGCGATTAAAGGTCTGTATATTACTTCAAAATATATGTATTTAAAAAACTCTACATGTTTCGGCTGTGTACGCCTTTATCAAGAGAATACAAAATATGAATGACAGGATATAAATGTCAAGTAATTAAGTTGCTATGGTATAGCAACTTAATTACTTGACATTTATATCATGTCACATATATATAATGTCAAGTAATTAAGTTGCTATGGTATAGCAACTTAATTACTTGACATTTATATCATGTCACATATATATAATGTCAAGTAATTAAGTTGCTATGGTATAGCAACTTAATTACTTGACATTTATATCCTGTCATTCATATTTTGTATTCTCTTGATAAAGGCGTACACAGCCGAAACATGTAGAGTTTTTTAAATACATATATTTTGAAGTAATGTACAGACCTTTAATCGCCTACTGATTAGGTTTACCATATATATACATATATATATGTATATGTCATTATGTAAACAGGTCATCAATATATGAACTGGGACTGAGAAGTCTCGTCAGTCAGAACGAGTCAAACAGTCTTGTGCATCATTGTGTGTGACCTTACGTTGTTATACAAGTTCACTTCGTGACTTGTAATGTAATTGTTATCGTTAATTTAAGTAGGTTTGATTAACCGGTACGGGGACCGCCACCGCGAATGAGTTAATTAGCGGATTTAATTAATTAAAGGCTTAATCCGCGGGATTCGCGGTTTAATTCGCATGATTCGCGGGTTAATTCGCGAGATTCGCGGTATAATTCGCAGCTTTATTCGCGAATGTCGCGGTTTAATTCGCGGAATTTGTACAATTGAATGCTAATTCGCGGTTTTATCCGCGGAATTCGCGGTTTAATTCGCGGAATTTGTACAATTAAAAGCTAATTCGCAGTTTTATCGAGGCTAATTAACTAAATTCGCGGAATCCGTGGGGCAACTCGCGACATAATCGAGTAATTCGCGGGGTTCGCGGTTTAATTAGCTGGTAATGCGCGTATAAATCACTAAATTCGCGGTTAATTAAACCACGAACCTCGCGGAATTCGCGACCAATTGACTAAATCCACGTAATCCGCGGGATAATTCGCGGGATAATTCGCGGAATGCGCGAGGCAATTCGCGGAAAATTAATCAAATTCGCGGAATTCGCGGGGTTGTTCACGACATTATTCGCGAAATTTGCGAGTAATTAACTAACTTCGCGTGGTAATTCGCCGTATTATTCGCTAAATTCGGGGTTAATTCACTAATTTCGCGGTATTATTCGCTAAATTCGCGGTTAATTCACACTCATTTACATATAATTACTACGAATTACACGTTTAATACGCAATATTTTTGAACGATAAAACCACATACGGTTTTGAAAGCGGGCTAGCGAACACTGAAGTTATAGGGGAATTTAGAATTACTTGCATACAAAATACAGTGGGGGTAAATATATCGAAACAAGTTTGTACATGTCTCAACAGATATCGACCCGTAGTTTTGTACACGACCTACTTGAAAATAAAACATCATTCCACATAGAAATATAATTTTATTTATACAACATATATATTTTTTACATAGATATTTTTATTAATCTCTCAATTTCATTACTTCGAAATCAAAATGCAAAGTATTATAATGTCAATACGATATTTCTAACATATACAGAGCATTTAAGGATGTCTCATTGCAAGACAATAAGGTTCTAATATTTTTTTCATAGATATTTTTATTAATCTCTCAATTTCATTATTTCTAAATCAAAATGTAAAGTACTATAATGTAAATACAATATTTCTAACATATACAGAACATTTGAGGATGTTTCATTGCTAGACAATAATGTTCTAATCTTATGTCGTAAGTCACCTTACATCTGCGAGCATGCCTGAAGTGTTGCATTATAGAAGCGCACGAAGTCGGCACTCTTGAACACGGACAGCTTTTGACTGATTAGCTGCATCAAATGAAAGATATTGTTATATGTGTTTTCAGACAAAACGATTGTCCGATTGCGGCTTTTAAGTCGTATAATTTTTATATGTTTATACACACTAGCTTCAATATAATGCTCCGGACTGCAACTTTCGGTTTTACAAAATTCTTCCTACTCATCCACAATAAAGAAGATGTGTGCACTAGATGAGCGAATTTGAATGATGTGTATAAAGCCGGCTGCTGGACTTAGACCTATCGTAATACATTTAGTGCCGGCCTTATTGAGTAGATATGACTATTGCCCAATAAGCTGCTTTTCTCGAAAGATCGCATCTTCCTTCATTTTCAGAGAGGCGGTGATGAATTTGTTGTAATTATTCGTATTGTTAACTGAAACAGAACAAAAAAATAGTAAAAATAAATTAGTAAGTATAAAATCTAGGTACCATATTCCATTGCGATAACGCAGCTTTACAGCACTAGTAAAAACTTAAAACTGAATTGTTCTGCTCTACATACTTACCTAATAGCTCCGACCTGGTTAGGTAGGGGGAGGAAAGGCATTCTCAGTGCAGGTCTATAGATGTAATGGAGGGTGTTAGTTTCTACTTAAAAATAAGAATGTTCTATCGAGTCATAATTCTAATATGAAATATAATTGAATTGCCTCTTAAAGCGTTATCTCGCTATCGATGTCCCGATGGCCCCAAGCTAGAGTATGTATGCCATCAACAGCAATCCACCACTTGTCGTCGAAAGGAGATAGAGCTAATTTATTTTGCGTAATTGAAGAAATCTCATGCAGTCGCGATTTGAATAAATTTTGAGATTTAAATAGCAATTTTAGATCGAATAAACACCTTTTATAATCCTCTAAAACGATTTCATTTCTAACAATATTTTTTTTATGCTTTTTGATTTTTCTTGTCTACCCTCAACATCAAGTGCGTAAACTTTTGAGCGCAAGCCAACAAATTCGCTCATTAGCCTACCTGCGTTCTCATCTTTAAATAGTCCGACTGTAGCCTTATTTCGGAGGGGGATGTTGAATACATTATTGACCGGAAAGTTGGATGTATCAAATTTTGAAATATTATTTTTAATGTCACAGTAAATATCATCTGCTTTAATTTGTAAAATAGAACTATCGGTATCCATATAACATAGATTTACGTTTTCTTCATATGTGCGTTTCAAATATTCATAATAGAAATCATACATATGAAGTTTTGATAGCTCCAACACGGAGAAACCAATGTAAATAGCTTTATCGTAAATAACTCGCAATTTTTCCATTTGTACCGCTACAAAACTTTCAGAAAATATCTTAATATTTTTAAAATTCAATTTAGAAATTAAACTAGCGGCCCCTCGCCTTTTACCAATATCTTCCCAATGAGATATTAATTTTACATCTACACGTTTGTCAACATTTTCCTTTCTTTTCCCAAAAACTGAGTTATTCATGAGTTTATAAAAATCCCTTTCAAAATCATTTCGTGTTGTCTTCCGATAGCTTGTATTTAGATCGATATACTTTTGAAGCCAATTAGATTGCTTAAATTCCAAAACGCGAGTAATTTCTATAATTTTGTCCGTTATTTAATGCTTGTTTTAAATTTCTATAATGTACAACATAATTTTGCTTTTTTTGTAAGTTTGCAATTAATTTCTTATTGGAAAATTGAGACGTGGGAGGCACCATCTTCTCAGGAAGAAAAGGTAAATCATTATGGCTATCGTGTAAAGACTTCTGGATACTCGATATCAACCTCTAAAAAGTATCCAATTTCCGAATCTTCAGCGATCTGTAATACGTTTAAATTTAGAATTTCTCTATTTCAGAGCCAGCGGAAACCTCGTGATGGTAAATACTGTGACATAGCCAACCCATATAAATTGTTCCCATCCCAATATACTAAATAAGAAGTTGGAGAACTTGCATCATATTCTGTTAGATATCTGTTATTTGCTGTATGCTACAGCAAATAACAGATATCTAACAGTAGCCTGCGATAACCCACCCCTAATATTTTTCTTAATAAAATAATGCATATCTATATCAGTGAGTAACTTCAATTAGAGCTGGCAATGGGGCGAAGAGGCACGTTGAGTTTGTAAATTTTAGGTAATTCCATATAATCTCGGCGGCTTGGAGTATTTTGGGATAAGAGATTTTTGTATGTTTCCGGGGATAGATGATCGCTTGATGAGATCTGTTACAGAACGTTCTATCCGGGCCGTAGGATCCCGCTTCAAGAGGCGATAAGAATCGTCTTGGAGTAGGGTGTCTATTTTCTCCTGATAGACCTTGTTGTCGAGTAAAACCGTTGCGTTCCCTTTGTCCGCGTTTAATATTACAATGGTGGGGTTCGTTCTGAGAGTTCTTAGGGCAGTTATTTCAAATTTTTGTACGTTCGGTCTTGGAGGTTTGGCACGTCGAAGAATAGCTGAAGTTTGGTGTCTGATAGGGTCTGCAATGATTCTGGGAATTTTATAAGGGCACTTTCTATACCGGATATAATCTCTTCGGTAGGTATGTGTTTCGGCTTCAAAGCAAAATTTGAACCTTTTGAAAGAATAGATTGTTCGTCGGGAGTTAGAACGTGCTGTTACAAATTAATGACGGTCTGGCGTGGTGGGGGAGAGACTGATTTAGTGACCTGTTTGGATTGAAGTACGTTAAATTTCCGAATGTGAACGGCCGTCGAGAGGGCATGTGATTTTTCGGCTTGAAGAAAGGTTATTCGATCGATGAGAGAAATATCATCGTAGGTGAGACGTTGCGCTAGTTCAAGATGCGTAGTGAAAATCTTAACCGAAAGAGAATTCAAATCGCGCCTAGTGTGCTTTACCCTCTCACGAAGTAAGGAGGCGCTAGCACCGCGACAGATTTGTTGGGCTGAACGGGATTTGATGTGGTGTGTAATGCGTACGAAGGTAGGTATGACATTGCTGTCTCGGCAACGGAGTAAAAATGTTAATGAAGAAATTTGTCTTACCAATCTCTGTTACAGAGTACCAAAAACTCTAGTCTTCTTCCATATTTCCTCCCCGTAGAGGGTAGATAAATGTTGGTGTAGGTTTCCGCGGTCGTTCTCTAGATGTAGATCTCGGTTTCCGGGTTGGAACCGCATCGAGTTAGGCGTAATTGCCAACGTTTCGTCCACTGTTTCAAAGGACATCTTCAGGGCTGTACGTAGATGTTCGTCGTTTCGCAGTAGCTTGAAGAATGCTATGACAGAGATCGGTACGACTTATATAGGGGGGACCGGGTCAGATGGTGGCCTGCTATTGGCTGGGAACAATGAGCCAATGGCATGCGTCGTATGGGCGTGGTGATTCTTAGTTGAGTGCAGTAGAGTTTCCCACGTCGGATGTAACGTATAGTCATCGTTTCTATTGAGATTGCGGGGATGTTTGTAAATTTCAATAGATTCACGGATTTTCCTAGGGAAATAATGCGATTCACGGGTCAGAAGTTTGACATCTTTGAATAGAATTTGATGACCGGAGTTTAGTTTGTGTTCTGCCAACGCTGAACCGGCTATATGTAACAGTCTAGTACAACGTTCATGTTCGGACACACGCACGCTGACTGGCCGCTTAGTTTCGCCAATGTACACACTGCCACACGAACACGGAATGCGATACACTCCTTGTGCTTGGAGTGGAGATATTTTGTCTTTGACAGAGGGTAGGAGGTCCGAAACTTTAGAATGGGGTCTGAAGACAGTTTTGATTTTATTTCTATGTAGACCCTTTCCTATATGATCGGTGATACCTTGAATATACGGTAAGAAGGCGGTGCTGATGTTAGGATCGTGTTCACTCCGAGGTTTGGGCACTCCAAGCACAAGTAGTGTATCGCATTCCGTGTTCGTGTGGCAGTGTGTACATTGGCGAAACTAAGCGGCCAGTCAGCGTGCGTGTGTCCTAACATGAACGTTGTACTAGACTGTTACATATAGCCGGTTCAGCGCTCTCAGAACACAAACTAAACTCCGGTCATCAAATTCTATTCAAAGATGTCAAACTTCTGTCCCGTGAATCGCATTATTTCCCTAGGAAAATCCGTGAATCTATTGAAATTTACAAACATCCCCGCAATCTCAATAGAGACGATGGCTATACGTTACATCCGACGTGGCAAACTCTACTGCACTCAACTAAGAATCACCACGCCCATGCAACGCATGCCATTGGCTCATTGTCCCCAGCCAATAGCAGGCCACCATCTGACCCGGTCCCCCCTATAAAAGTTGTACCGGTCTCTGTCATAGCATTCTTCAAGCTACTGCGAAACGACGAACATCTACGTACAGCCCTGAAGATGTCCTTTGAAACAGTGGACGAAACGTTGGCAATTACGCCTTACTCGCCGCGGTTCCAACCCGGAAACCGAGATCTACATCTAGAGAACGACCGCGGAAACCTACACCTACATTGAAAAATATATTTTTTAAAAATAAAGCAAAATCCGTTTAACAAATAAAAAAACGCAAAGATAATTTTAAGATAATATTAAAAAATGTATTTGTACTTACGTTACGAATAAAAACCACTAACAACACCGCACTAATAAAACTTATAATTAGATGTCCACCACGAACGTTGCGTATATACTGATACCATTCAAATAAAAATGATAGATTATATTTTCGAGTTAGCGCAGTCGCGTTAAACATTATATTATACATATATCCCCACGCGTATCTGGCAGAAAAGCGAGAAAAATTTAAGAAGAAGATATATATATATATATATATATATATATATACAATTCGAAATAGCATATATAAATTCTATTAACTTTTGCGAGATCTATTTTGTTAAAAAGTCTCACGACCACCTGAACGATATTCAACAAAAGGACCCTTTCAATACAAGATATATATTGTTCTCTGAACAGGTGGGTGACCGTGAGACCTATTTTTTGAAATACTAAAATATCTGTAGGTGGACATACGTATTAATAATTGGTGTCACGATCGTATTTATTTATTTATATCCATCTATTGTTATACATATGCATTATCTTGAACATAGTAAAGTAAAAGTGTATAAATTTTTTTCTTACATATAAATAAAACAAAAATTAGCATGTAATATATTTTATTTTTTAAGTTCCTACACATTCCTATGAACTGTGGTTTTTATATTTACTGTACCACCGTCCACAACAAATCTATCCAACTAGGATATTCAGTCGGTTTATTTCCAAAAATTTGCAAAATTTTTCTGTTACTGTTTTTACTTAGAAATGTTAGAAATCCTCTTTGTTATCTGTCTCAATTAATTAAGACTAAATCTCAATACAACAATATTAATACAATAGAAATACAATATTCAAATCTTTCAAATTTAAAAAGATATCCTTACTTAAAAAATATATAAGACACGTAGACCAGAAAGCGTAAAAAATCAAAAATTACGAGATTAAAAACTCGTAGAAATATCGGTAATTGAAAATTACAACACCAACAACTAATTAAAACAAATCAAACCGAAATTACATTACAATAGATAATTATGTATTTTAAATAAACGGAACTTTCTCATCTAACTGTTAACTTGTGTCTGCCCCTCAATACTTTGCTATCGCTTTAGCATAAAGACTACCTCGAATAAAACTAGTTTTTGCTACAAGCACATGAAATATAAATACAATTTAAAAATAATGGCATTTATAATTAAATTTAAAATATGGTTTATTGGGGAAAAAACCATAGCAATATGTATTAAAATAATTTAATAACAGTTTAACATTGTTTTGCGAACATATGGAGTCATAATTACTATGATAGAAACATGCATTAGTTTTTCTATTTAAATTAGGTACATTTTTAGTATATTCTAAATTTATAGTTTCTACATCAATATATTTCTTTAGGAAATCAGCTTTCTGATATCCTTTAACATATATTCGGTTGTAAGTCCTACATACATTATTTAAAATCGAAGGTACATATTTTAAATCTACAAAGCCAGCTTCATACGGAATATGAAAAAAATTATGCATCAGCCACCGCGCTTCTTTTTGATTTTTTTATGGTTATTGACGAAATGGTATCATGGATTTAAATAGCAAATGTATTGAGCGATCTCCATCGGTAATCGTCATCTCCTTCGGGGTGAAGTTGGGTGTATTAATCCCCTGGATATCAATAATTAGAGCTGGGATAAAACGATGTCTATATATTCTTTTGATAATATTGATTTGATAATATTCTCCACTTTCCTATTTCTATTTTCGAAACGACATCTGTTGGCAGCTATAGACATCCAGTCTGAATTTCTATCTTCATCATCTAACCATAAATATTGAATCGGAAGCTTATCGAAGGTAACTTTCATACTATCGTTTCTAAATAAACAATTTAATAATAATTATACTATTTTTTTCACTATTCCAGTAAGCGGGACGTATTCTACGACGCTGTCGTGTAGAATCAAGCAGTACGCGGTAGAATTGTTAGGAAAAGGAGTGTCAGCCTTGAA
The DNA here is from genome assembly GCA_935421215.2 of Melolontha melolontha. Taxonomy (NCBI): domain Eukaryota; kingdom Metazoa; phylum Arthropoda; class Insecta; order Coleoptera; family Scarabaeidae; genus Melolontha; species Melolontha melolontha. The sequence goes on from OW285243.1 coordinate 4,062,356, forward strand.
CTCGATTTTTATGTCTACGGTACCAGATTTTATACTCTCGCTTTGTTTCGAGACGTCTAGGACTAGGAAGGGGTAATCATTGAAAGCGTTATAATCTATTAGAGGTTGCGCGACCGTTCTCCCATAATATGAACACTGATAGGATGCATACATTCTATAAGCTAAAGCGTAACGCTTAATATCCATTTGCAAATTCAGATTATTGTTTGGATAGCTCCCGGAGTTTAAGTGTAATTTTATATTACTGATTGACACATGATCAAATCGACTCGCATCAGCGGCTAAGTTATCCTTTCTATTTGTTTGGAAGGCGATTATTACGAAGCGAGGTTTCTCTAAATTGGTGCTACTTTTAACACTCCACACATCTTTTTTATTGTTTCGTAAAGATGGTAGTTCATGCAAATCCCATTTTCTAAATGGCATGTAGATAGGTTTATTAGCGTTTAAAGTTTTTAATAGATTTAAACGGATTAAGTCTTTACTGATATCTATTTTAGCTTTTTTCGTGCCACCTGCTTGAGTATTTTTATAGCAATTAATATCTAATCGGCTTCGTAACAGTATCAGCTCTTGAGAGGTATAGGCAACCACTTTTCGATAGTCCTCGAAGCACCCGACTATAAACCTTAAGGGAATACACTCATTAAATTTATCAGCTGATAGTGTCGGCTGGTTTGTATCTTCAAAAGGATGCCAACCCGCCATTTGTAGAGACTTACTCTCATTATCGCTTAAAGATAAGAAACCTTTGATGGTAGAAGTTATTCCAGGTTTATTACAATGATCAATTTCAACGCCATTTATCTCATATCGCACTTGATCGAACAGGAATGCGTATGCATTATTTATGACCTCACAAGAGCCAGTCCCATCTACGTTCGGTTTAAATGTACCTTTTAAATGTAGTTTTAATGTAGTTTAAATGTAGCTGTCTCCTGGAATTGTGTACATATCTTGATTATTTATTGGGAATAATATGTATGATATTCCTCCTTAGTAATCGTTTCGTCGAAGTTTAACTTTGCGTAAATGTCTAACTTTTACATTGTTTACAACAAATCCTCATGATTGAAGGAATGCTTGATTTAGAGGTGTTAGCACGTTAGTCGTCGGAGACTGAATGAACATCGCCGATTGATAAATGGTTTTTTTATGCGTTCCGTTAAAATCTAATCCCATTATAATCGCTTTAATTCTAAACGCACAACGATCTGCTCTCCCCGAAAATTTACAGGATCTCCTTCTTGATCTAACAATGTTAGCGTAATATTGCTAATGGTTTTTCTGCTGTTGGTAGATAAACTATATTCTTCGGCTCTATATTGATCCTGTAACCAGGTTCTACCGCAGGTGAAAATTCGAAGAGTGTGTGTGAAGGACGTGTGTCATAATACGCAGAAGATACTATATTACACTCGATTCTAATTGTAACAACCTTTATAATCTGTACTGGAAGGTCAGATTCGTAGGTTCTTTTAGCGCGCAATTTATTTTTGCTGAATCCTAGCATGCGACCGATTGAATCTTCCTTCGTAAAATCTATAGAAAAAATACCATGTATCTCGCATCGTAACGTGTTGTTGTTAGGCTTTATAGACAGCAAGTCGCTTTTATCTAATATGTCGTTGCCTGTAGACGGCAATCGGTTTTGTATATAAGCCTCTAAATCACCTATTTCATATGAGCCAGTGGGTATTTCTAAGACCTCGCTATCATAATAAAATTTATTATGTACCTCGTAGACATTCGGTATAGTATTGTAAGTGTGTAGGCCTATAAGACCTAATCCATATTCATATCGATCATCTAATTCTATTGGAGGATAATAATCTGCAGTAAGCACGTGGGTCGTGCTTTTGAGTGTGAACGTGTTTGACATGATACTAAACTCACTATACAATCTACACGCGACTATACCGCCTAATCTGAGTAAACGCAACGATCCGAATGTATGAATATTTCTCCCGCTTCGAATATAATTCCCCTGAATGCTGTAGGCGCGTCATCATCGATGTCATACATATAGCAAGCGCCAATTAAGTTGGCGCGAGGAGGGGGTTTAGCAACAGACTGTTTTGTGATTGCCTTAACATCGATGTCATACATATAGCAAGCGCCAATTAAGCTGGCGCGAGGAGGGGTTTAGCAACAGACTGTTTTGTGATTGGCTTAACGCGTTCAGGGGATTTTTATTCGGAGCGGGAGAAATATTCGTACATTCAGGCCGTTGCGTTTGCTCAGAATTAGGCGGTTTAGATATTCTAAACATAAATGTCCACAATTCTTTTCGTTAAACTTCTGATATCGGGAATGGTTGTATTCGATTTCACAATTTTTTAAGTATCGAACGAGTTCAAGCGAAGGCGACAAATTTCCATACGAGTCGAAATATTGAACTTTCAGCTTTCTCTTGAAATATGCAACCCAATGCGTACCTGACCCTTCTTTCGAATTAAGATTAACGACTGCACATGCATTGCTTTCTGGTGTATTTGGTAAGCTATTTCTCATAAAGACGCCTCGGCAGTAGGGTAAATAATCTCCATACTTTAAAATGTCTACGTATGTGAGAGCTCTTCGTGGCAGTCGATTTAACAGTTCTTTGTTTTCTTATTTGGTTCAAGATATAACCCCATTCCCCTTTTATATGGCTTCAAAAACATCCCCTCACATTTTTTCCCCATAGCAACTTCTTCCATAGCCTTATTATGACGTCGCGTCTCTTCTAATACTTTTTGAGATGCCTTAGCCTTATTTACCGCTCGTACAATTCCAGTCACGCCCCCGGTAAGCACTTAAAGCACTTAAGCCAGCAAATAGAGGTATGAGAGGAATAATACCGCCTGATTTCGGTAGAGGTATAACTTTAGGTGTATTGATATCTTTTTACCTACATTCTTCTTTATCGCAATTTTAGCAGAAGCGAGCGCTATTTTAGCTCCTTCAACAATATCTTTAAGTTTATATTTTTTTAGGGCTACCTTAGCATGGTCGACAACCCCCTTTCTAAACGGAATTTTTCGTAGGAAGCCGCCTTCTATTCTTTTTTGTTTTTTCATTAAAGCTGCTCCACGCTTCGTCTTAATTAGATTTAACCCCATACCTGATTTTCTTTTAACTTTCATGCTGTTAGTGAACCAAGCTGCTGCTTTTTCGCCAAAACTTGCGTCCTTAGATTTGACGCGAGTTCACGCTCTTTCTTGTAGTATGTGATCGGCTTGATGACGTTTTACAGTATCACCGTCCTTCGAATAGGCGATATCGTGTTCTTTGCATACAGCGGCAAGCTGATTAATTCCTTGGTCACCACGTGCTACACTTTGCTTCAGTTTCGTACAAGGACCGCAGTATTAGTAGCCGGGCAGATGTAATTCTACCGGCAATTTATTAATGAGTGAATTTAATACACCTCTACCCTCTTTGAATGTAGACATTTGAGTGAAAGATATATGAATAGATGATCGTATTATATAGCTTCATTATCACGAAATGCGTATCGTTAAGCAGAAGGTTACCTTAAAGGTTAAAAATTTGGATGACGGTTTGGCAGACAATAATTCGAAGCGAAGACATGGCGCAATATTACCCAATACTTTTAGAGGTATAATATGTGCACCATCTAACTGTGGAAAAACCAATACTCTTATGAGTTTGATTACCGAAGAGAATGGTCTAAAATTTAACAACATCTATGTATATTCCAAGTCACTTTACCAGACTAAATATCAATTCCTAGAGGCAGTGTTGAATAACGTAAAGGACGTTAAATATTTTAAGTATTCAGAAAACGATAACATCATAGATCCCTGTGAAACTTTAGAAAACTCTGTTTTTATTTTCGATAATGTTGCTTGCGAGACATAGGATAAAATTAGAGCATATTTTAGCATGGGTCGACATAAGTCGGTTGATTGTTTCTACTTATGTCAGACGTATACTCGAATACCAAAACATTTAATACGAGACAATGCTAATTTTATTATTTTATTTAAACAAGATGATTTAAATCTTCGACACATATATGCCGATGATGTCAACACTGATATGACTTTTGATGAGTTTAAAGCTGTTTGTGCTGAGCGTTGGAAAAATAAATATGATTTTCTAACAATAGATAAAGATAGTAATATCGATGAAGGTCGCTATAGAAAAATGTTCGATTGTTATATATATTTGTGAACACGGGCATATTAGTCAATAGGTTGATGATACTCATATGACTAAGAAGCACAACAATGGAGGAAGAGCAATCGTCAGTTGATATCAGAGATATATGTTGTGTGATATATATTGGACACTCTGTGAATGTATTTATTCATTTATAATAAAGCTTTTCCGCTAGTTATGAACACAATCTATTGTATTAAAGAAAAGAGCTTATCTGTTTCAATAGCCGTTTAGTATCCGTTCAGACTTGTTCATTCCTGTTCCAGAGCTGTCTATTATCTGTTTTATAACTATTCAGACTTGATCATTATCTGTTCAGACCTGTTTGACATCTGTTTCGACCTGTTCATTCCTGTTCCAGAGCTGTCTATTATCTGTTTCATAACTATTCAGACTTGATCATTATCTGTTCAGACCTGTTCGACATCTGTTTCGGAGCTGTTCACTATCTGTTTACGAAGCGGTCTTGATAATGCCACCGAAAAAAAGGGGTAAACGAAATGATGAAGATGAAATCACGTCTGAAATCATCCGAGCTAGCACTTCTATTAGAAAAAAACATTTGGCATTGAAATTGGACCGTTCCGAATTTGATGCATTACTAACTCAACATTTCAAGCCGGTCACCGAACCCCTTCAAAAAGTTTTAGAAAAAGCATCCACACAGGCTAAAATAGGTCAGAAGAGTAAGATGAAGCCAAAGGATGAAGGGTCAGAAGAAAATATAGGAATTCTGAAGATAACATCAAACACAAAGTCACATGGTCTATCTATGGACAGTTCTGAGGCCCAAGATGAGAGACCCAATATAACTAATCGTCAGCCTGAAAATTCCGATGAATATCTTTTACCTAGAATCTACTTGGAAGGATTATTAAGCGATGTCAGCGGAGACTATTATTTAACTTTCGGCGTTCATATGGATCCCGTATCAGACAACTTTAAAATAGGCAAATCCAGTGTTAAGCCCGATGGCCGTGATATTATAATCGACAACGTACGATATAGGGGGACGCGAGGACTATGCAACCTTATCAGTATGTGTACTGGGATGATATAAATGAGCTAGTTGATCGGCTACGCTTACTCATAGAATCAAAAACGGCCGGGCACTCTAGTCATGTAAATGAAATTGCATCCATTGTTGAAGAGCTCAGAGAATCCGGCGCAATTGTATAATTAATCAAAACCGTTTATTAATACGGTAGTATACCATTACTGTTTGCAAAAGTCGGACATGGATAGTATTGATAAATTCGGACGACATTTAAGCAAGAGCGAAATAAAAAATCAATCGCACCGTATAACCTTCAGTCTATTTTGCCTAGAGATATCGAAGGACATTATGATTTTAAAAATAAACTACTACGTAATATTCTATCACCCGTAGAAGCTGATGATTCTGTGAATATGGATTATGTAGATAAAATGATTAAAGCACTTGACGAGCTTATTAAAAAGACTACATCCTCATGTACGACCAAAACCTATGTAGAAACACAGATCGCAGCGGTTGATGAGATTATTAGAAAGAGTATATCCGCATGTGTGAACAAAAGCTATGCAGATAAAAAGTTTACAGTGGTTGATGAGCTTATTAGAAAGATTATATCCTCATGTGTAGACAAAAACTATGTAGATAAAAAGTTGACAGCGGTTGATGAGAAAAGGCATATCAACATGCGCGAACAAAAAAAGTTTACAGAACTTTTGGAAATTCAAAAAAAAAAACATCACCACTAGGTCGTGCTGTAGATCTCTAAAAAATTCGGACCGAGGTTGACACATTAAAACATTTAAACGTTAGTAATTTTATACGAGTTGTCGAGCTGAGACTTCACTTACGAAGATAAAGTTCAGCTGGAAACATCTAAACTATATCGACATTAAATATTTGAATAGAGAAATTAGTGAAATTAAACGTGACGTTGTGAACGAACTACATAAACCTGCTCGTAGAATGTTTGACAGACGACATGTTATTATTAAGGGGTTCGGCGACTAGTGGCACGCAGATCTAATGGAATTTCTCCCATACGCTAGAGAGAATAACGACTATAAATATATACTTACGGTTATAGACTGCTTTTCGAAATATCTTTGGACGCAGCCTGTTAAAAGTAAGATTGGTCAAGATGTGAGAAACGCAATGGAAATAATCCTTAAAGGACCACGAAAGCCTAAAAATTTACAGACCGATGCCGGAAAAGAGTTCTATAATATTAAATTCCAAAATCTAATAAAAAAATATTATATAAATCATTATTCCACATATAGCACAATGAAAGCATCTATTGCTGAGCGTGTAATTCGAACGATCAAGGAAAAATTGTATAGGGAATTTAGTATGCGGGGTAAATACAAATGGTTAGATATATTACCGACAGTTACTGAAAAGTATAACCACAATAAACATAGAACGATTAAAATGCGACCGTGTGATGTTACCAAGAAAATTGAAAAACGCTTGCTAAAAAGTGTTTATAATAATATAAAAATTAGCGGAGTTCGGAAATTTCATGTAGGTGACGTTGTTCGTGTAAGTAAATATAGAGGTGCATTTACTAAAGGATACATGCCAAATTGGTCAACAGAATTATTTAAAATAGTTAAAGCGAATATTACAAATCCTTCAACATATTACTATGAATAGCGAGTTCGTAGTTGAATGAACCACTATTCACCATAACACTGTCCAACTTTTATGCTCAATCGGTTAATTACTTTAATGAGACAGCTTTCCTCTCCGGGTTTCCAATGGGAAAACGTGGTACCTCTCTTCTACAATATTAACGGGCGCCAGTATAAAAGTATAAACGAAAGTGTTAAATATAATTAAAAATCACAATATCCAACTGACCTTTATTTAAAAAAAAATTTAAAAAAACTTAATAAATTGCTACCTCTCAAAACCGCGTTGGCAGCAAACCCCAGTGGGAACTAGGACGGGTCCTAATTCCGCCCCTGGTCTCCAAAAGGCCCTTCGAAAAGACTTGCCGACTAGCTCAGATCGTAAAAAAAAATAGCGCAGGCGTCGTGGGTCACACAACGCATCGATGTTAGGGCGGGCACCACTACGTTTGTCTGGCAAGACTTTGGCCAACGTAGAACACCCACGGCCTGAAGGGCGTAACACAAGGGGTGTTCGGCCACTCAACAAAATAATAATGCATAAACTCTCTCACGCCTGTCAGGGACCAAAGGTAATCAAACACAAACAATGAAATCAGTATCAAAACTATTTATTACACAAGATTTAAAGCGTGGAAAACAAGTTATGCGTTACAAAATAATTTACTCTTCAGGTTAACACCAAAAACAATTAACACAATAGAAAACAACCGGGAGTTATCAACAATAACGGAATAGTACAAATGGTCCAACAGGTGAACGTTTCTTCACTCGGAAAAGATGGCTAAGTATATAACTAACAAAAGTATACAGAAAAGGTTGAGCCAATTAAAATTATCTTACGTACGAGGTTAAGCCTCTCTAAATGTAATGTCAAAGAAAATTGTAAGAATTTAAGGTGACGTGATCAAAATTACAAATGTCCACTAAATATTTGAACACCGGGTATATAAAATTACAGTATAAATAAGGTAATATAAAACAAATATCTATCATAGATAACGCTATATGAATCTAACAAATCAAATGTGCTCGAAAGTAAAACAAGCACAGATACTCTAATTGTGAACGCAACCCCCTGTATATCAGGTTATAATAAAATATAAATTAAATCTAAACGTCAAATTACAAAGATTAGATACTTCGAGAGAACGGAAGTGAGAATTCTTACTATGGTCCTGTACAAAATGTTTACATAAATATACAGTAATCACTGATTTAATATTCGACGTGCTCTCTAATTAAACAGAAGCTCCACTCAAGGTACGAGCCTCAAGATTATAAAATTGCTCAATGAAATGGTTGCAAGATTTATAAGCTATTCATGATAATGAAAGTAAATGAGGTTAATCTAAATAAAATATTACCAAACTAAATTAATTTAGGGGGTGAAGCCCTTAATTTGATTATTCTAGTGAAAGGATAACAACAAAAAAAGAAAATGGAGAAAGGAGAAGCCCCTCTCTGTAGTTAAATAAAAATATTAAATCCAAAATTACACTATCACCCTATTGATGATTTAAATGAAATGTTAAGTTTAATTAGTCTCCAGACAAAAGATGTCTCTTAAGTCACCGAAAATAAATTCTAAAGCACACTTAGCTGGCTCCAAGAATATGATGAAACGTTTTCCCCGGAGTCTGTCTTCCTGGAAAATTCATCAAACAATCGAAATGTAAGGGTTTTAACCACCATATAGGAAACTTGGTCCTAGATGGCCTTCGGTCACCACGTGGTATTTTTTCCTTAACGGAACGAGTTCAAAATGGACAATCACGCCATTCCGACAGAATATAAATTAATTCCAGAATTATACCACAATTAATCGGATAACCCGATAAAATCCGCCTAACAAGCTTCTTCGAATTAAAAAAAGACACGTTATCGTGGCGATGACTTGGGAAGAAGTAATGGCAGAAACCCGCCTGTTCCACACAATGGCCGACATACGTCATCAGAAAATTCGGAAATATAAATGAAAGAAAACGAAGCTCAAAATCTCCCAACAATTAAAGTACGCCTAAAGAGTTCAAACGAGCCCACATTGAAAATAATTAAATTTTAGGAAACGGTAAATATCAAAATCAAGGTAATTATACATTCAAAGTAGAATTCTGTAACTGAAGGAAACAAAATTCCGAACAGAGGGCGCTCTAACGGAAGCGTTAATAATTAATAAACTGAAACAGTAGTTCCAAAATTAAAGACACTGCGACAAGAAGATCTTACAATTCAAAAAGCGAATTCCCACAAAACAAAATAAAGTAACGGAGATACATGACTCGAGGAAATCGGAAAACACTGTCAGAATGATTAGCGCGGCAAAAAGAATGTTTAAAGAAGTGTACTGCGTCAGATACAGCAACTCCAACCATATCGGAACCAGAATTATATAACAGAAAATATAGGGTCGGTCAAAATAATCGCACCCGAAATTAGAATTAGGAATTATTTAACTTTTGAAAAGCTTAAACGACAAGATAATTAATAAACTAAAAATATAAAATAGAGTAATTTGAAACAATTGAAAAATAAGCGGATCACGATGACTTGAAGAGCCTAGAATAAGAGTAAAAAGAATAAGAATTCACCAGCACAACGCAAAGTGATTTTCTATACGTAACAAAATTATTAAGATAAATATTGCAACATTAAACAATATTTTTAAGGCAAAAAATATTATATGAAAAATGACTGGACATATAATAAAAAAACCTTAGTTACTCCGATCAAAATTAAACCTAATAAATGGCAAAGAAATATTCTAATTTTCACCCACACTAATCAACTCAAAAGTAAACACATAAAACTGTCAAACCGATATCTCTAACACCTGCGCGATACCACAAGTATAAAAACCCCAACTTGAAATCTAAAACGTTCTAGAATTTAACGTTACGAAAAATTACTAGAAACGATGAAAATATCTTTGTCATCTATATTAACTAATATTAAAATATATAGAAATTCATACATTTAATTATACACTAATAAATGCATACAATAAAAATATAATATAAAATAAACTTATGAAAAAAAATATTTTTTCTTATAACATTCGAGAACACGACAAGTGAGATTAATTCGTAAATCAAATTTACGAAGTATACAACCTCGTAAAAATTCGGTAATGAGAAAAGCAATCACACACACTATTAATTCAAAAACAAAAACCGAAATTACTAGAAATAAAAGATAAAAAATTTTTATCTTCCAATATGCAACACTCTCACTTGAATAACTAGACGTCTCTGTCGGATACATGCAGCACGCATCCAAACATAAAAAATACAGTTATCAAGAATATTGCCCAGCAAGTCCAAACGGCTTCCAGGAACTGCGCTAATCAAAAGCTAACAATTCAAAAATAAATCAAAATACAACTAAAATTCATAACTAAATTTCACAAAACATACAGAGTTACTGTTTTAATCAAAATAAAGTTTTCTTCACAACGTTGCGGGAAAAAGTCCATAGCAATATGTACTTGAGGATATGTCCGGTCGACCGATACTAGGCAGCTTCTACGATCCATAATTACAGAAGGCTAAACATAGGGATGTTTACCTTGTCGAAAGAATATTGCGACGGAAGCGTAATAAAGTATACGTCAAGTGGTTGGGGTTGAACAACTCACACAATTCATGGATAGACAATAAAAATGTATTATGATTTTATTAACATTATTTTTATATTATACCTTATAAATAAAACATCAATGATCTAATATCTTTTTTTTATTTCTAATTTACATAGCTATATAGATTTAATATTTTAATATACAAAAACAACAATTTATTTTTGCTGGTGAAAATCCGTCTATATGATCGCCTTGGTTCGGTTGATTGTAATGATTATCACATGGTAAATAATCGTTTAGAGCAGCTTTTTTCCTTATAGGAATCTTATGCCAGTTTCGTATTAGGGATTCTGCCTTCACCTTTGTTTGAAGAATATGATGCGGTATGTGTTGGGTTGCCGTTTTAGATATTCCATCTAACATACCAAAATTTTCATCTAATTGTCTTATAGCTAGATCCACTTTATCTTCTCGATTTGCCATTTTACAGTTTAACTGCATCGATGTACACTTTTTAGTATCTTACATTCGAGACGAATGCGAAAATAGGACTGTGGTTGTAAATTATTTTTCATAGCCGTATACAACATAGCCCCCTCCATCGCATATAACGGCTTTATTATAATATAATTCGGGGTACCTGTGTATAGGTTACTGAACTATAAGTGTCCGAAGACACTTATCGGAGAAGATTTACCGAACGAAATTCGCGAGTGGTTATTCTCTTCACAGTTAACAATTGTGTATTTATAGCGGCATTCAGCTATCAGAATATACGATACTTATCGTCTATTCTGATAGCTGAATGCCGTTATAAATACACAATCCCTAATTGTTAATTGTGAAGAGAATAACCGTCTATTCGTCTATTCTGATAGCTGAATGCCGCTATAAATACAAAATCCCTAATTGTTAACTGTGAAGAGAATAACCACTCGCGAATTTCGTTCGGTAAATCTTCTCCGATTATTTGTAGAAATTGGCGATATTTTTCCATCGAATCTAATTTCAAACACATTATACTTGGTTTATATTACCTGACAAAAAGCCACAGATCGAAATAAACACCAAAACCACTATATAAATTTTAAAGTAGAAATATTACTTATATATATATATATATATCCCTCCCCTATTGATCGCCTGTATTGCGAAGAACTTTAAAAATAATATTTCTATGTGGAATAATGAGTAGGTCATGTTACACACAAAACTACGGGTCGATATCGGTTGAGACATGTACAGACCTGTTTTGATATATTTACCTGCACTGTAATCCTTAAATGCTCTGTATATGTTAGAAATATTGTATTTACATTATACTACATTACATTTTGATTTCGAAATAATGAAATTGAGAGATTAATAAAAATATCTATGTAAAAAATATATGTTGTATAAATAAAATTATTTCTATGTGGAATGTTTTATTTTAAAGTAGGTCGTGTTACACACAAAACTAGGGGTCGATATCTGTTGAGACATGTACAGACCTGTTTCGATATATTTACCCCCCACTGTATTTTGTATGCAAGTAATTCTAAATTCCCATATAACTTCAGTGTTCGCTAGCCCGCTTTCAAAACCGCACGTGATTTTATCGTTCAAAAATATTGCGTCTTAAACGTGTAATTCGTAGTAATTATATAAATGAGTGTGAATTAACCGCGAATTTAGCGAATAATACCGCGAAATTAGTGAATTAACCCCGAATTTAGCGAATAATACCGCGAATTACCCCGCGAAGTTAGTTAATTACTTGCAAATTTCGCGAATAATGTCGCGAACTACCCCGCGAATTCCGCGAATTTAGTTAATTTACTGCGAATTGCCTCGCGCATTCCGCGAATTATGTCGCGAATTATTCCGCGGATTACGTGGATTTAGTCAATTGGTCGCGAATTTCGCGAGGTACTTGGTTTAATTAGCCGCGAATTTAGTGATTTATACGCGGATTACCAGCTAATTAAACCGCGAACCCCGCGAATTACTCGATTATGTCGCGAGTTGCCCCACGGATTCCGCGAATTTAGTTAATTAGCCTCGAATAAAACCGCGAATTAGCTTTTAATTGTATAAATTACGCGAATTCCGCGGATAAAACCGCGAATTGGCATTTAATTGTACACATTCCGCGAATTAAACCGCGAAATCCGCGAATTAAACCGCGAAATCCGCGAATTAAACCGCGAATCTCGCGAATTAAACCGCGAATCACGCGAATTAAACCGCGGATTAACCCTTTAATTAATTAAATCCGCTAATTAGCTCATTAACGATGGCGGTGGCGGTCCCCGTACCGGTTAATCGAACCTACTAATTTATTTTATTAAACGTTATTATTTAATCGTTTCCGAATTCGTTTGCTCTACCGATAAGCCGGACTCTAATGAACCGCCTCGGACATAACTAGGGCCACGACATCACATGGTCATCTTGCACTTCTGATATTATATGGCGATCCGAGCAGCAACTTCTGACACTACAGTATATGGTATATCAAAAAGTACAGACAATAGATATAAAATCAAAGAAATTAATAATTAGAAGGTAAATATACAAATTTTCGCAATACACATGAAATTAATCGGAATAGTCATTGCCAAAGTTGAATAGTGTGGAGATACAAATAGAAATTAGTCTGTAACCCTGAACTACCTATAAAGTTCATTTATTTTTAAATGTAAACTTTTTTTTAAATATGTATCGTATAATTTGAACCTTATAGGCATAGAATTAGCATTGATTTTTTGAATACTATACCACCAGGCGCTACTCGCTGGAAATGTTTTTTTAAGTCAGCTGTTTAGTCTAGACAAAGCTCTTTTCACTCTCAATGACAGATTTGGTTATTGAGACGAAGACCAGTAGCTATACCATTCTGAATGATATGAGCAGTCATCTTTCAGAATTAAGCAGATAAAAGTCACCAGTTGTCGTCAAAGATGCTGCAGAACGCTTATGAATTGAAGGAGCCCCGTTATATTCCTTATTTAATATTGTCAAGTGTAGGGAATGATTTCTATTGAACTCGTAAATGTTTCTTACATGTATGATATTCTAATTATATTTTATAATATGTTTCTATACAAATACACTGCATTGTGCAATTTAAAATTAGCAGTTCTCATTTAATACTTCTTACAGGCTGTTCTTCTACGTAGGTTGGAATATGATTGTGAACTCCAATTATTTGTGTTAGTACACTTTTTTGTACTATACCTTTGGTAGTCTATACAGGTAACAAATGTCCTTGTTCGTGTCCACGTGTGTTGTACTTGATTTTCTTTAAGAAGCTCAGTTTTCCTTTATAAACACTACACATTCCAGCACATATATATATATATATATATATATATATATATATATATATATATATATACCTGTTAGCGTAAGTATTCTCTTTTGTTTAAAGTGATACACATTAAGTAAACATGATTTTTGTAACACAAATAACCTGGAACAGCTCAGGACGCCTAGTAGATAATATATAAACTAAAGACAGAATTCTGGAGAGTCAGAATCAGTACGTCAGTCTGGTGTATCATATTGTAATTTAGTTACTATTGTTGTTATTAATTAAATGTTATTATTTAATCGTTCCCGAATATATTATTTATCCTACCGATAACCCGGTTTCTAAAGAGCCGCCTCGGAAGCTGAGCCATAATTAGGACTGAATTGCATGGCCATCCTGCCTACAACTTTCGATATTACATACCGATGCTGCCTACAACTTATGAATTCACATACGGTAAGTTGAATCCGGAATGAGCCCAAACGCATAGATAAATAATATGGAAACTACGCGACGACAGAAGAAGAAGACAGGGTCAGCCCCGCAAACTCTCTACCACTTCAGCTTATAGGAGAAGCACAGGTATTCTTTTTAAATGTAAGAAAAGACAATTATTTTGTTAAAGTAACAAATGCATAGACAATTTCAGACATAAACTTTGTGTATAAATGTATTTTATTTGTGGTGATGTTAAAGTCACACAAAAATTAAGAATGATGTATATTTGTATACTTGATTTAATTTTATTACAAATATTTAAAATCGTTTTTTATTATAGAGAATAATATAATAATAAGGTCAAGTATAGTTATAATTGATGTAATGTATTTATATAAAATCTTACATTTTGACCGGAAATTTAATTAAAAAACTGTTTGTTATCTATCGTAAACGGTAATGTAGAAGTTTCTAAACAATGTTTTTTTAGAAAAGTCGCCTATTTGAAACGAAAAATAACACATTATATTTTTAATCTTTACGAGTATAAATTCATTTACGTTTTATATAATAGCAATAAAATTCTTACATTCTTGTTTGACAGGCGCCATACAACGAATGTAGTATTTCAAAATTATTTATTTAAGTATGTGTACATAAACAATAACATGTGTATATAAACAATATCATGCGTATTTAAACAAAGCCGAATTAATAAGCATCAAAACGAAAAGAAACTTCGAAACGAAACAATTAAATCAACAAAATTAATATGGAAATCGGCAAGGCCAAGTTCGCCTACAAATACGCGGAATACTGTTTGTAAATAACACACAAAGTAGTTGACATCGTTTATTACTAAATGATTACACTCAGCGACATTGAACGAAAGTATGTCACGCTCATTAATAAAGTTTTACGAACTAAACAGGATTCAGATTAATATTAGCGGAACAAGACTTATTCTTCTTCTTCTTATCTTTTGGGTTAGACGCCAGCACGTTCAGGCACTTGAAAACACTGGTCTTTGTACTATCCACAATAGATCTCTCAGTTCCACTCTGTTGTTCTTGTGTCCTCGATAAAAGCCACTATCCTCCTCAGGGAAAGTTTGAGTACACTCGAAGGATCCAATAGATCTCTCCCGAAATATTTCTGTCTGAGTTCCTTCAGTTCCTCACACGTGCATATTACCTGTAGGCTAGTTTCCTCCTGCTTTTCACATCTTCTACACCAGGGCTCGCTAACCAAGCCCATGCTGTACAAATGCTTCCTTAAAGGACAATGTCCGGTTATTAACCCGGTAATTATTTTAATTTCTTTTTTGTTACTACGAATTAGATTGGCTGAAAACTTTTCGTCCAGCTCCGTTAGGAGTGCTTTGGTATGGAGTTGACCTTCCGTTAACCTCCATTTGTTTTTATGTTCTTTTTCTAGCCATAACCAGATCTTCCTTTTAGCGGAATCCTTAGTGATTGCACATACAGGTTCTGGTCCTATAAAGTTCATATTAGTACTTTCTTTGGCTCATTGCCTTTAATTCCCTCATGTCCTGACACCCATATCAGCGACACTGTATTGTCTTGTGCCAGTTTATTGAGGACCTGTTTACAATATTTCACCAGCTTAGACTTGGTAGATGGGTTTATAATGGCTTTAATAGCCGCCTGACTATCAGTCATTATGTTAATTTATTTGTTTGGGCAGCCGGCTTCCCGAATTTCCTCGGCGCAATCTGCGACTGCAAACAATTCGGCCTGGAAAACTGTAGTATGTTTCCCCAGACATATCGATGTCTTCCTTCCAGTGCGCATTCCGCATATGCCTGCACCTGCCCCCTGACTAGATTGTGATCCATCAGTGTACCAGGTGTCGGCACTACAATCGATCGAGCGACTTTTTGTCTGTTCCCTGGTCGGTATAAATATGTTCAGCTTAGCTGTAACCATAATTTCAGGTGCCATACTCTCCGCCGGCATTTGAAATATCGGCTCTTCCAGTAAAGTTCCTGTGATATCTGTATGGCTCCCTATAACCTTATTAGGACACCATACGTTGTTGGCCTTCAGCCTGAGTACCGCAGCCATTGCCTCCGCCTTTACAAATAGTTCCAGCGGAGAGAGACCCACGATGGCCTCGGAACATGATTTTATTATTAATTTACAAAGGGTTCTGAAAACTTAGTTGCCGGCGCCTTATCTCGAGTAGAAGTAGATTACAATGATTTAAAGAAGGTTAGTAATGAAACGACCTGTAGCATCCTGATCACGTCAAGAGCTCAATCGACGACGGAGACCTATCGATCGCCCCACTACAAAACCGACAACAATCAAATCCGCTAATTCTAGGATTGATCATCCCAGAGTTGTGGAATTGAAAAGGAAACTAGCAGAGCCAGTAGAACTTTGAGTGATAGGAAAGGCAAAACTTCGCTGCAAAGTCGTAACGAAGCACGCATGCACTTTAAGTAAATGATCCTTATTCGATGAAGACGCTCTTACAATTTTTATAAAAGAGAATGCAGTTCTAACAAATATTGGCAGTACGTGCATTTGTTGACTGCCCTCAAGAATTTCTGCATTGAAGAAAAAGAGAACGAGTTACAGTGGAATCAGCAGTACGTGTGCCGTTGACAATCCTCAAAAATTTCTTCGTAGAACATGAAATACAGGAAATATGTATTGTCAAGGATAATTCACGAATCAGTGACTTCCTAAAAATAATTATGCCATGGAGCAAAAGAGAGTGTTAAATTATTTTAAAATAAATAGTATTGAGGGGAGTACAAAGAATTGAAAACAAACAATCAAGCACGAAGAATTGAAAACAAAGAATCGGAAACGAAGAATTGAAGGCGAAAGATTAAAGACAAAGAATTGTAAACTACAAAGCAAGGCAACTATTAGGAGCCACTACCACATGTTACGGAGATCAAATTTAAGCAAAACAAATCAGAGAACAAACTTTGGACAGTGTACAACGGCCAATTTACCATTTACCATTCAACCAATTATAGTAATTCTAATGCATATTGCTGTGTAGTTTTATTTTCAAAAGGGGCGCCAATATATTAAATATGAATCGTCAACTATTAAACATGAATCATCATACATACATACTTTGTTTTAGACTCTTAAGATTGCTCTCAGGGTTTTTGTTTTACAAAATAGTTCCTTGCAACTAGACCTAGCATCTATTGTAATAAGGACGGAAATAATACGCTGGCATGTTAAGTTTAATGCATTTATTATACACACTTTGTCAAAACATATATTAATATTCAATTATATTAAATATCGTCAATTATTAGTAAAACATAGTACACCAATCCTATATCTAGTCAGACAATATTCGCATTTATGTACATATATATATATAAAAGATATTGAAGATTTAGATTCTAATATTAATATTTCAAAACACAGCTAGTTTTTATACCCTAAAAGATGCTAAAGCATGAAACAGTGTCTTTAGTTAAAAATGAATAAATTGTAAAGTTTATGGATTTAATAGTATTAAAGGTTGATAATATTTCAAAGAAAAAATTTATTATTTCATATCTATGTGGCGAGACTTTTCCCTGCTACATAAAATCGTCAATAACACACGATATATTGTAATTAGTATTTCATATATTTAACAATAGTTTAAAATTTCGAGTTCTAAACGCAGATATCTTTAAATGTTCATGAGATTGTTTTGCTTACTTACAAGTTAAAGGCAGCTGTATTCTATTTTATTATCTGTTTTATTACAGAAATTGAAATTACGCACGATCAAATGAAATGTCCACATAAAACAAATAAACTCATAAATTTAATTTTAGTACTTCAAAGTCTTGAGTGCATTTGTTACATAATTTACCTGTCGTATTTATTAATAAATTAAACAAACTAAAGTAATAATTTTCTTTAAATTAAAAATATAAAAATTCTAAAGATGAATTGAATGCAATACAATTTACAAAACCAAAACTTTATTTGATTTTGACAGTGTCTCTCTCCTTGAGGAATTTTCTTTATATATGCCCCGTGATGGCAATTCTTTTCAAATACATTTTAAGTTAAAATACTCTTGCAAATAATATTCCATATTTAAAAACTTTCGTTCTTATTCTGATTTACGATTTATTTAATATTTCTTTCTCATAATGTTTCATATTTTAAATGCGTTCTTATTTTCAAATGTTCCTTTTTTTTACCGTTCGATGCAGTGTTTTCTTTGCAATTCACGTTATCTTGTTTGAAACTTTACGTGCATCGTAACTGTTCCAAAAACAATATTTATTATTTAAGAAATTTTGTAAAATTAAAGTATTGATTATGAAGCTTACTATAACTTAAAAATATTCTTTTATAAATTGGTATATATAGCATGGTTTAAATTCTAAGTTATTAACAATTTTGAACCAGAACGTAAAGAAATATAATAATTTACATGACACTTTACATACAATATAACTTTACTAAATATACACAGATGTGTTTTTCTTAACACGATCTGTATCGTCGCACATAAAAACTTATTGCAGAAAGTAACAAGAAACTCTACATAAAAATGACGATGTTCATACAAGATGTGATTCAAAATTGACTTGTTTTAAATTTCTCATTATTGGTTTCAACTTTATTTAATTATTCAATTTATATCGGTTAGAAGAGAACCCAGCAATATGTACAAAAATTTCAATACGTGCATAATAGTGTACATTATTTGCACATACAACGTTATATAGTAAGTATATATGTAATAGGCAAAATATATAAAAGTGTATAATAGATTGAGCACACATATAGCATGTAGAAAAATTAGTTATATATTTAGCACATATAAGAAAATCCAAACGGCAAAGAAGCCCTTTGTTTTTCTTTTCCACCAGGGGAAAGATGTGATTAGCAAACCAGGTCATCTATTTACAAACATTCAATATGCTACTTATTCAACACGACCTTCCTAATTAGCGCATCTTTCACCATATTAGTTTGGTTCTGTAACCAGGTTACTAGGTTAGTAGTAGTAAGAGATAATATATAAAGTAGAGACTCAGAAGTCTCGAGAGTCTGAATTAGTCTGTCAGTCTGGTGTATCACATTGTAATGTAGTTGTTATTAATTAAATGTTATTATTTAATCGTTCCCGAATGTATCATTTATCCTACCGATAACCCGGTCTCTAATGAGCCGCCTCGAAAACTGAACCATGACTAGGACCACATCACATAGCCATCCTGTCTACAACTTCTGATATTACACATTTTTAATTTAGCATATAATATGCTATAATCTACACAGTCAAAGGCTCGTGTCAGATTCATATATATTCCAACTATGGTCTGATCACAGTTAAAGCCTTCCAATACTTCTGTCTGAGGATTGGACCATAAAATAGCGTGGTGGTGGAGAGCCTCGATGTCGCCACTCGAAATTCTCGGGATCAATTCTTCACCACCTGATATGAAGGCGCATCATCCCCAAGTACACTAACCATATCTTCATAAATTTGTTGTGGTGTTAAATCCTTCTCTTGCAGATATTTAACTACAGCGTGAAGTTCGTGGTTCTCCATTTTTCAAAATCTTTGAGCAGCCTCTATTTTAACTCAAGACAACTTTTTAACAAATACAGCTACACTGCTTAACTTTGGCACTTTATTTGACAGATAAACAGCGAATGAATGGTGTTGTTGTATAATGTTTATTTCAACGCCTACAACACTAGGGACAGTAAATGCTGTACATTCCTTGTACATAACAACTTCGCTATCTCACAGAAATTATTAAGACAGAGCATAGAAGAACATTGGGCGCAGCCCATTGGCAAAACGCAAAAGCAACTAAACACTGCCTGAATAAAAGATGCAGAAATATTTAGGCAGATGTTTAGTTGCTTCGGCGTTTTGTCAATGGGCTGCGCTGAATGTTCTTCTACGCTATGTTTTAATAATTTCTGTGAGATAGCAAAGTTGTTATGTTTGTAAATGTATCTCTCAAGCAGGGGCGTGTCAATGATTCTGTAGAAAGATGAAAGACGTACCTACGTCTCTGGAGAGATATACAATTATATGAACTTGTGTTCTGCACACCCGATTTTTAGTCATCTTTGATGTTATTAAAAAGACTTTTTATTTTATTCAAAATTGGTGATGTCTTACCCACTTAAGTATGTTTTAAATTATTTTGTTAAAAGGACATTCATTAAGACCATTCTGTGTATCACAACCTTTCGCCTACTGATTTATACCGTTGATTGAAGGAATATATACAGATGCGCAACACTATATGCTACAGCGTGTCTTACCCCAATGTACCTCCGCATACCTCTTGTCTACTAACTTAGCCGCAATTGCGTTTATTTGGATATCAACGATAACACGAGAGGGATACGATATTTTACGATGCGACCCTAACAGCAATAAATGCTTTGTATTATAATAGGCATTGCAGTTGTACACGAAAAAATGTGAACCTGTTGTCTTATCTGAGATCAACCACTTTGCGCTCTTCTGTTTGATTCATAAAATAAGCAATAAAATTGTATTGGAAAATACTTATAAATAGTAATAGAAACAATATTTCTTTCACACTTTCATCCAGAAATACGATTAGCAAAGTTTATACACACAGTACAGTACAAATCTCTTCCCTATAGTCACCTACAAACGTGTATTACGTATGTGTGCGTTCGAGAATCGAGGAGTGGGGGCGCACATAGCAAGTATGTATGTATGTATGTACTGTAGATCAGTTTGGATGTAAGCAGTAAGCACATACATTACATACATAGTATAAACGTCGATGAATGTGGAACTACCGTCAATAATAGGGATTTATGTAATAATAAACACAAATAAGTGTGGACTTTTTGGAAGATTTTAATATTTTTAACGTTTAAAACAATGTCAGATATACCTATAACAATAACAATAAATAAAGCGGTAAATCATAATAACTTCTATATTCTATACATAATAAATAAAACTAGAATTAAAAAAATAAAAAGTAAACTATTTAATGTATTGTATGCTCAAAACGGTCTCCTAATGCAAACAAGCAATGTCCTAATCTGTCATAAAAGTTTCTCTGAACATTTAAAAACGTTTGCGGTTGAATATTTAGGATAGATTCAACTATTTTCGCCCGTAATTATCGTTTCAAACGCAATGGTACGTTGAAAGTTAATTTGAAATACCCGTGCAATTTCTCTTATGCTGCGACCAAGATGATACTGTTTTACGACATATTTTTTTTGTTCAAGGGTAAAAATATCCATCGTGAATACGGACTATTCGCAAAAGTTGAGCAAACCATCCAACTTAACAAGTAAACTGTAACTAATGGCTAGTAATGGCATGTATGCATCGCTTCGTGCATCCCCACTCCTCGCTTCTTGAACGCACACATACGTAATACACGTTTGTAGGTGACTATAGGGAAGAGATTTGTACTGTATATGATTAACTAGTATAAACTTTGGTATGTTTAACAGATGTTTTTCTGTTTTCTAATATTTTTTATGTATAAAAAGAGAATCCTGATTTAATAATTCAGTTAGTTGATATGGTAATCCGATTTTATTTAAATGTTCCCAAAATAAAAGAATTGATTATAATGTCCACTGAAAGCCATGTATGTAATAGATATTATTTCGTCTGCTACTACCTTCAAAAACTTCAATATTATTGAAATTTGTATAGCTTTCTGCAGTTCATCTGTAATGCGGGACTACAACGCACATTTTCTCTCTTTCAGCCATGTACTTTGCTTTCTTTATTAAATTATAATTTAAGCCTGTTCTTAAATTCAACACTTCCAACAAAATTCGAATTGTTCTTACAGATAGCAATGTGAATTTTATATTACGTAAAATACATTTATAAGCTCCTGGTGATTTATAATACAAAGAAAGACCAAGATCTTTTTCTGATTTTAGTCACTTTCCTCTTGTCTTAAGAATTAGCTGCATATTTATAAAAGTTTTTAGCGGTTTACTTTTATCTATTAATAAATTGTGGAGTAATGCGCTAACAGAAAACGATTTTCTTCTTTTTAATCTATAGATGTTTTGCTTTCACCCGACAGGGTGTGGTAAACTCAAATTATCTCGAAACCAACACTACGATGCGACGTATAGAGGTCGAAAGCAACTTCGGCTAAGCTAAAGTGCATAATCATTGCGCGTGTTTATATATTCCTTCAATCAACGCTTGTACTTAAACGTCCTATTCCACATTCGGCCTTTATAAAAACGTTATATTATAAACTCATTAATACAAAGAGCCTACTCCATATCTAAACCTAATTCTCTATTTAAAGGAATTACTCACTTTACAAATATTTTAATTAACAACGTTCCAAGCATGATATACTATGCACGTCTTAAACTAAGACCATTCAGTTCAGTGTCTTAACACTTCTGCAGTTTAAAAAGTCCATTTATATTAATAGAATGTACAAAAACAAGTGTTTAAATTTTCAAAATTATATTAACAAAAGTAGGATAAACCGGACAAGTCACAGCCGGGAAGCAAATAATATTAATTGAACTCAGATAATAAGTAAATATACATTTTCGTGTTCCACATGGAATTAGTGGGGGAGTCCTTGCCAAATTTGAATGAATTTAAAAGTGGGGAGATACGCATTGAAAATTAGTCTGAAACGCAGGGTAATAAAATGAATGAATGCATGAAGTTAATTTATTTTTAAATATAAATTAATACTCAAATTCAATACTTAACGTATAATTTGAACCCTATATACATAGAATTAGCATTGCTTTTTAATAACGCAATAACGCAGGTTGCTGTTCACTGAAATTTGGAGCTTTTTAAGGTCATCTGCGTAGTCCAGACAAAGCACTCTTCAGTCTCAATAGCAGGCTTGGTTTTTGAGACAAAGCTGACTAGCTTTACAACATCTTGACTGATATGAGCATCCATCTTATAGACTTATATGAAAGAGTTACCTCTGTCGAGGTTGCTACCGGTGTTATCGAGAAGAGTGCCTTATAAATTGAAGAAGCCACGTTACATTCCTTATTTAATATTACCAAGGTTACGGAATAATTTCTACTAAACTCGCCCTGCAGCTGCATTTTAATATTTTTGTTATTATCTGTTACTGTTCGTAACCGCTCATTTAATTGTCACATATTAGATTTCTCCTTTATTGAATTCCGTTCGATTTAGCGTTAACCTACATGTATATTTTCTATGTTCGTTCCCATATCCCGTAGTTCGTTATCGTTCCAGCACGTCGTTCTTAATTAATAAAGCCTAATTACGCGCTTTTATGTGGTGTTCGCGGATAGCCTCTTATTTGTAGGGTTTTCATCTCAACACGTGGCGTTAATTGATTGAGAATCAATTACACCAAGGGGATATTTTTTGGGACGAAAAGAGGGCCGTTCCTCACAAACGATGTACTTGGGTTATAAAAAAACCATCAGGAATTAATCTGGTATATAATCTTTAAATCCATTTATTTCTTTTCATTTTTACCTGTTTTTCTTTCTCCTGTATCTCTATAACTGATGGTTTTTGCTTGTGCGAACGTCATACTTCCGGTTCCAGAAATCACGGTGGCTTGTCTCTCGGACTACTGTAAGAGCTACCGCCGACGTTTCAAGAAGACAAAACCAGTTAAGATTTAGTTTTTTCTTTATATGTGCAATCTTACGTTATATATATATATACATATAATCTACGTAATTCTCAACATATCGATTTTATTTTATTAATTTGAATAATTCTAATTTAGTTTTCTCTTCGCATATTCAATGTTACTTTATTCTTGCATCTACGTAATTCTAAATCACCTAGCTTTCTTTTGCTTAATTAGTTCAGCGTTCGTAATTTCGCCAGGAACAATATTTCATTAGTTTTACGTGTTAAAATATTAAAGATAGGATTTTTCCTAGACGAATTCAATATTTTTCTTTATTTGTGTAGCTACGCCAGTCGAAGCGTCATAATCGTTGTAGTTTATTAATTTAATAGTCTCCTTGATTAGTTTATTTTTTAATTTTGTGCTATATTTTTAAACGATTAAAATTCATGTCCAGTGTAGAACGTAAATTGCACACCTGTTGCTCCTGGGCAAAAAAAGCAATTTTTGGCGTTAAAAATATCGAAAGACTTTTACGTTGTTTTCTTCGTTGCAGGAAACGTGTGCAAGGTTTTTGTGTTTTTCTTTTCTAATCGACAAGTTAAAATAAAATTTGTATTCTAGTTTTGTAATTTCAGATTTTAAATTTAAGGAACTACATTTCTCTCAATTTATTTAATTATAACCAGATAATCTTTTTCTTAATCCTTTATAATCGCCAACCTTTGATTTATCATCTATAATCAATTTTGTAAATTTGCATTTAGTTTATTGTCTAATATATATATATATAACTAAACCTCTAGACATATACCAGGTTCGCTCAATTGACCTGGCGAAGAATTTTGTATTTATAGGTGTGAACTGGATAAATATGTATTTTGATGGGGTGTAATTAATTACTGGGTTTAGTATCCAGCGTATCAATTAGTTTCGACATTAAATACGTTCATATCGTTTTCTTTTTTTTTGTTCGGTGTATTATTATATTATTTTTAAAATCTTTTGTTTCAAATTACATTAAGAGCGATGTTTTGGCGCTTTTTTTTATAACAGTGTCGTTGACTTTTTCTTGTTTTCTGAGCGCTAGTTAATTAAAATAAAGTAGTAACTAGTCGAATTCAAAACGGCTCCTTTCTTTTGTTTTTCGTTGTTGTTTTCGTTACTTTCCAGATTTGCGGCGTCTAACGGTACTAAGTTCGGTGGCGCCCTTTTCTCCTATTTTTTGTCATTTTAAGTACCTCTGGGTCTCCCACCCCCTGGGCTGAGACTGTCTTGGTAGCTGGATGAGCCGCTAGACATTGGCAGGAGCGGGTATGTGGGGCAATTCATGTCGTCCGAAACTTGAGTTTTTTTCTCTTTTGCGACCCTTTCTCTTTTTTTGTAGTTGCGGTATTAGCACCGCAACAGTTACTTTTTTTAATTCTTTTTTTTTATTTTTATTTTTATTTTACTTTTTTAACAATAAACTAAATGCAAATTTACAATTTGATAATAAATCAAAGATTAGCATTTATAAAAGATTAAGAAAAATATTGTCTAGTTATAATTGATTAAATTTAGAAAAATGTAATTTCTTAAATTTAAAATCTCAAATTGCAAAACTAGAATATAAATTTAAAATCTCAAATTGCAAAACAAGAATACAAATTTTATTTTAACGTGTCGATTAGAAAAGAAAATCACAAAAAAATCCTTGCACACGTTTCCTACACTGAAGAAACAACTTAAAAATCTTTCGATATTTTTAACCCCAAAAATTTCTTTTTTCCCCAGAAGCAACAGGTGTGCAATTTACGTTGTACTCTGGACATAAATTTGAATCGTTTAAAAATATAGCACAAAATTAGAGAAAAACTAATCAGGGAGGCTATTAAATTAATTAACTAGAATGATTATGACGCTTCGACTGGCGTAACTACACAAATAAAGAAAATATTGAATATGCCTACGGAAAAACATATCTTTAATATTTTAACACGTAAAATTAATGAAATATTGTTCCAGCGAAATTATGAATGCTGAATTAATTAAGTAAAAAAAAAAGCTAATTGACTTGGAATTACGTAGATACAAGAATAAAGTAACATTAAATATGCGAGGAGAAAACTAAATTAGAATTATTTAAATTAATTAAATAAAATCGATATGTTGAGAATTACATAGTTATAAAAATAAACTATGATTGCACACATAAAGAAAAAAATTAAATCTTAGCTCCTGTTGCTCGAAAGACAAGCCACGGTGATTTCTGGAACCGGGAGTACGACGTTCGCACGAGCAAAAACCCATCTGTTACAGAAATACAGGAGAAAGAAAAATGGGTAAAAATTAAAGGAAATAAATGGATTTAAAGATTACATACCAGATTAATTCCTGATGTTTTTTTTATAACCCAAGTATATTGTTTGGGAGAAGCGGCCCTCTTTCCGCCCCAAAAAAAATATCCCCTTGGTGTAATTGATTCTCAATCACTTAGCGCCACGTTTTGATAAAAAAATCCCTACAAAGAGCGCATAAAAACGCGTAATTAAGCCTTATAAGTAACAACGGCGTGTTGAAACGATAACGAAGTACGACTTCTCAATAACAGGAGCGATCTTCGACTCTCTAGAATAGCCCGCTACGCAAACGACAGATAGAGTGGGAAAAGCAACCTACAAAACCTAATGCGTAATCCGCTGCAGATATGGGATCGAACACAGAAAATATACAGGTAAGTTAACGCTAAATCGAACGGAATGCAATAAAGGAAAACGCTAATATGCGGCAATTAAATGAGCGGCTACGAACACGTAACATATCATAAACTTAAATGTTTTTTACATGTACTATTTCTCATAATATTTTATAATATATTTCTATGCAATAAAGCTTGTACGAGGAATGTTCTTTATGTTTTGCAAACTGGTACATAGAGGGCGCTGCTAATCAAATGTCAGTGCTAAAATTAACCTTCATCTTTAGTTAGCCTAAATCCAAAGTTTCAGGGCGATACATGTAGTGTTGTAGCTACAACGAACTGGCACAGTTGACAAGTTGATCGAAAAAATGGAATTAAACCGTGAAAATTTTCGCGCAATAATTTTTTATAATCTTACAAAATAATTATCTCAACAAGAATGCCTCGCCGAATTGGTTTTTGTTTTCTATAACGAAGCATCACACCAGTCAACAATTTCTCGTTGGTATGGAGAATTCAAACGTGGACGGATTAGTCTTAGCGACGATCGTGTTTAAGAGAGCAGGTGCACCAAAAAATGGCAGTCACTCAGGAAAACGTCGATGCTCTGCGCCTTTTTTTAGACAAAAAAAAATTGTCAATTAGTATATTTTTATTCATTAGCAATAATTATTGACGGTCAAAAAATTTATTACTCTTAAAACAAGTTGGACAAAACAAAGCGAAACATGATTTTCAACATGAAAATGATATCAAATTTTAAAATAATATTTTATTTGTCTATATGAAATTTTGCTTAGAGCCAACAAATGTTAAAACTATATTAACCTTGATGGTCCTCTGATGGTGCTCAGTGAAGGTTAAATAAATTTTCTAATACGTGAAAATAGAATTCACAGCCTCTACCACATCATAAGCGCTTTAGCTGTTTATGTTCCTTAAAGTAAAAATAAACGTATTTGATATTTACACGACATTAGTTACAATAAATTTTCGGTGTAAAAACACGTGCACTACACATTTTTATACTAGTATCAGTCATATACGTAATTAACTATAGTAAAATTGATTACAATTTTACTATAGTTAATTACGTATATGACTGATACTAGTATCAAAATGTGTAGTACATGACTTTATATTAAACATTCTTAAAGTACCTATTATTATCGCAGAATTACAAATTTATTTAAGGCTGATATTCTGTTACGGGTAAGTTATTTTAAATTTTGAACTTGCAGTTTTTTCTTCCTTTCAGAAAACATTGCCAAGAAAGGTTTTAATAATGAAGTTACTTATTTGTGTAATCGTTTGTATTTTTATCAATGTTTTCGCCCTCGACTTACGTAAGTTTGTATAACCTTTTGCTATATTTTAATAAAACTGTGTAATTCTCTATCAACTATTTTTAAATTATTTTTATTATTTAAGAATGACGAGCTTTGAGAAAAATTACTTTAATTACGGAAAAACTATAACTCTATAATAATAAATATAAAGTATATTCAAAAATTAAGTTTTCCAAATGAGCTAATATAATTGTAAATTTTTCTTCTTAACCTTCCATCTCGCGCAATGCTAAACATTCTCACTTCGGGCGCAACGCATATACAAGATTGGAATAATAAAATGTAGGTTTCTTTTGTTTGCATTCGAACTTTATTAAAAAAAAAAACAGTATATTTATTAGGCCTTCATAACAAGAGTGTCTAAAAAAAATGAAACAAACGAAATGAAAATAAAATAAGAATAAAAAATAAATCAACATAAATGTGTAAATGCATATAAAAGATTTATAAAAAATAACCATATAACATAAAACTAATCCGAGTTTATAAAATAGATCATATTCCTGGAATTTTGTAGTAGCGTGTTCTAAGCACAAAAATTGTTTGCAAGACACAGAAATATTTTGAGTACCGTTGTTTCTTATTTTCCACGCAACCCACACATCGTTTTCTGTTGTTTGTCACAGGGACGCTTCTTCTGCTGCTACGGTATTAGGATAAAGATTTTATAATTTTCGCATGAGATCTAAAGGAATTCCTCTTTGTTTTACTGCTCTTCGCTTTAATTGATCTGAA
This sequence comes from Melolontha melolontha, assembly GCA_935421215.2. Lineage (NCBI taxonomy): Eukaryota > Metazoa > Arthropoda > Insecta > Coleoptera > Scarabaeidae > Melolontha > Melolontha melolontha. The sequence goes on from OW285243.1 coordinate 4,090,844, forward strand.
AATAATTCACTACCCAGCTGCTTCAAAAATATACGGCGCGTTTTTACGTTGTTGCCATTTCCAGTATGTAATACTTGCCAATTTATACCACTGATGTCGAGTATTGTAAAAAAGACTACGAATGGCCAGCAATGAGTGTTTCTTTGAACATTGAACGATACACACATTTTATCTACTAAATAGACTCATGATTTTGTCTCATTATAACATGTGATAATTTCAGTTTTTTCTTTAGTTCACTTGTGCTTTCGTCTATATGATCATCAAAATGCATACTTGATATTAGAATAACATTTTTACCTTTCTTAAGAATATAGTATTCGATTATAGCGTTATTTTGAAAGCCAAACACACTTTTTCTTTCTGGTCGCTCTTTCGTTGCAACGAAATTTATTGGAAATTGCTCCTTATTCTTTTTTACCGTACCAACGTAAGACAGCTTTTTAGTTTGAAGAAAGTGTACTAGCTCAATATCTGTGAACCAGTTGTCTGTAGTTCTATTACGCTCAGTATTAAAAATAGGTTCTGTAAGGCGTTTGACAACATCGGCAGGTTTGTAACTAATTTCAAAAGGTCCCCCAGGCTGTTTCCCCAGATATATATCTAAATTGTATGTATAACAAACTTTGGCATCTACCAGTGTAAAAATTTTTATGACGTACTTATTTGGTTTGGATGGTATGTACTGTTTAAAAGGACATCTCCCTCTAAAACCAGCTAGCATCTCATCAATTGTAATATATTGTCCAGGTGAATAATTTTTCTTGCAGTTTTCTGTGAAATCCGTAAAAACTTCGCTAATGGGGGCAAGTTTATCGTATTTTCTTCTTTCTTCACGGGTTTTTTTGTTGTCAAGACGGATGCAGCGAAATAGGAATTTGAACCGTTTAATACTCATAACTAGGCGAAACATTTCAACTTCATAATTGTCTTCGCCCCACAGTTCTTCTAAATTTTGTCTATTACTGTGAAATACGCCTGCAAGATATGCAAGCCAATAAATGCTCTATGTTCAATAATGTCTGTAAATTTTGCATCCTTTTCACGTGCGTATCGAAGCTGAACAGTTTCAATATATTTATTGGTATACAGCACAATCTTCTCCAACATTTCGTCACTAATCAAATATTTCCAGCATTCGAGTATAGAGTGAGACTGTGTTGCAGATCCTATTACACCGGATAACCGCACTAATATATTTTGTGGTCTATGTTTTACACGGTGTGCATTTTTGGTTTTCTTCCACTTGGTGGATTTGTCTTTCCTAATATAAAAATGATTGTCAGCATTGTTGTCATCACTATCTGAAGATGCATCTTGGGCTGTGTCAGATTCCTCATTTCGTTGTTCAATGATATCATCGTTTTCTACATCGCTTTCGTCAGAAATTTCAGAGATTGTCCTCATCATCATCAGATGCCCAGGCCATTTGTTGCAATACTTTTGCATCATTGGGATCGTCCGGTTGAAACATTCGTTGAGAATTATCCATCTGTAAGTGACCTACAACAGAAAAATATTTTCATGATTAGGCGCAGTGGATCCCCTAGATTAACTATATAAAAAGTGAAAATTTCGTAATAAATTATAGTAATTAAGGACAGTGCTTACCTTATCACTCTGGAAGGATATGATGCTATGCAAACCCTTTCTGAAATATTTCAATAAAAGTCTTATGTATGGGTGCAATGAATCTGTGAAATTCAATGCGTTACTACAAGCAAGCAACTGAGCTATAAGGAACCACAATTGCAACTGTCGATAACAGGAGGACGCCTGTAGGCGCAGCGCCTGCCTTCTATTTGCCGCTTAGATAATTACAAATATGTAGGATCGCAATCTATCAGATGAAATGAAATATTTTATTTTATTTCAAACGGTTATATATTTAATTAGGTATATAATTTTACTACATCTGGTTCTTGTATCCCTTATCGATTCACAATCTTTCTTCGGAGTTATGTATGGTCGTTTCGACTTTTGTCTAATGCACTGACATTTGAACCACTACACGGTAAACTTCGATTTTTTGTTTGTTTTTAAGTCATTATAAAATATTTCGAACTTTTTGCTATAGTTTTCTTCTATTATAATGTAAATACAACCAAAATATGATTTAAAATTGGTATTTTCATTTTACAATATCACTTACCAAATTAATTGCTAATTACATTTTTTAAGTAAGTACATTTTTATATTTTAGTTTATTGAATGGCTAATCCGTAAATAATCTAATAGGTCTGATGAAGAAACGAATAAAGTTTCGAAACGTTACGTAGCAACAAATCGTTTTATTTGATTATACGTTGACCCAGATTCTGTTTTTACTAACAGTAAAATTATACACATATTTCATATTTTGAAGAGCATTCAAGAAAAGAGCATTTTAATTCAACAAATCAAACCGTTCTAAACCATCTAGGAAAAATTTTCAAATTGTTACTAGGTTACATATTTTACTACGTTGTCAATAAACTGGTCGATCATTGAATTTTTGAAAAACTTCCCTTCAATTCGCTTTAGTACCGCCGTCGTACTTTTATTATGTATATTGCCGCACAATACGTAGAAATGTTGATAATTTACGGAGAATGTGGACGGAATGCTTGAGAGGCAGTAAACGTTTATGCCCAACGCTTTCCTAAGAGGAGTCATCCCGATCACAAAGTAATCCTCAGGAGTATCGCACGAACAAGCCAAATGTTACATGATAGAAAGGATATTGGTGATATACCCAGGACTGTAAGTACTGTTGAAAATGAATTGGCTATTTCAGATGCCTTTAAAGAAGATACTGAAAGTATTGAAGAAGTTGCGCAGGAAAATAATATTTCGAAAACTTCTGTACATCGCGTGCTATAGGCTGAACGACGACATCCGTATCATTATACGCCTGTACAACATTTGCAGTCAGAAGATTATTCTGCCAGGCTGTACATGGCTTTTAAATGAAGAATAAAGCTTTCCTAATTTTGTATCTCGGATTTTGTTTACTGATGAATTAATTTTCTGTAGACAAGGGTACTACAATGCGCATAATTGGCACATCCAGGCAGCCAAAAATCGACATGCTCTATCTTTAGGAGTATTTCAAAATCTATTTTCCATAAATTTGTGGACTGATCTATTAGGAAATTGTGTAGTATGTCTTCAATAGGAATTAGTTTATATGTCATCTAACGTCTCTCTTTAGGTAAAACCTTTTGAATTCCCTGCACGGATAACGAGACACTGGATTCCTTTTTTTTTGGCGCCACGTTAGAAATGTTGCATGTAGGCACTCTATTCCTACAGAAGAAGATGCCAGGGGTTGTTTTGAGCAAGTCTTTGCTACAATTTCTCCTGAAATAGTTGTAAACTTTTGTCTTTTGTGACGGGCACGGTTATGCTTGCAAATAAATGGTGGCGACTTTGAGCACTTGCCCTGATTAAATTTATTTCTAGTTTTATGATCCCTTTTGGACATATTGCTTCTGTTTTTATTATTATTATGTTATACCTTTTCTCCTGTTTTTGGTGATAAGTTCACTTGTATTAGAATAAACAAAAAAAATGGATACCTGACAGGATACCTGAAAATAAATCTCTAAAAGGGAGAAACCAAAGGCAAATTAATACCTTAATCAATTAACTCTAAAATTAACGACAAACAAAAAAGAGAATTAATATGTATATTCTAACGAAAGCGAAAACATTCTGCTACGACCAGTACGTCGCACTTAAAAAAAAAGAAAAATTCTATATACACCCCGGAGCAGACCCGGTCTCGGGCGACTGAAACCGCCCCCTGCCCGTTCCTGCCAACGTCCAACGGCCCACCCGGCTTCTGAGGCTGCCTCAGTCCAGGGGTGGGGAGACCCAGAGGTAAGTAAAACAACCTAAAACAATGGTCAAGGGCGCCACCGAATTTATGCCGCTGGACGTCGCAAACTCGGAAACAATGGCAATAATATAATAAAAAAAGGCAAGTAGCGTTGGGCAGAAAGCCGGTTCCCCGACGGAGACCCATCCCACTCTCGAGGATTAACGAGGAGTAACGAGAAAGAAAATGCGTTGATTCCAACAAAACAAATCCTATTTATTAATACGGTATATGAAATGAACAATTTTACAGATCTTGAAATGGTGAACTTATATGATTAAGTTAAAAATTTAAGTGGAAACAATGTGTAATATATATTAAAAAAAATAAATAGATATATTAAATTTACTACAATGCGGTTGATGGCCAGTAAAAAAAAATAATTAGGAACAATGTGTAATGTAATTAAAATAAATAGATATATTAATTTACTACAATGCGGCTGATGGCCTTAGTTCGCCCTAAAAAAAACCAATACGTATTCCTTTCTTTTTGTTGGTTCACAATGTATTTACAATTTCAACAATTCATTGAAATAAATCAATCTTAATCTAGGAAGTTTTAATTAAAGTAAGTTGGCAAAAATATGTAATGCATAAAATTAAAGTATTCAAATAATATACATGAATAAAAGCAAGTTAATATTGAAAATTGACATCTGTTCGTGAAGCGAATGAAGAAAAGTATTAAGAAAAGACCCAAAAAAAAAACAGTCAGGCGATACAGGTTATTTTGTTTGAAAACACCTGGGAATTTATTAAAACGGTCTACAAGTTAATTGCAATAATTATAAAAATAAGAAACTGCGAATGACACAAAAAAAGTAAACAAAACGAGAGCTTATCTGTCGGGTTGAACGGCTACTGTGTCCCTTCTCCCTTCAATGAAAGCGTCACGTGCGGGAATAATAAGGTGTTTTTTTTTTCGTTTTTTTCCTCGCCCGTCGGTTACACCATCTAAATAAAGGAATAAACAACGAAATAAGAAAAGAAAAAAAAAGGAAGCCCAGATACATACCGAAGAAAGCGTCGGTGGCGATGTGAATTGATTAGGTGCTGTTTAACGTGCTATTATTTTTCCCTTATCTCATCACTTAAGATCCTCAAATTGAGATATCGCATTAGCGATTAATTTCGATATTAATATCAACCAAATCCCCCACGGGGCCGTAATTATACAAATTACATTACGGGTACATTAATAAATATCGTTGACGTGGGAGAACGTAACCACGTTTTAAGATCGGCAGCTAACGACGGAGTATAGAGAGCGAGTTTCGTCCTTTTCCTTTGAAAAAAGCAAGTACTGAGGTACGAGAAAAAAGAAAAAACTTGAAAGAAATCAAATATATTGACAAATAACGAATAACGATTCCTATACAGGTTGGTTCGTTGGAAATGGAGAAAAATATACTAAAGATATCATTAATTATATTACAAAATAACGTGATGAAGCGTTGAGCGTTACGGACACGTAACAATTCTTAACAGAATAGGTACTGGAGACGGATGTTGACATCAATACCAATTCTAATTAATTCAAAAGAATCATAATTTTTCACTTTTGGGCAAGAAATTGCTGATGTCGTTCAGCAGGAGAGTATGTCTTAAAAATTCTTCTGAAGAATCTTTACTATTCTATTTTCGGACACCAGCTGCTCCCAGTTCCAAAACTCAATAAATATCAACCAATATCTTCGACGCTTTAAAACCTTTTCTTTCGTCAAAAAACTTAAAAACAATGCGCTCAACCAAATATCTATTACCTTAAAATAAATTCAATAATTAGGCAATTTTATTAATTTTTCTTAAGAAATAAGAAAATAAATTTTGATATTTGAAAATCCGATAATTTTATAGAATAAAAATCTTTATCTCACATAACTGTCATCCTCAATTAAGAATAAATTACGTGAATTATTAAAGTAAGAAATTAAATTTTCAGCATCTTATATGCCCAAATGTACTATATCAGATCCGCAGTTTTTCGTCTGTCTGAGAGAAAGTTCCAACCTGGCATTACCATTTCTTTTAAAAGGTAGATATCACCTAAATAAATCGATAAAATGCTATTCACATCATTTAAAAAACTCACATCCTAGATAACATTTCATAACTCTTATAACAATATAATACTCAAAATAGAAATAAAAATAATAGTTAAAGCAAAATAATTTGAAACAGGTAAAAATGTAAAATATCGCCAAATTTTGTATAAAATAAAAATATTTTTAATAACATAAAATATTATATTAAAAGTAAATGTGCATTTTTATTGTCATTTAAACGGTTGCTTTAAATTAATAAATTTACCAAAAGTGAATTATTTAAATTCAACAGATCGTCAAGTAAAATTTTGGGTTTTAATTTATTAATTTCTAAACTTTCCAATAAATTTAATTTAGTGTCTTTATTTTCTATACAAAATATGAAAAATTACGTTTTTAAACGACCTTCCTGCTTAACCAACATATATCTTACTGTATTAACTTACTGTATACACATGTTAATTTATAGACTCCAGATTTCTCATTTTTCTGTTATATCCTTATAGTTTTCAATATTTTAGATAAATTATTATGTGTTTTGAAGAAGATGTTTGTATTAAGTTCTTGTTTTAAATACATCAAAATATCTTCATTAGATTTTCCACGGTATATTTTTAATCTAAATTTTCAATTTTGCTTGTATTTGGTTTCAAACTATATCATAGAGACAGTTTCATTAAATAGTTTTCTTGTCAACATATTTTCATTCAATATGTGTAGCTGTTATTGATTGCTATTAGTTTGATTAGATTTAATTTTGTTTCATAATTTTATTTGGATGGTGGACAATTAATTAATCTGTGTAAGAAACTGGAAACCTGCTAATTTGTGTTGTATGGGATTTGTTGACAAATTATCTATAGTATTAGATTCTTTATGGTAAATGTCAAACTATAGTTTATTGTTCAATTTTTTAATAGTTAGATGCAAGAAATTATTGCTTTTACTTCGGGTTCATTGTAAGTTCTATAATTTTTGAATAGAATTGCAGAATACAGCAAGTTTAATTGCTTTTGGGGCTCAATCAAACAAAAAAGTTCTAATAGTAATGGACTTAAGGGGTTACCCATTATTAGTCCTTCACTAGAACTGTATATTGAATTATTAAACTGGAAGAAAACTACAGAGGAATAAAATTACTGTACTCAGAAATTGAGCTCTTTACAAGTCTGCTCAAGAACAACTTAGAGGAGCAAATAACAAACAGAAAGGAACAACTGGGGTTCAAAAAAAATTGTTCGAAAACTAACGACATATTCATTATAATCAAACAAATTAAAGAAAAGGCTGTAAAGTTCAATACACCGACATTCGTATGTTTTGTTGACCTTCTTCTTCTTCCTCTTCTTCTGTTTTGTAATGGACGCCAGCACGTCCAGGCATTTGAGCACAGTGCTCTTTGCACCAACCTTAATAGATCTCTCAATTCCATTCTGTTAGTCTTCTGTCCTCGATAAAAGTCAATATCCTCGACAGGAGAAGTTTGAGTACACTCCTAGGATTCAATAGATCTCTTCGGAAATGTTTCTGTCCCTTCGGTTCCTCACAAGTGCATATTACATAAAGGTGAGTTTCCTCGTGTTCTTCACATCTTCTACACTAGGGCTCGCTAACCAAACCGATGCTGTACATATGCTTCCTTAAAGGACAATGCCCGCTTATTAAGCCGGTAATTATTTTAATTTCGTTTTTATTACTACGAATTAGGTTGCCTTAAAAGCTGGCGTCCAGCTCGCTTAGTAGTGTTTTAGTAAGGAGTTCCGGCAGAAGCCTCAAGTGTGTCCTACTACACAACGAGAACGTTTTCGGTTCAATTCCTATTGGATATTCCGTTGAATTAAAGGAAACATTGAGATGGTTATAAAGTTACTAAAATATACAGATCATAACTGGGTCTTCTGTGTGGATTTCAAAAGGGTAAACTTTTTACTTGGCTTTCAAAGAGGATATACAAAATTTCTGTGCCTTCGTGCCTCTGTGACAGTTGAGGTAGAAAGCAATACTGGATTCAGAAACATTGGCCTCCCAGAAGATCCCTAGATGTTGGAGAAAAAAATATTATAAGCTAACCTTTAGTCGACAGAGAAAATGTAACCACCTCTTCACATCAAATTGAGTCTTACGAAGCAATATATTATAGCTCTAGATTTGGAAGATAACTGCTTCCAACACATATGTGAAAAGTTTCCACGACTAAGTTACAAAAAATTAAAGCGGGGTATTTGATGGACCTCAAATTAGAACTTTAATGAGAGATCCAAATTACATCAACTCTATGAACGAAGCTGAGAAAGAAGCCTGGACTTCATTCACGATGGTCGTGAACAATTTTCTTAGAAACAAAAAAGCCTGCAACTTTAAGGATCTAGTGGAATGCTTAGAAAATTTCACGACCTAGGTTGTAACATGAGCATAAAGCTTCATTTCCTTCATAGTCGCCTTGATAGGTTTCCCGAAAATTTAGGTTCTGTAAGTGATAAACAAGGCGAAAGATTTCATCAAGATTTAAAAAACATGGAAACTCGGTACCCGGAAAGATGGGATCCTCATATGATGGCCGACTACTGTTGGAGTGTTCAAAGGGACTGCCAAACCAAAATACACAATAGAAAGTACTACAAACGAAAATTTATTCCCTGATGTTTTTCCTTTTATAAATATTCTTGCAATTTTTTAAAGATTGTTGTGTAAATATTTGTACAATACTCGTGACTAATATTGTATTGAAATAAATAAATGGATTATTAAATTTTATACATTCTTTATATCGTAACAGGTCTTATGTAAGTAACTATTTAGCCGCATTAGTGAGTCTTCAAAAGTTATAGTACAATATACGGTTTAATTTTGACGTGATACGCAAAAACTAATGTGATTTTCGCATTCAGCACACCCGAATTAGTAAAAAACATATCTCACTTAGAAGTCAGCAAAAATCGTGTGGCCAGTGTAATAAGGCAATCATCATGGTATGTTATGTCGACGATGTAGTGAACGGCCTGCAGACTCCGCTATTTAGATTCCACCAAATCAGCCAGCTACTCAATATGAACATATCCATTGAAAAAATTAAAAGCGTGACCACCGCAAGGGAACTACTTAGATGCAAGCTGGTAATAGAGAACAAACTGGTAGAGCAAGTTTTACAATTTAGATACCTCGGCATAGATTTTTCTCGTGCTCATGACCGAGCAAAGAACTTAAGGAGCCAGAATAATATGTCAGCTATAATATCAGGTTACCTAAGGGAAAGTGTATGGACCAACCCTTATATGGGAAGAGAGAGTAAGATTTAAATATACAAGACATGCATAAGGCCCATAATGATGTATGAACTAGAAGTAAGAGAGTACGCCAGCAAAACTAAGAGTATGCTGCGCGTCACTGAAATGACAGTACTAAGAAAGATAGTCGGGAAAACAAGAAGAGATCGCGTATGAAATATTGACGCCAGAGAGCAGTGTGATGTACAAGATATAGTGAGATGGGGAAGGAAAAGGAGAAGAGAGTGGTAGAACTACGTATAAAGGATGACAGTCGACAAACTACCGCGCGTCACATATTAGAAGGTAGACCAGCAGGCAAACGTCCACATGAAAGACCACCAAAGAGATGGAGGAACAGCAGGCAATCTACAATTTTACAGAGGCAAGTTCGAAATTAACATATCAACGAGATCTTAAATAAGAAGAAGAAGAAGAAAAAGAATCAGAAGAAGAAAAGAAGAAGAAGAAGAAGAATAAAGTGGAAGTAATTTTGTTTCAGGACAATTATAATAAATTTAAGAGTTCGGCTTTAATTACCAGGTTAGTATTATTAGCTATAATTTAATTTTGAATTAAATTAACGGTTTCGGCTGGGGTGGCGCTTGGAAATAAATTGTTGACGTTAAATGATACCAGTTTTTGATTAAGGGGTATTGAAATATTGTTGATTTTATTAATTAATTCATATGAATTTTTTATATTTACTAACAAATAATAAAATGGAGATTTTAACTATTAGTTTCATTTCTATTTAGAACTATGGATCTTCATCAAGTAAAAGACGAATCAACTCGATTATATAATACCTAATTTTTTAATACATTAATAGGTGAAGAACAGATCGGACTTCAGTCAATGTCGCCTTTATATTTGCCTAGTGTCAACCTACAAGGCAAACATTTATTAATAAGTGCTACCGATGTTAACGTCCATGGTTTGAGAAACACTATAGTAACCAAAAATGAGTAAGTAAAGTATCAAATGTTCGTCATCATTAGAAAATGCAAAATTATCTGAAGCACAAGACCAGCTAACCTTTCAGTGCTCACGTCATATGTACATACATAAGTGCCCGCGTGGAACCTATTAGGTCCGAACGTCTGTTATACATACTTTTATAATTCAATTTCAAATCTTTTAGCAAATAATGGTAGTAAATTGTGAAACCTTAGTTTATATGAAAACACTCAAGTATATTTTAAATATTTTATTTGGCAACTTTTGTAACAAACTATACCTGATAGCATGCATTGCACAAGTTTTTAGTGCGCTGAGAACAAATATTTTTTTGCAACATATTTGTTTAGAATGTCGATTTCTTGACCTAGGGCATAAATAACACCTGTTTCTTGAACTGGTCGTTGCTTCCGTTTTTTCTTTTTGTTCGGGCACTTCGAGTAATTTTCGTATTTTCTTGGAATTTGTGGACATTCTGATCGGGTTACTTGATGTGGATTTACTAGCTCTTTTCCCAATAGTTTAAGGAAGTTTCTTCGCTGCATCTTTGTATTAGGATTATTACTGTCATAAAGTACATAAGCATTTAGAGCACATACATTTATAAGATGAAAAAAGTGTAAGCGGCCATCTCCCAGTTCTTCGACCTACATCGTACATGGCCCACAATTTGTCAGTCGTGTCCTTTTGTCAAGTTATAAAACGTCAGTATTTCGGGTTTCTTCTTATTACCACTTCCATTGTCTATTGTTTCATCGTGATGCATCCTCGGTAGCAAAGAAAGAGGTTTTGACTTTTTTTGGTGTGTTTGATAATAAAGTAGTTGTCTTCGTAATTCGAAAAGTTGTGCTTTTGACCGCTTTGCTTTTGTTGGGCAAAAACTCAAAAGGAATATCTTTTTATTTTTACGTAGCATTGCAACCATTGTCAAATTATGTTCAGATAACAAACGGTTAGCAAGCGAAATGCTAGTATATCAATTATCTGTAGTTACATTTATTCCGGATTTATCTATAGGTTTGAGCAATCGAACAACTACTTCTTCGGCAGAAGTGCTGAATTTGTAAGACCCTCAGGTTGCACGCCCAAATAAAACCCATATTTATTGTATAAAAGTTTCACGCATCACACATAGCGAATAGTTTGATCCCATAGCGATTTGGCTTGGATGGGATGTATTGCCGAAATCTACAATGTCCCCTAAATGCCACTAACTGCTCATCACTAGTCACGTATTCTGATGGCGAAAAAAAGTTTGAAAATTTGGAATGTAAGTTATCTAATAAATATCGTATCGGCAATAGCTTGTCGTTGACAAGACGTTCTTCACGTGATCGAATATCATCAAATCTAATACAACGTAAAATAAATAAAAACCTTTGATTGCTTATAGTTTTGTAGAAAAATACTCCAGTTAAATTATCTTCGAAAAATAAATCCTTATAATTTAAATGTGATGAACGCATCACACCGGCTACAATTAGAAGCCCAACAAAAGCTTTTATTTCTTCGATTGTGACGAATTTTACATGCCTACTTGTAGCAAAATTAGGCGGCATTTTAGACTGTATATTTAAGTTTGTGTTTTCAACTAATAATGAATACACGACGTGATCAAAAGGGCGAATGCTTCATATGTGCATTTTACGTTTGTTGCAATAAATTTTGTACCAGGTAAATGGGTAACAATATTATGTTTTCTGGTTCTTGCAGTTGATGGAGGCAATTTCATCTACTTCGTAATTTTATATTTTCCTACAAAAACGAATGATATAGATTCTATAAAAGTGGTTGTCAATAAACTTACCAAGAAAGAAATCATTAGATATGATATCGCTATAATCACTATCCGTAGCTTCAATTACTGAGTTGCTATCATGACTATCGACACTTTCATGATCGGAGTCAGTAACACGATCGTCATTTTCGTCATCGTAATAGTAAATATGCTCATCTTCAACAATTTGTTGAATTTCTTCTTCAGTGAGCGGCTTTCTAATGTCCCTCTTGGACATATTGATTATTCAAAAGGCCGAATACTAACGCGATTATAAGAAACACAACATGCATGCACCCACCTGAAATCACACAGATAGATAGGGACTTCCACTGGAAATTTTTGTAACGTAACTGCTCGCCTAGTACCTTCGAGGCGCCATGTGCTGTGCCGTTTTGCTTATAGATATATTTACAAAAAAATACTTCAAGTTTTTCATTTTTATGTAGTTGATTATTAAAGAAATAAATGCATGAGGAATACATGAAAGCACAAACACATAATTACGTTAATAGAAACTATATTTCAATTGAAAGTACGTGTGGGGACTATTAGGCGCCACGCGAGCACTTAAAGTTTAAGTGCTTTTCCACATATTTAATTTTAAAAAAATTCTGATATTGCAATATTTCAACTCACAAATTTATTTATCGAGAATGAATTAATTTATGCATGATACCCGTAACATAAGAAATTGTATTAAAATGGATAACGTTAAGAAAGATGTCGGCATTAATTTCTTTACATAAAAGGTTTAAATAATGAATAAATATTGGACGAGCTGAAGACTGTTTTGGATGACTATGCTACTTCGTATGCAATGATATAAAAGTGGCTGGCTCAGTTCAAATGCGATCGTGCTAGTGTCAAGCATGCACACCGCGCGGAATGCCCTGAAAGTATCACTACATGAAACTGGCCACTTAAATAGAGGATATGATGATAAAAGATCGATGGCTCAAACTAAGTGAAATAGCTAATTCCGTGGGCATCGGAGTGGGTTCCGTGTTAATGAAGGCTGTCTCTTATATTTTGTATATAGAGCTGATGTAATGTGGGCCGTTTGGGCGGCCACATTGTGTTGCAGGAGCGAGGCGGAATAAAGTACTAAATGATACACACTCGAAGTTCGGGTAACATTCTATAATTAACTCAACGCTTACAAACTGAATAACAATATATTTACAAGATGTACATGTTATACTTGGTTCAACTCAGACAGGGCAGAACGTGGTTATAAAGATGTAACACAGTTCGCACCACTGACTGGTTGTAACTCTCCCTATGACTTAAACTATCGTCTATATATACTAGAGAAGATCCTTGTCTTACTTATCATTTGTTTCTAGAACAAATGTATAACCCTGATGCGTTGGTCTTGTATATGCAACAAATCCGAGGTAAGGTCGTGTTTAGATAACACGTTAATGGTTTGTATTAAAAGCGAGGCTTCGCCTTGGCAAAGTGTTACGCATATACATGACTACGTATCGAGTTATTACACCATCCCTCTTGGGGAGAAAGGAAAACCAACAATATTATGTTTGTTTTTCTTTCATCAAGAATCTCTCTATCTATTTAAAATATGGTAAACATTAATGAAATTACAAATATGACATGTATTATTTAAACCTTAAGAATAGTTGTTCATTTATTACATATATACAAGTTTCTTATTTCCTATTAACATATTTTTACTTAAGGCCAATTTGTAAGTATTTCTCTATATAATGTCACTCGTGAAGATGTTTTGAGAAATGTCTGTTTAAACGATGAAGCTAACTTATCAACATTTGGAAAATAACCCCTAATGTATTCACATTCTCTGTGTAGGGCATGTGCACTATCCGTAGCTTCAATTACTGAGTTGCTATCATGACTATCGACACTTTCATGATCGGAGTCAGTAACACGATCGTCATTTTCGTCATCGTAATAGTAAATATGCTCATCTTCAACAATTTGTTGAATTTCTTCTTCAGTGAGCGGCTTTCTAATGTCCCTCTTGGACATATTGATTATTCAAAAGGCCGAATACTAACGCGATTATAAGAAACACAACATGCATGCACCCACCTGAAATCACACAGATAGATAGGGACTTCCACTGGAAATTTTTGTAACGTAACTGCTCGCCTAGTACCTTCGAGGCGCCATGTGCTGTGCCGTTTTGCTTATAGATATATTTACAAAAAAATACTTCAAGTTTTTCATTTTTATGTAGTTGATTATTAAAGAAATAAATGCATGAGGAATACATGAAAGCACAAACACATAATTACGTTAATAGAAACTATATTTCAATTGAAAGTACGTGTGGGGACTATTAGGCGCCACGCGAGCACTTAAAGTTTAAGTGCTTTTCCACATATTTAATTTTAAAAAAATTCTGATATTGCAATATTTCAACTCACAAATTTATTTATCGAGAATGAATTAATTTATGCATGATACCCGTAACATAAGAAATTGTATTAAAATGGATAACGTTAAGAAAGATGTCGGCATTAATTTCTTTACATAAAAGGTTTAAATAATGAATAAATATTGGACGAGCTGAAGACTGTTTTGGATGACTATGCTACTTCGTATGCAATGATATAAAAGTGGCTGGCTCAGTTCAAATGCGATCGTGCTAGTGTCAAGCATGCACACCGCGCGGAATGCCCTGAAAGTATCACTACATGAAACTGGCCACTTAAATAGAGGATATGATGATAAAAGATCGATGGCTCAAACTAAGTGAAATAGCTAATTCCGTGGGCATCGGAGTGGGTTCCGTGTTAATGAAGGCTGTCTCTTATATTTTGTATATAGAGCTGATGTAATGTGGGCCGTTTGGGCGGCCACATTGTGTTGCAGGAGCGAGGCGGAATAAAGTACTAAATGATACACACTCGAAGTTCGGGTAACATTCTATAATTAACTCAACGCTTACAAACTGAATAACAATATATTTACAAGATGTACATGTTATACTTGGTTCAACTCAGACAGGGCAGAACGTGGTTATAAAGATGTAACACAGTTCGCACCACTGACTGGTTGTAACTCTCCCTATGACTTAAACTATCGTCTATATATACTAGAGAAGATCCTTGTCTTACTTATCATTTGTTTCTAGAACAAATGTATAACCCTGATGCGTTGGTCTTGTATATGCAACAAATCCGAGGTAAGGTCGTGTTTAGATAACACGTTAATGGTTTGTATTAAAAGCGAGGCTTCGCCTTGGCAAAGTGTTACGCATATACATGACTACGTATCGAGTTATTACACCATCCCTCTTGGGGAGAAAGGAAAACCAACAATATTATGTTTGTTTTTCTTTCATCAAGAATCTCTCTATCTATTTAAAATATGGTAAACATTAATGAAATTACAAATATGACATGTATTATTTAAACCTTAAGAATAGTTGTTCATTTATTACATATATACAAGTTTCTTATTTCCTATTAACATATTTTTACTTAAGGCCAATTTGTAAGTATTTCTCTATATAATGTCACTCGTGAAGATGTTTTGAGAAATGTCTGTTTAAACGATGAAGCTAACTTATCAACATTTGGAAAATAACCCCTAATGTATTCACATTCTCTGTGTAGGGCATGTGCTGCACAGATAACGTATAACATATTGAGATAAGATTGCTTTAATAATTTCCCTGTTATTAACATGTAAGCTGCTGCGTCAGTTAAAAATAATAGCATCTTGTCTTTATAGTTGTTATCCGATAACAGAATACTATGAATACATTGATCAATTACTTCTGCAATTGTTTCACTATTTACGATCGGCAATATTTTAGTTGCAATTAAGTATGGTTGGTATTGAGTTGTCGGATGAAGAATACCAACAACTACATACACATATCGTCCCATTACATCCGTTGTTTCGTCTGAAGTTACCCAAAGGCTAAAAGAACTATATCATTATATAGTTGTTTTAATAAATTATCAAGAGTTTGTACTTTTTTTATATAATAACAGTAAAATTAGATGTTGTTATTTTGCCATTTTTATTTTCAGTACCGCTAATGCCGCTATCAGATTGTTTAACTTAACAGAAGTCCATCGACTTCTGTTAAGTTAAAGAATCTGATAATTACGAACACCTACAATATTAACAAAATAGTTAATTAAAAACAAAAATGTAGGTTATTAATAGTAATTATTATTCATATAAATTTTAAGTTATGAGGTTGTCATGGAACGTCATAAATAGGTAATTGCTTACGTGCACCAGTTTCAGTATATATGTATATACAATATATATCTTCTAATATTCTCGCGGTTGTATAATGTCGAAGTGGTGTCTCGGGTATAGTTCCGCATGTGGATTTGGTTCTGAGAAGAACCAAACGACGTTTCAACAAAATATTACTCGTCTTCATCTGAAGCAGGTTGACGTTCAAATGTAGCCATATTCAACCGGCGGTTGAATGTGGCTACATTTGATCGCCAACCTGCTCCAGATGAAAACGATAGAGATTTCGCTGAAACATCGAGATAGAAATACTGCTGTATGTAGAAGCTGACTGTATTATCGGCTACAGCGACCACACCACGACCTATATGGACCTATATTTGTATTAGAAATACTAAGAGGAAAAGCATGATAAATATTATTCGAGTAATAAATTAAAAAAATATATAATTAATTGCCATAGAGGCTGTCCAAATATTAGCTCCTGCACACTTTGCATTTGCATAAGTTATATGTACAATAATGAAGAAATTTTCAGAAACCTAATTGATCTGCAAGTAAGTTTGAATATTCTAACTTTTAATTTTTTGCGCAGGTTTTATTTGAAAAAAAAACACTTTAGGCTTGATACAGCACTAGATGTCCTGAGTATTACTGGGACTTATATTATATCTGAAGGCGAAATACTGTATAGAAAAGTTTCGGGCAGCGGATCATTCGTTATGACATTTGGTAAGTTAAATAATTAAAATAAAAATATTTTTTTCTGAAACCTCATTTTAGTTGGAAATCATATGGACTACAATACTGATTTTTATCTTTACGAAAAAGATGATGGAAATTATATACAATTTGTTAATGGTACTGCTAAGTTTAGCACAAAACGTATCTATTACTACTTCGAAAATCTTCGCTCTAGTCATGGTTAGCTTTGTTAATAAATGTGATGTTTTATTTGTTCTATATTTTCTTTTCAGGTGATGTAAATGCACTGATTAATAAAGAGTGGCGAAGAGGTTATAATGAACTTGCGGAATCTCTGAATAAATTAATTTTCCTATTCTTTCAAATTCCAACGGATGCTGTTAGTAATAACGTGCCTATCGAAAATATATTCTACTCGTAAATAGAAACTACAATGATTAGATGCATGCTTATAGTATTTGCAAAGATTGGCTACAAAATTTATTATTTTTTGTCTTTCGTTTTAAAAATTATTATTCAAAATTATTCTCTTAGCTGAAACCAGCATATCCAACCCAATAAAAGCTATACATGAGTACAAATTGATTGAAAATAAAACAGTAAAAAGTATGTATAAACAATTATAAATGAGTAATAATACTTTCAATTTTTTTATTGTTAATAAAAGCTTTTCAAGTAGAAATTGTATCATTTCACTTTACACTCCAATACAGACACTACCTTTTTATGTAAATATGCTTTCTACACTTTACGACGCTAATTGTTCGAATTTTTTAATAGAAAAAATTCGCCCTTGGGCAGGATTCGAACCCCATCCATGATTTACCGAACCATTGCTTTTACCACTAAGCGATTAAGGGCTGTGATTTCGAATCATCGTGGAAAGGCCTTAAGTCGCATTAAGGAAACAGATGTATATTTCGCCCGTAGTTGGCAGTTGTTGCAAATTTATTACATTTTCCTGAAATAATGTAAATGTAAATATGCTTTCTACATTTTACGCCGCTAATTAGTCGAAGTTTTTAATATAAAAAATTAAGGACGAATTTTTCTATTAAAAAATTCGAATAATTAGCGTCCTAAAATGTAGAAAGCATATTTACATTCACATTACTTCGCGAAAATGCAATAAATTTGCAACAACTGCCGACTACGGGCGAAATATATATGTGTTTCCTTAATGCGACTTAAGGCCTTCCCACAATGTTTAGAAATCACAGTCCTTAATCAACAGATTCGAATAATTAGCGTCGTAAAATGCAGAAAGCATATTTACATTCACATTACATTACGAAATTGCAATAAATTTGCAACTACTTTTTATTTTTTTTTCATCCTAATTATCTTCTTTTTTCTTCACTATTAAGAAACTAGTCGCACCAAGACACAGTGTAAATATTAGCTAGGCTATCATCCGTCAACACCTTTTGTCCTAATAGTTTTATTGGCAAATACCTTCTTATTTATGCTCAATTTGTTCGCATGATAGACAAGGACAGAAAGCGTACTACTAACCCAATCAAATTGTCTTAAACTCATCTGTCATTTGTAATTATTGCGTTTCTTTGTTTGAGTTTTTTTCTGGTATTCCATCTAAATATTACAAAAATCTATTCTTCTGAGGACAAAGTAAAAAGTGTTACTTCAAGTTTTCGGTAAGTTATTAAAAATAAAAATAATAAATCAAATTGAAGTTAACATAAATGTTTCAGAAAATGCCTGCGCTTCGCGCGAATTTAAGCGCTTCGCTTAAATTCACAAGAACAGGAGCTTGTGTTAAACGTTTTGAATTATTTTGAGAAAGAGAAAGAAAATGGCAGTCCTTTATTACCTATAAGTGGTGTCTATGAGGTATGCCCTCTAATACATCCTTTATTAATTGTTACATTTAAAATATATATTTCAGAGAGTATGTGATGCTCTTCATATATCATGCTCAACAGTTTATGCAATTAAACAGCGGAAGGCCCAAATCTCAATTCTTAGCTCTCCAGGTAAGAGAGACCTCGATCTAACCCAAAAACTATAGATCTTTGAGTCTGTTAAGATGGAAGTATGGAATAGCCTTTACAACAAGTATAAAGAAAGTAAATACTACTAAAATATATTGTTTATTAGTTTATTATAAAATTATTATTTTAAAGAAACATGTTACTTTAAATACATTAAAACAAGAACTGAAAAATGGAGAAATCATTGAATTATGTTCAGCGTCTTTGAGTACTTTATTACATGATATCGGCTTTAAATTCAAAAAAGAAGGGAACGTATGAGTGCTAATTGAAGGGCATAATATTGCATTATTATGGGGTGTTTTTTTGAGAAAGTATATGGACAATTTGAAGGCAAATTCGCCAAAGCCAGTTGTATTTCTGGATGAAACATGGATTTATTCCACGCGTATTAGGGAAAAATCTTAACAAGACGAGTCTACAAAAAGTGTACGAAAGCCTGAAGGTTATGATGACAAACGTTATGTCATTATCAATGCTGGTAGTGACAAGGGCTTGTAACCTGTAGAGTATCATGCTGAAATGAATAACAAAAATTTGATGAATGGGTTACAGCTCAACTTATTCTGATCGTTATTATAAAGTCCCAAATACATAGTCAAGAAAGCAAGATATTATAGATTGGTTAACAAACAATAAGATAATGCTTCCAAATAATTTGATGAAATATGAACTTTTAGATTTAGTCAAAAGGAATAAGCCTCATAAAAAATATGCTATTGATGAAATATTACAGAAAGAGGGCCATGAAGTGTTGATATCATTGTGATTTTAATGCAGTTGAACTAATTTGGGCCTCAACAAAGGAATATTACAGTAAAAATATTGTCCGGGATCGTTATGGGGATGATGAAAGATAGTTATGGGGATGATAGTTACGGGGATGATAAAGTAGCTGTGTAGGGTGAATCATTAGAACAGCTTGGGAAAACTGTGTAAGGCATACTAATAACCTGATTAAAACTTGGTACGAACGAGAGATACACATAATAGATGTTGAAGTTGAACCAATTATTATAAATCCAAATGATTTATCGAGTTCAGTGGAAGAATCTGATAGCTAAGCATGAATCAACAGTGATACTCATATTAAAATTAATCAATACCTGTTTATTTATTGTTAAATACTATGTTTCTAAATGTTAAATAGATTAAAAAATTTTAAATATTTACTTGTCTGATACTGTGTCCAGGTTAACGAAAATTATACAATGACGTTAAAAAATTTACAAAAATTACAAACAAAAATTTTTTTTATAGGTATAATATATTACGGAGGGACAAATGTGTTAAATAACATTAATTGAGCTAGTGTTATGTGTATTATGGTGACTTAAATTTTTGGTATTTGAAAAGGTCAGTAGAAAAGCATATATTGCGCTTAAATTGTTAGTGTCAGATCTGAAATTCATTACGTTATTATTATTATGGATCTCCACCATCTCCAAAAACTCTCTACACCTTAAATTATTCACTTTTTGGAGGACCTCCACCTTCTCAAAATTAGGTGTGTGGTCATTGTTGATCATGTATGAGGACAAGGCACATCTGTTCTTTCCAGTCCGAATGTCACTTTTATGCGTAGTGAGTCTGGTTTTTAACCAGGTTGAAGTGTGACCTATATAAACTTGATTGCAGCCATTACAAGGAATGCAATACACAACATTAGACTGGAAAGACAGAGGTGTCAAGTCTCTCGTTTTACTGAAATAATTACGCACCGGATTGTAGTTATAAAAGCCTAATTTAATCTCGTCTGTGGCGAGGACGCGTGAAAGTCTCTCCGACACCCCCAAAATATACGGAAGTCTGTAGTACCTGAAAGTCTTTGGCTGTTTTGTGTTGGGAATGTTAGTGTCCTGACCGTAATCAACAGGTGTGGAAAAAATAAGTTTATTAATCAAACTATGAGGGTAACCGTTGTTAGAAATTATTCCACTCAACAAGCGAAAGTTTCGTTGTAAGAAGGAAGGGTGGCATATCCTAGACACCCTACGTTTCATGTTAAGAATCAGATTTATTTTTTGGCTATTTAGATGAGTAGAATGGTAATTCAACATTCTATTCGAATTGTTAGGTTTTGTTGAATTACCATTCTACTCATCCAAATAACCAAAAAATAAATCTGATTCTTAACATGAAACGTAGGGTGTCTAGGATATGCCACCCTTCCTTCTTACAACGAAACCTTCGGTTGTTAAGTGGAATAATTTCTAATAACGGTTACCCTCATAGTTTGATTAATAAACTTATTTTTTCCACACGGTATTTACGGTCAGGACACTAACATTCCCAACACAAAACAGCCAAAGTCTTTCAGGTACTACAGACTTCCGTATATTTTGGGGGTGTCGGAGAGACTTTCACGCGTCCTCGCCACAGACGAGATTAAATTAGGCTTTTATAACTACAATCCGGTGCGTAATTATTTCAGTAAAACGAGAGACTTGACACCTCTGTCTTTCCAGTCTAATGTTGTGTATTGCATTCCTTGTAATGGCTGCAATCAAGTTTATATAGGTCACACTTCAACCTGGTTAAAAACCAGACTCACTACGCATAAAAGTGACATTCGGACTGGAAAGAACAGATGTGCCTTGTCCTCACACATAATCAACAATAACCACACACCTAATTTTGAGAAGGTGGAGGTCCTCCAAAAAGTGAATAATTTAAGGTGTAGAGAGTTTTTGGAGATGGTGGAGATCCATAATAATAATAACGTAATGAATTTCAGATCTGACACTAACAATTTAAGCGCAATATATGCTTTTCTACTGACCTTTTCAAATACCAAAAATTTAAGTCACCATAATACACATAACACTAGCTCAATTAATGTTATTTAACACATTTGTCCCTCCGTAATGTATTATATAAAAAAAAAATTTGTTTGTAATTTTTTTAATTTTTGTTTAAAAAATATTTTTAAAAATTTTTTTTTCATGAGATTGTACTTGTAATTCCAATCGTTAGAGTGAACCGTTTTAGTAACAGCACATTCAATATTTAATATGGGACTTTTTAACGTCATTGTATAATTTTCGTTAACCTTGACATTGGGTCTTTTCACCTACGCATGTTTTTTACATCTGTTTCACATAGAACGACAAACTGCATTGAATTTTAAATAAATTCCATGCAGTTCCTTTTAACATCCGAAATGACAGAGTGTAATATTACATCATGAGTGAATTGATTCACTACACGTTCCTCATGATTGTTTTTAGATGTGTTGTTATATTATAAATTATAATAGTTTTTTTTTTTTTTTAATTAATTATGACGTTTTGTTTGTGTTACGTGGGACAATTGACAAATTTAGCGACCTATCAATATCATGTTTTGTAATATATAATTTTCGAATAATAAGAATTCACATTTGTAAGTAGAATTTTTCTTATGATTGTTTGACTAAATATCTAAGTTATGTACATTTTTTTTTCTTATTAAAGTGACCCCCGAAGAAGATCTAAACCTCAGAGCGAAATATAGGGTAAAAAAATAAAAAACATTGACTAATTAATGGTTTTTTATTGCCGGATTCCCCAACAACAATTGTTTTTCATATATATATATATATAATGTAATAATGCGGAAAGCTGCCTCACGTTGTGGTGACAATAATGTAATAATACTGACGGGGTATAAGAAAATAAGAAAATTTATTAATAATAAATATAAATAAATTTAGAAAGAATACCCTGTATTATGCTAGCTCAAATATAATGTATATAAAAGATAATCTGAGATGAAAACTGCTTATCTCAGGGTCAAAGGTAGGTTCCGGACGTACAGACAGCCACACAAGAATACATAAAATAAAACGATTAGGTCAATAATAATAGTAATATATTTTAGAAATTAATTGATGTCCTTTTCCAAATATAAAACAAGATATAATATTATAATATATGAAAGTTGTATAAATACTTTGAAATGCCGTGAGTAAAATTAAATATTAGGTATTTAATCTCGAGAATAGTTATATCTTTAATATAATTAAGGTAAACAATCTTTACAGAATACCTGTCACTTTAAGTACAAATGGAAATGTCAAATCACGTGTCTTCTAACATGTAAAATGTTCCGTAGAAAACCAACAGATACAGCAAAGGCAGGTTACGATTTCCTTATCTCGAACGTCTGATAGATAATCTTGTTGTAGACTCGCAAATAGTCCTCTTGCATGAAGTAAACAGCATGGTTATGTGTATATACGTTTTCCAGATGAGTGTATCTTGTCCAAAATTTCCAAAAGATAAATCCAGTAGCTTATTTAATAAAACTGCATAAACGAAGATAGATTAATATATAAAAGGAATCAAAATAGTGAAGATTAATAGGTCCCCTTGATCTCCACACACGAACAAAATCTCCTCGCAAGGTAAATATGTCAAGTAATAATAAATTATCAACTTTTTGGTAATTAACACGTTGTTATAAGTTATTCTGAGAATAATTTCGTAGAGGAATTCCAAAATATAACTTAATTTTTCAACTGCATGCAAAAAAACTTCTCAATCAATCAAAAAAAAAAAATCAATAATATTGTTTTTCGTTGTCCCGGCTCCCATAAGAAAAATTTGAATTTCCATAAATCAGATTTTCTTAGGAATTTGTACAATGATCTCGAAAATTATATTAAAGACAACTATGACAAATTCAAATAAATAATAATTTTGAATGTTACTTTTGTAAATAAAATATATAATTTAGTAATGAAAATAATTCTGACAGCTAAACGTCATGCTGATAAAATCTACTCACGTATTTCAAATTACAAATTTAGAAATGATAATATCCAAGGAACAATAAAAGATATTACAATATTAAAAGAAATATATGTATAACAAAGAATATAACTATAATCAGATTTAGAAAACCTAGATCTTCGCGGAAAAATATAAAGATATTTAAATAAAGAGCGAGTAATAAAAATAGACTGAATATAATTTACAATGTTTATCGATATCAATATTTCTAAATCCAACTATGGTTTTACATTGATATACAAAAATTTAGCTATTCAATAATCTCACTATACATTATTTTTCAGATATAACATTCTCGGATCTGTTATCTATAAGCAGAAGAATTTGATATGTGGGTTAATTGCCCTACAACGATATATATATATATATAATAACTTCGTGACCTTGGTATGATATGGTAAACCTAATCAGTAGGCGATTAAAGGTCTGTATATTACTTCAAAATATATGTATTTAAAAAACTCTACATGTTTCGGCTGTGTACGCCTTTATCAAGAGAATACAAAATATGAATGACAGGATATAAATGTCAAGTAATTAAGTTGCTATGGTATAAATTATTCAAAGATACATTCTAGTAATAATAATAAATCATGCCTTAGTATTCCAAAAAATAGATAACAAGGTGTGAACATATGTGTTGTTTGCTGCTAGCAATTTGTGTCTCCTTCTGGGTATGAACTTGTGTGTTGGTTGCTGCTGGCAGCTTGCGTCTCTCTATGGGTGTGTGGTTTTGTGTGAGAGCGTAAGTATAGGGTTTTGTATGTCGGTGCGTTCGTGCGTGTGTTTAGTGACCGGTCGCATGAATTTAGAGAGGTCGGATAACCAGCCGTTGCGTAGGGCCGCCAACCCTTTCCCGACAACTTCTTTACAATTCCGTGCAGTACTTCGACGGCCTGACCCCCGCCCCAACGAGGCAAGGCGCAGACAGGCGAAGCGCACCCTGTACGGGGTTGCTCATCGCTAACCAAGGGAACACTCTTAGTGGCTACCTCGGTCGATGATGGTCACACTTGTGCCATCTTAACGTTTTCCGACGAAGCGGGGGCATAGCACACACGTCGAACGTGTGTGTGCTGTTAACGGCAGCCTAGCCAGGTTGCCGCCCAGGAACGGTCCTAGTGGCGTGTGCATTGCGCGGCGACGAGATAGCGCCGCGTAGCATGGTTCCTCATTCTTGCTGGAAAGGCGGAATGGCACCTGACTGCCCAACGGGCAGACCCCCCTAGAGTTTTGTAGCGCATATGCTAGGCTACAACCCAGTAGAGGACCACATCAGCAAAAAACAGAAAACAGGGATAGGCAGGGAAAAGCAAGACATGAGTTATTATTACGTATGCGCCCGTGGAGCGACTTAAGATGCAAAGTTGTCGGCATTCGCTCAAAACGAGATGGAAAACTACGAAAACCTGCTCGGACAACTAGACAGGAATCAAAACACGGAACAGTCAGCATGATAAGCAAAAGTATATGATATTTAAATGATATTTAAATTACGTAAGGTATATAACAAAAAAATATAATATGATGGTAGATTGTATATACTATAATTTAATTTTGTAACGATCTACAATTTACCATCATATTATATTTTCTTGTTATATACCTTATGTTATTTAAATATCATTTAAATATCATATACTTTTGCTTATCATGCTGACTGTTCCGTGTTTTGATTCCTGTCTAGTTGTCCGAGCAGGTTTTCGTGGTTTTCCTTCTCGTTTTGAGCGAATGCCGACAACTTTGCATCTTAAGTCGCTCCACGGGCGCATACGTAATAATAGCTCATGTCTTGCTTTTCCCTGCCTATCCCTGTTTTCTGTTTTTTGCTGGTGTGGTCCTCTACTGGGTTGTAGCCTAGCATATGCGCTACAAAACTCTAGGGGGTCTGCCCGTTGGGCAGTCAGGTGCCATTCCGCCTTTCCAGCAAGAGTGAGGAACCATGCTACGCGGCGCTATCTCGTCGCCGCGCAATGCACACACCACTAGGACCGGTCCTGGGCGGCAACCTGGCTAGGCTGCCGTTAACAGCACACACACGTTCGACGTGTGTGCTATGCCCCCGCTTCGGCGGAAAACGTTAAGATGGCACAAGTGTGACCATCGTCGACCGAGGTAGCCACTAAGAGTGTTCCCTTGGTTAGCGATGAGCAACCCCGTACAGGGTGCGCTTCGCCTGTCTGCGCCTTGCCTCGTTGGGGCGGGGGTCAGGCCGCCGAAGTACTGCACGGAATTGTAAAGAAGTTGTCGGGAAAGGGTATCCGACCTCTCTAAATTCATGCGACCGGTCACTAAACACACGCACGAACGCACCGACATACAAAACCCTACACTTACGCTCTCACACAAAACCACACACCCATAGAGAGACGCAAGCTGCCAGCAGCAACCAACACACAAGTTCATACCCAGAAGGAGACACAAATTGCTAGCAGCGAACAACACATATGTTCACACCTAGTTATCTATTTTTTGGAATACTAAGGCATGATTTATTATTATTACTAGAATGTATCTTTGAATAATTTAAACCATAGCAACTTAATTACTTGACATTTATATCCTGTCATTCATATTTTGTATTCTCTTGATAAAGGCGTACACAACCGAAACATGTAGAGTTTTTTAAATACATATATTTTGAAGTAATATACAGACATTTAATCGCCTACTGATTAGGTTTACCATATCATACCAAGGTCACGAAGTTATTATATTTATACTTAGCACAAGGCGTGTAGTGCTAACCAAATGGAACAATTACACCATGAAATTTACAATCATATAAACGATGAAAACCAGAAAATCCTCAAGGAATATATGAAAATTAGGAAAAAACTGGCAAACCAGATCAATAGAAGAAACTTTTTGGTAAGATGCAGATCGTTACAAATAACACCTACATTTATAAAAATGAAAAAACTTGACAGATTTCATTTCACTATTTCAAAATTGAAAACTAAATTTCAAAAAATTATGAATTCCTGTTATTTACAAATTTTAAACATTACAATATCCCAAACCATTTGTAACATAAATACATTCAACCAAATTATTTCAAACTTGAAAAATATTATCATACAGAAATTATCTCCTCAACTTTTAAATAGCTTCAAGAAAATTGAATCTAAAATTTACAATAATCATTTCCTAACAAACAAAAATAAATTAAAAAACAAAGTAGATAAACTAATGAAGAAACAACACTTAGAGATAAATTACAAAATTAACAATAACTGGATTATCAATTTAACCAATATAAGTATTCCCGATAATGTTAAATACATACTTAGCCTAGGACCCAAATTTAATATGCCACCTAATAAAATACCCATTAATGACTATATAGCTAACATTGAAACAGGAATACAAAATTTACCACAAGACAAACAGAATGAAATACGTAACAAAATTTGTAATATAATCACTAACCATAAACATAAGAAAGTAAATAATAAAAAACATATATCAAATCTATATATGCATAAATTCATTAAAGAAACAAAAAGATTTATCCAGGACAACCCTCATATTATAATAGCAACAGCAGATAAATCAAATAAAACAGTGATCATTCTTAAAGAGGAATATGAACAAAAAATAGAAAAACTATTAGACGATAAATTCACCTATAAAAAAGAAAGAAATAATCCAACAGAAAAAACTCAAAAAGAAAATAATATCTTAATAAATAAATGGCATAGACTAAACCTAATAGATTTCAACACTAAAAACAAACTTCGCATTTTTAATTCCCACCCTCCTTCAATATATGGTCTACCTAAAATTCACAAAAATAATATCCCTTTAAGACCAATAGTATCTAACATACAAGCCCCTACTTATAATATAGCAAAATTCCTAGGTGATAGCATATCTAAGATGTTAGGAAAAACTGAATATCATACTAAAGACTCATGGCAATTTCAAAATTTCATCAAAGATCAAAAAGTCCCAACTAATCACAAAATTATATCACTTGATGTAGAATCTTTATATACTAACATTCCTACAGATCTAGCTATAAACATAATAGAATCCAAATGGGATGAAATTAGTCCACACACATCACTAAGTAAAAACGAGTTTATTAGAGGTATACACTTCTGTCTCGATAACACATATTTTCAATACAAAAATTCTTTTTATAGTCAAACATTTGGTATTGCCATGGGCTCTCCTTTAGCTGCTCCTATTGCAAATCTAGTAATGGAACATTTAGAACAAAACGTTATCAATTCATTAGACTTCCACCCCATTTTTTTCAAAAGATATGTTGATGATATCATAACATGTATTCCGACCAACAAAATAAACTATCTCTTAAATAAATTCAACAGTTTTCACAACAAATTAAAATTCACTATTGAAGAAGAATTTAATAACAGTATTAATTTTCTTGATATTTCTTTGAGCTATGATAGACAGGGTACTATTTATACAAATTGGTATAATAAACCCAGAGCTTCTTTTCGATATATGAATTACCACTCAAATGCTCCTACAGTATTCAATAAAATGATTAGAAATAATCTGACTGATAGGGCAGTAAAACTATCACATACTCAATACAGAAAAGATAACATCAAAAAAATTAAAACAATCTTAACTGATAATAATTATCCACCACAACTTATAGACCAAACTATCAAAAAAAGAGTACACCAAATATACAACACTGCAGACACCAATAAAAATTTGAACAATGACACAACATATATCACAATTCCATATGTTCCACAACTATCGGAAAAAATTAAATACACTTTAAAAAAATATGATATAACTACAACATATAAACTTAGTAATACTAATAAACATTTATTTTCAAAACTTAAACCTAAAATAGAAAAAAATCGAGAAACACATGTCGTATATAAAATACCATGTCGCGAAGGCGATAGTTACTACATAGGCCAAACGAAACAATATTTATACAAAAGAATACAAGCCCACAAATACTCTAGAACAGACAAAACTGCATTGTCTACACACAAACTACAACGCGATCACCATTTCGATTTTGAAAACACACAGATAATTGATAAAGAACAACACACAGTGAAAAGACAAATTAAAGAAATGATCAGTATTAAACAGGAAAAAAATTCAATAAACAACAGAAATGATATAAAAAATTTAAGCAGTATATACTATAATTTAATTTTGTAACGATCTACAATTTACCACCATATCATATATTTTTTTTTTTTTGTTATATACCTTATGTTATTTAAATATCATTTAAATATCATATACTTTTGCTTATCATGCTGACTGTTCCGTGTTTTGATTCCTGTCTAGTTGTCCGAGCAGGTTTTCGTGGTTTTCCTTCTCGTTTTGAGCGAATGCCGACAACTTTGCATCTTAAGTCGCTCCACGGGCGCATACGTAATAATAACTCATGTCTTGCTTTTCCCTGCCTATCCCTGTTTTCTGTTTTTTGCTGATGTGGTCCTCTACTGGGTTGTAGCCTAGCATATGCGCTACAAAACTCTAGGGGGGTCTGCCCGTTGGGCAGTCAGGTGCCATTCCGCCTTTCCAGCAAGAGTGAGGAACCATGCTGCGCGGCGCTATATCGTCGCCGCGCAATGCACACACCACTAGGACCGGTCCTGGGCGGCAACCTGGCTAGGCTGCCGTTAACAGCACACACACGTTCGACGTGTGTGCTATGCCCCCGCTTCGGCGGAAAACGTTAAGATGGCACAAGTGTGACCATCGTCGACCGAGGTAGCCACTAAGAGTGTTCCCTTGGTTAGCGATGAGCAACCCCATACAGGGTGCGCTTCGCCTGTCTGCGCCTTGCCTCGTTGGGGCGGGGGTCAGGCCGTCGAAGTACTGCACGGAATTGTAAAGAAGTTGTCGGGAAAGGGTATCCGACCTCTCTAAATTCATGCGACCGGTCACTAAACACACGCACGAACGAACCGACATACAAAACCCTACACTTACGCTCTCACACAAAACCACACACCCATAGAGAGACGCAAGCTGCCAGCAGCAACCAACACACAAGTTCATACCCAGAAGGAGACACAAATTGCTAGCAGCGAACAACACATATGTTCACACCTTGTTATCTATTTTTTGGAATACTAAGGCATGATTTATTATTAGAGCTGAGGATGTTTGCGGTATAACCATGGTTATACCGCAAACATCCTCAGCTCTATTTATTATTATTACTAGAATGTATCTTTGAATAATTTAAACCATAGCAACTTAATTACTTGACATTTATATCCTGTCATTCATATTTTGTATTCTCTTGATAAAGGCGTACACAGCCGAAACATGTAGAGTTTTTTAAATACATATATTTTGAAGTAATATACAGACCTTTAATCGCCTACTGATTAGGTTTACTATATATATATATATATATATATATATATATATATAAATATAATAACTTCGTGACCTTGGTATGATATGGTAAACCTAATCAGTAGGCGATTAAAGGTCTGTATATTACTTCAAAATATATGTATTTAAAAAACTCTACATGTTTCGGCTGTATACTCCTTTTTCAAGAGAATACAAAATATGAATGACAGGATATAAATGTCAAGTAATTAAGTTGCTATGGTTTAAATTATTCAAAGATACATTCTAGTAATAATAATAAATCATGCCTTAGTATTCCAAAAAATAGATAACAAGGTGTGAAAATATGTGTTGTTCGCTGCTAGCAATTTGTGTCTCCTTCTGGGTATGAACTTGTGTGTTGGTTGCTGCTGGCAGCTTGCGTCTCTCTATGGGTGTGTGGTTTTGTGTGAGAGCGTAAGCGATCACTAAACACACGCACGAACGCACCGACATACAAAACCCTACACTTACGCTCTCACACAAAACCACACACCCATAGAGAGACGCAAGCTGCCAGCAGCAACCAACACACAAGTTCATACCCAGAAGGAGACACAAATTGCTAGCAGCGAACAACACATATTTTCACACCTTGTTATCTATTTTTTGGAATACTAAGGCATGATTTATTATTATTACTAGAATGTATCTTTGAATAATTTAAACCATAGCAACTTAATTACTTGACATTTATATCCTGTCATTCATATTTTGTATTCTCTTGAAAAAGGCGTATACAGCCGAAACATGTAGAGTTTTTTAAATACATATATTTTGAAGTAATATACAGACCTTTAATCGCCTACTGATTAGGTTTACTATATATATATATATAGTAAAAAAAAAAAGGCGTATACAGCCGAAACATGTAGAGTTTTTTAAATACATATATTTTGAAATAATATACAGACCTTTAATCGCCTACTGATTAGGTTTACCATATCATACCAAGGTCACGAAGTTATTATATTTATATATATATATATATATATATTATACTAATATTTGAGTCAAACGTCTACTAAAGAGAGTTTTTAAAGTAAAACGTTAAACTTGAAGATGTAAAATGAATTTAAATTCGAATTTACACACGCATTAGTACATATATTTCTGCGCAGGATGGTAAACGTTCGAAGTTAACGATCATAACCAGGACAACCAAAATAGTATTTTGTATAAAAAATAGCTGACGTTTAATGTAATTGGTGGAAATAATGAACATGAGCTCTCTAAGTATCTCAAGGGTCGTGAAAATTCTTATTTGGCAAAAAAAACTATGTTTATATCTCAGTATTAATATGATAATATTTATAAACACACAAACAACTTGATTTAATATTTTACGACTCTGTTTATTAAGTCAATCTTATCTATATGAATTGAATATTTAGCTAGATACAAATTATTCAGAATAGACAATGGATTAACTTTTTTTATCGAAACATAATTTATTAAGTTTATAGGTTATGTGATGATTTCTTTTGTAGGTGGGAAATTAAACGAATCAAAAGATATGAAACAAATATTTGGCTATTTAAACTAAATAGGCTCTGGTAAATCAAACCACCCTTAAATTGGGTATATAACTTCCCTACTTACAATATTTAAATGATTATTAATGGAACTTTCATCTACTGTCGGTAAGCTTATATCTGTTTATTTAATAAGTTAAATTTTTGATTAAACCAAATAATATAGACTTAGCTCAATATTTTCTAACTTCACAATTTTTCATCTATAGACATCTAATCTCTGCAATAAATTCTTGATTCTCCTGACGTACAGCTTGTACATTACCCAAACAGGAAAAATGGTCACGATCCTAGCAGATCTTACAGGTGTATAGTCCTCCAGAATATTCAAAGTAAATCATTTCCTTTAATAGTGGATAATCTTGATTATAGATTGTATGATCGCTAGTGTCAGTTCAATTCATTCCAAGGTTGATTCAGGGTGATCGGATCTCATTAGGTTTGGAACGGCTAAATGGTTTCACTCGAAATAAAAATGTGTAACAACAATTTGAACACAAACAGAATGTGAACACATATAATAAATGGAAAACAGAGGAATAACGGCCTTTTGAATAAACGTCTTATGAGGTTTTCGCGTTCAAACGATATTTTCTTCAGTATCCATCCATACAAAATATTACTGTTACCAGTTTCTTTTATGATTTATAAAAGTAAGTTGTTTTGATTTACTATGACTTAATGTTTCTAATTTTATCTGTTTCCTAAAATATATCACCGAAAACGCAACTGAATTTTATCGTGCCCAAATTATTCGCCCAACTTTTTGAATAAGTAACCATAGCGACCCAACAGCTTTTTCCTCTTTTGAAGAACATTGGTCGCTTTAGTTATACAAATTTTCCAAAATATTTGACATTTTAAATATAATTTTGATCTTTGATTTATATTATAAACTTATTGCTTTACAAATAAATTTTTCCTTCTCACATAACCTTTGACATTAGCAAACATTAACAATTGTATATAAATTAAAATAAATTTACATTGTCCTATTATTCTGGAAAGTATAGGAATGTCATATACTTTTAAAAATTTAATAATAGATTTGACACTCTATGTTAGCAAATATTCAATATAAATGTGATCATAGTCGTCCACCTTCTAGGAAATCTCATGCCTATATATATATATATATTAATAAGAAACTTAATTTAGTGCTTTCAATAAGTTAATTAACATATATATATATATATATATATATATATATATATATATATATATATATATATAGTAAACCTAATCAGTAGGCGATTAAAGGTCTGTATATTACTTCAAAATATATGTATTTAAAAAACTCTACATGTAAATACATATATTTTGAAGTAATATACAGACCTTTAATCGCCTACTGATTAGGTTTACCATATCATACCAAGGTCACGAAGTTATTATATATATATATATATATATATATATATATATATATATATATATATATATATATATATAAGTGTTTAGATAATTTCTTAGCCGTTTATTAAATATAACAATTGATAAATTATTGGAGTTTTTCGGCTTTTTATATGAAATATTTACAAATATCAAATTAGATATTTGTAAATATTTCATATAAAAAGCCGAAACACTCCAATAATTTATCAATTGTTATATATATATATATATATATATATATATATATATATATATATATATATATATATAAATAATTGAAGAGAAATTATCGACTGTGATATATATTATCAATTCATTAGACTTCCACCCCATTTTTTTCAAAAGATATGTTGATGATATCATAACATGTATTCCGACCAACAAAATAAACTATCTCTTAAATAAATTCAACAGTTTTCACAACAAATTAAAATTCACTATTGAAGAAGAATTTAATAACAGTATTAATTTTCTTGATATTTCTTTGAGCTATGATAGACAGGGTACTATTTATACAAATTGGTATAATAAACCCAGAGCTTCTTTTCGATATATGAATTACCACTCAAATGCTCCTACAGTATTCAATAAAATGATTAGAAATAATCTGACTGATAGGGCAGTAAAACTATCACATACTCAATACAGAAAAGATAACATCAAAAAAATTAAAACAATCTTAACTGATAATAATTATCCACCACAACTTATAGACCAAACTATCAAAAAAAGAGTACACCAAATATACAACACTGCAGACACCAATAAAAATTTGAACAATGACACAACATATATCACAATTCCATATGTTCCACAACTATCGGAAAAAATTAAATACACTTTAAAAAAATATGATATAACTACAACATATAAACTTAGTAATACTAATAAACATTTATTTTCAAAACTTAAACCTAAAATAGAAAAAAATCGAGAAACACATGTCGTATATAAAATACCATGTCGCGAAGGCGATAGTTACTACATAGGCCAAACGAAACAATATTTATACAAAAGAATACAAGCCCACAAATACTCTAGAACAGACAAAACTGCATTGTCTACACACAAACTACAACGCGATCACCATTTCGATTTTGAAAACACACAGATAATTGATAAAGAACAACACACAGTGAAAAGACAAATTAAAGAAATGATCAGTATTAAACAGGAAAAAAATTCAATAAACAACAGAAATTATATAAAAAATTTAAGCAGTATATACTATAATTTAATTTTGTAACGATCTACAATTTACCACCATATCATATATTTTTTTTTTTTTGTTATATACCTTATGTTATTTAAATATCATTTAAATATCATATACTTTTGCTTATCATGCTGACTGTTCCGTGTTTTGATTCCTGTCTAGTTGTCCGAGCAGGTTTTCGTGGTTTTCCTTCTCGTTTTGAGCGAATGCCGACAACTTTGCATCTTAAGTCGCTCCACGGGCGCATACGTAATAATAACTCATGTCTTGCTTTTCCCTGCCTATCCCTGTTTTCTGTTTTTTGCTGATGTGGTCCTCTACTGGGTTGTAGCCTAGCATATGCGCTACAAAACTCTAGGGGGGTCTGCCCGTTGGGCAGTCAGGTGCCATTCCGCCTTTCCAGCAAGAGTGAGGAACCATGCTGCGCGGCGCTATATCGTCGCCGCGCAATGCACACACCACTAGGACCGGTCCTGGGCGGCAACCTGGCTAGGCTGCCGTTAACAGCACACACACGTTCGACGTGTGTGCTATGCCCCCGCTTCGGCGGAAAACGTTAAGATGGCACAAGTGTGACCATCGTCGACCGAGGTAGCCACTAAGAGTGTTCCCTTGGTTAGCGATGAGCAACCCCATACAGGGTGCGCTTCGCCTGTCTGCGCCTTGCCTCGTTGGGGCGGGGGTCAGGCCGTCGAAGTACTGCACGGAATTGTAAAGAAGTTGTCGGGAAAGGGTATCCGACCTCTCTAAATTCATGCGACCGGTCACTAAACACACGCACGAACGAACCGACATACAAAACCCTACACTTACGCTCTCACACAAAACCACACACCCATAGAGAGACGCAAGCTGCCAGCAGCAACCAACACACAAGTTCATACCCAGAAGGAGACACAAATTGCTAGCAGCGAACAACACATATGTTCACACCTTGTTATCTATTTTTTGGAATACTAAGGCATGATTTATTATTAGAGCTGAGGATGTTTGCGGTATAACCATGGTTATACCGCAAACATCCTCAGCTCTATTTATTATTATTACTAGAATGTATCTTTGAATAATTTAAACCATAGCAACTTAATTACTTGACATTTATATCCTGTCATTCATATTTTGTATTCTCTTGATAAAGGCGTACACAGCCGAAACATGTAGAGTTTTTTAAATACATATATTTTGAAGTAATATACAGACCTTTAATCGCCTACTGATTAGGTTTACTATATATATATATATATATATATATATATATATATATATAAATATAATAACTTCGTGACCTTGGTATGATATGGTAAACCTAATCAGTAGGCGATTAAAGGTCTGTATATTACTTCAAAATATATGTATTTAAAAAACTCTACATGTTTCGGCTGTATACTCCTTTTTCAAGAGAATACAAAATATGAATGACAGGATATAAATGTCAAGTAATTAAGTTGCTATGGTTTAAATTATTCAAAGATACATTCTAGTAATAATAATAAATCATGCCTTAGTATTCCAAAAAATAGATAACAAGGTGTGAAAATATGTGTTGTTCGCTGCTAGCAATTTGTGTCTCCTTCTGGGTATGAACTTGTGTGTTGGTTGCTGCTGGCAGCTTGCGTCTCTCTATGGGTGTGTGGTTTTGTGTGAGAGCGTAAGCGATCACTAAACACACGCACGAACGCACCGACATACAAAACCCTACACTTACGCTCTCACACAAAACCACACACCCATAGAGAGACGCAAGCTGCCAGCAGCAACCAACACACAAGTTCATACCCAGAAGGAGACACAAATTGCTAGCAGCGAACAACACATATTTTCACACCTTGTTATCTATTTTTTGGAATACTAAGGCATGATTTATTATTATTACTAGAATGTATCTTTGAATAATTTAAACCATAGCAACTTAATTACTTGACATTTATATCCTGTCATTCATATTTTGTATTCTCTTGAAAAAGGCGTATACAGCCGAAACATGTAGAGTTTTTTAAATACATATATTTTGAAGTAATATACAGACCTTTAATCGCCTACTGATTAGGTTTACTATATATATATATAGTAAAAAAAAAAAGGCGTATACAGCCGAAACATGTAGAGTTTTTTAAATACATATATTTTGAAATAATATACAGACCTTTAATCGCCTACTGATTAGGTTTACCATATCATACCAAGGTCACGAAGTTATTATATTTATATATATATATATATATATATATATATATATACTAATATTTGAGTCAAACGTCTACTAAAGAGAGTTTTTAAAGTAAAACGTTAAACTTGAAGATGTAAAATGAATTTAAATTCGAATTTACACACGCATTAGTACATATATTTCTGCGCAGGATGGTAAACGTTCGAAGTTAACGATCATAACCAGGACAACCAAAATAGTATTTTGTATAAAAAATAGCTGACGTTTAATGTAATTGGTGGAAATAATGAACATGAGCTCTCTAAGTATCTCAAGGGTCGTGAAAATTCTTATTTGGCAAAAAAAACTATGTTTATATCTCAGTATTAATATGATAATATTTATAAACACACAAACAACTTGATTTAATATTTTACGACTCTGTTTATTAAGTCAATCTTATCTATATGAATTGAATATTTAGCTAGATACAAATTATTCAGAATAGACAATGGATTAACTTTTTTTATCGAAACATAATTTATTAAGTTTATAGGTTATGTGATGATTTCTTTTGTAGGTGGGAAATTAAACGAATCAAAAGATATGAAACAAATATTTGGCTATTTAAACTAAATAGGCTCTGGTAAATCAAACCACCCTTAAATTGGGTATATAACTTCCCTACTTACAATATTTAAATGATTATTAATGGAACTTTCATCTACTGTCGGTAAGCTTATATCTGTTTATTTAATAAGTTAAATTTTTGATTAAACCAAATAATATAGACTTAGCTCAATATTTTCTAACTTCACAATTTTTCATCTATAGACATCTAATCTCTGCAATAAATTCTTGATTCTCCTGACGTACAGCTTGTACATTACCCAAACAGGAAAAATGGTCACGATCCTAGCAGATCTTACAGGTGTATAGTCCTCCAGAATATTCAAAGTAAATCATTTCCTTTAATAGTGGATAATCTTGATTATAGATTGTATGATCGCTAGTGTCAGTTCAATTCATTCCAAGGTTGATTCAGGGTGATCGGATCTCATTAGGTTTGGAACGGCTAAATGGTTTCACTCGAAATAAAAATGTGTAACAACAATTTGAACACAAACAGAATGTGAACACATATAATAAATGGAAAACAGAGGAATAACGGCCTTTTGAATAAACGTCTTATGAGGTTTTCGCGTTCAAACGATATTTTCTTCAGTATCCATCCATACAAAATATTACTGTTACCAGTTTCTTTTATGATTTATAAAAGTAAGTTGTTTTGATTTACTATGACTTAATGTTTCTAATTTTATCTGTTTCCTAAAATATATCACCGAAAACGCAACTGAATTTTATCGTGCCCAAATTATTCGCCCAACTTTTTGAATAAGTAACCATAGCGACCCAACAGCTTTTTCCTCTTTTGAAGAACATTGGTCGCTTTAGTTATACAAATTTTCCAAAATATTTGACATTTTAAATATAATTTTGATCTTTGATTTATATTATAAACTTATTGCTTTACAAATAAATTTTTCCTTCTCACATAACCTTTGACATTAGCAAACATTAACAATTGTATATAAATTAAAATAAATTTACATTGTCCTATTATTCTGGAAAGTATAGGAATGTCATATACTTTTAAAAATTTAATAATAGATTTGACACTCTATGTTAGCAAATATTCAATATAAATGTGATCATAGTCGTCCACCTTCTAGGAAATCTCATGCCTATATATATATATATATTAATAAGAAACTTAATTTAGTGCTTTCAATAAGTTAATTAACATATATATATATATATATATATATATATATATATATATATATATAGTAAACCTAATCAGTAGGCGATTAAAGGTCTGTATATTACTTCAAAATATATGTATTTAAAAAACTCTACATGTAAATACATATATTTTGAAGTAATATACAGACCTTTAATCGCCTACTGATTAGGTTTACCATATCATACCAAGGTCACGAAGTTATTATATATATATATATATATATATATATATATATATATATATATAAGTGTTTAGATAATTTCTTAGCCGTTTATTAAATATAACAATTGATAAATTATTGGAGTTTTTCGGCTTTTTATATGAAATATTTACAAATATCAAATTAGATATTTGTAAATATTTCATATAAAAAGCCGAAACACTCCAATAATTTATCAATTGTTATATATATATATATATATATATATATATATATATATATAAATAATTGAAGAGAAATTATCGACTGTGATATATTATCAAAAATTAATTAAAATTCGTGTAAGCGGTCAATTAAAAAACTCCTTTATTAAATTACTCTATATTTCGCGACAAACTTTGTCGCTTCTTCTGGGGTAACTACAAGATTAATGAGAAAAATAACAAAAAATAAATAAGAGTATAAAACAGTAGTAAAAATACTTACAAAATGTAGAGTTAAAAAATAATAAAATTGACGTACAAAATATAAAAATGATTAGATATAAAAATAAAGTAACTATAGAAACAAGCCTTAAGAACTTTTAAAAAACATATATATGAAAAGTTAAAACATGAAAAATAAAAAATATAATGCAATATAAATTAAAACAACATATGGAACAAATAACAAAACGATATAAGATCGTCAACTAACAGTCAAACCAAGTATATTAAAATAAATTATACTAAGACCATTAGTATCAGATCTATAATTTATGTTATTTGTGTCTCTGTTGATGTGGACCATTTCTAAAAAAGTTCTTTTTTTATGGTTATTTTCAACGTATAAGATTTTAACGTCAACAAAATTGAAAGTATGGTCACGATCAAGTGCATGGTCCACCAATGCACAAGATCTCTTACCAATACGGACATCACTTTTATGTTGAGTAATGCGCTGTTTTAGCCACTGTGATGTCTGACCTATATAAACGCCACAACAATCCGAACATGCTATCCTGTAGACAACATGACTATTTAAAAAGAAAGGTGTTATATCTTTTATCTTACTATACAACTTCTTCAAGGTATGGGTGTTGTATTTAGCAATTTTAATATTATTAAATTGTTTAAAATGTGATACAATTGTATGAGTAAGACCGCCAATGTATGGGATTTTTTTTTGTAAATCACACTGTCTGCAGGAATGTTCTCAGTAGGGCCATCAAAAAAGTTTGAGCTAAATATCAATTTATTTAGTATATGCTTAGGATAGCCATTGTTGACAAAGATGTTGAAAAGTTCTTTAAGATTGTCATTTAAAAAGGTTTCATGACAAATATGTGATATTCGGTTTCTCATACCTATAATGGTGTTATACTTCTGATTGAGAGGATGATGAGAGTGATAATTAATGAACCGATCAGATGAAGTTGGTTTTCTATACCAATTCAAAATGATACAATTATTAACGTCACGAATTACTAAAACGTCCAAGAAGGGCACGCTATTGTTATTTTCTTTTTCCACAGACAACAGACACAATTTTCTCATTAATCTTGTAGTTACCCCAAAAGAAGCGACAAAGTTTGTCGCGAAATATAGGGTAATTTAAAAAAGGAGTTTTTTAATTGACCGCTTACCCGAATTTTAATTAATTTTTGATATATATATATATATATATATATATATATATATATATATATTATAATAAAAATGTTAATTAATTTATTGAAGACGCTAGCTTTAATTCGTGACATTTCTGTTATTGGGATTTCTGAGAAGGTGGAAGTCTACTATATTTGTATTTTTTTTTAACTTAGAGTGTCAAATCTATAATTAAATTTCAAAAGTATATGACTTTCTTACATTTACCAAAATTATAGAACTATGTAAATCTAGTTAAGTTTATATACAATTGTTAATGTTGGATAATGCCAAAGGTTATGTGTGGAGGAAAAATTTATTTGTAAACCAATAAGTTCATAATATTAATTAAGAATCAAAATTATAGTATAAATCTCAAATGTTTTGGAAAATTCTATATAACTAAAGCGACCAATGAGCTTCAAAAACAGAAAAAGCTGTTGGGTTGCTATTGTGAGTTATTAAAACAATTAGAGAGAAGAATTTTTGCACTTGAAATAATGGAATGTGCTTTGGAAAAAAAAACGAATTTTTTTAAAAATATGAAAAATAAGCATAATTTATATTACCAAGATTTGAACTGTTTTCATCTTATACTCCGCTATTAATTAATGTGCCACAAAAAATGTGTACCAGCTTTAGATAAATATTGGGAAACATTACATGGCCTTATATTACCAGGATTGTGACCGTAAATTAGAAAAGCAGAATTTAGAAAAGTTTGTTTACCTTTGAATATTCGGGGATCCTAACCTTCAAGATCTGCCAGGATTGCGACCGTTGTTCCTGAAGTTAAAATATACCAGCCGTACGTCAGGGAAGCAAGACTTAATTCCAGAGACTAGACGGATAATTGTGTTGATAGAATATTGAGCTAAGTCTTTATTATTGGCACTCGTTTTAAGTAAACAGATACATTTACTTACCGAAAGTAAATAAAAATTCCTTTAATGACCATTTTGTTTAAAACATTGTAAGTAAGGTAAGTTATATACAAATTCATTTATTCAGCAGTTTTATTTATCAGAATCTATTTGTTTATGTAGCCTAATATTTGTCCCATTGCTGTAGATTCAATTTTTCACCTATAAGAAATTCCACATAACCATTAAATTTTATAATTAAGTTTTCAATAAAAAAAAAATTGTTAATCTATTGTTTATTCCGAATGATTTGTTGAATATTACCTAATATAATGTACCTAATTAAATATTCACTCATAAAGATAAGATTTTCCTTTTAATAAACGGAA
This sequence comes from Melolontha melolontha, assembly GCA_935421215.2. Classification (NCBI taxonomy): domain Eukaryota; kingdom Metazoa; phylum Arthropoda; class Insecta; order Coleoptera; family Scarabaeidae; genus Melolontha; species Melolontha melolontha. Next base: position 4,131,962 of record OW285243.1, read on the forward strand.
TTTAAGTAACCAAGACAAGTCGTTTGAATTCAATAAGTTTATCATATTAATACTGAGATAAACAACTAACATACCTTTTAATTTCTTTGTCAGACAAGAATCTTCACGACCTTGGAGATACTTAGGGAACTCATGTTCGCTATTTTTCCAAATTACATTAAATATCAAACTTTCTTTTAAAACCAAATTACTATTTGGTTGTAGGTACAGGTTATGATTGTTAACTGCAAACGCTTACATTCAATTATTGGACCTGCGCAGAAGTATATCATAATGCGTGGGTAAAAATTCGAATTTTAAATTCATTTTACTGCTTTAAAGTTTAATATTTTTACTTAAAAACTCTTTTTAATGAGACGTTTGACTCGAATATTATTATATTTTGGCACTCCAACGTTTGGCTTGTCTCGAAGATTGTTATATTTTGATGCCTGCAACCTTTGTCAAGAGAGAGGTTCTTAAAAACTGTTAATTAAATACTGAAAAGGAATTATCTTAGAAAATATGTCGATATTTGTGTATAAAAATTTATTTTTCTTAGATATAGAATATTTAGGGAATAAAGGTGGTAAGACAACAAATTATCATTTGTATGAAAAAAAAAACCACATCCGTCCAGAAACGTGCATATATCGATATTTCACTGTCGTTACAGATCATCAGTACACGATATTCTGACCTAGACATGATTTTATTATTATACTTTCGTGTATATGTACGAATTATATTGAATTTAATTGGAGCGAGAAATAGCAATTATTCAAATCTCCTCTCACATGCAATTGTCGCTAAACTTGTTGCGTTTAATTCTACAATTTGACAAGATTACTCCTGCCGAAGAACGTAGACGCAAACACGTCGCGACGTCAGCTATCCAACTGTACGGATAATTAACATTTGTATGAAAAAAAACCACATCCGTTCAGAAACGTGCATATATCGATGTTTCACTGTCGTTACAGATCATCAGTACACGATATTCTGACCTAGACATGATTTTATTATTATACTTTCGTATATATGTACGAATTATATTGAATTTAATTGGAGTGAGAAATAGCAATTATTCAAATCTCCTCTCACATGCAATTGTCGCTAAACTTGTTGCGTTTAATTCTACAATTTGACAAGATTACCCCTGCCGAAGAACGTAGACGCAAACACGTCGCGACGTCAGCTATCCAACTGTACGGATAATTAACATTTGTATGAAAAAAAACCACATCCGTCCAGAACCGTGCATATATCGATATTTCACTGTCGTTACAGATCATCGGTACACGATATTCTGACCTAGACATGATTTTATTATTATACTTTCGTGTATATGTACGAATTATATTGAATTTAATTGGAGTGAGAAGTAGCAATTATTCAAATCTCCTCTCACATGCAATTGTCGCTAACTTGTTGCGTTTAATTCTACAATTTGACAAGATTACTCCTGCCGAAGAACGTAGACGCAAACACGTCGCGACGTCAGCTATCCAACTGTACGGATAATTAACATTTGTATGAAAAAATACCACATCCGTCCAGAAACGTGCATATATCGATATTTCACTGTCGTTACAGATCATCAGTACACGATATTCTGACCTAGACATGATTTTATTATTATACTTTCGTGTATATGTACGAATTATATTGAATTTAATTGGAGCGAGAAATAGCAATTATTCAAATCTCCTCTCACATGCAATTGTCGCTAAACTTGTTGCGTTTAATTCTACAATTTGACAAGATTACTCCTGCCGAAGAACGTAGACGCAAACACGTCGCGACGTCAGCTATCCAACTGTACGGATAATTAACATTTGTATGAAAAAAAACCACATCCGTTCAGAAACGTGCATATATCGATGTTTCACTGTCGTTACAGATCATCAGTACACGATATTCTGACCTAGACATGATTTTATTATTATACTTTCGTATATATGTACGAATTATATTGAATTTAATTGGAGTGAGAAATAGCAATTATTCAAATCTCCTCTCACATGCAATTGTCGCTAAACTTGTTGCGTTTAATTCTACAATTTGACAAGATTACCCCTGCCGAAGAACGTAGACGCAAACACGTCGCGACGTCAGCTATCCAACTGTACGGATAATTAACATTTGTATGAAAAAAAACCACATCCGTCCAGAACCGTGCATATATCGATATTTCACTGTCGTTACAGATCATCGGTACACGATATTCTGACCTAGACATGATTTTATTATTATACTTTCGTGTATATGTACGAATTATATTGAATTTAATTGGAGTGAGAAGTAGCAATTATTCAAATCTCCTCTCACATGCAATTGTCGCTAACTTGTTGCGTTTAATTCTACAATTTGACAAGATTACTCCTGCCGAAGAACGTAGACGCAAACACGTCGCGACGTCAGCTATCCAACTGTACGGATAATTAACATTTGTATGAAAAAATACCACATCCGTCCAGAAACGTGCATATATCGATATTTCACTGTCGTTACAGATCATCAGTACACGATATTCTGACCTAGACATGATTTTATTATTATGCTTTCGTGTATATGCAACAAGTTTAGCGACAATTGCATTTGAGAGGATATTTGAATAATTGCTATTTCTCACTCCAATTAAATTCAATATAATTCGTACATATACACGAAAGTATAATAATAAAATCATGTCTAGGTCAGAATATCGTGTACTGATGATCTGTAACGACAGTGAGATATCGATATATGCACGTTTCTGGACGGATGTGGTTTTTTTTCATACAAATGTTAATTATCCGTACAGTTGGATAGCTGACGTCGCGACGTGTTTGCGTCTACGTTCTTCGGCAGTAGTAATCTTGCAAATTGTAGAATTAAACGCAACAAGTTTAGCGACAATTGCATGTGAGAGGAGATTTGAATAATTGCTATTTCTCACTCCAATTAAATTCAATATAATTCGTACATATACACGAAAGTATAATAATAAAATCATGTCTAGGTCAGAATATCGTGTACTGATGATCTGTAACGACAGTGAAATATCGATATATGCACGTTTCTGGACGGATGTGTTTTTTTTTCATACAAATGTTAATTATCCGTACAGTTGGATAGCTGACGTCGCGACGTGTTTGCGTCTACGTTCTTCGGCAGGAGTAATCTTGTCAAATTGTAGAATTAAACGCAACAAGTTTAGCGACAATTGCATGTGAGAGGAGATTTGAATAATTGCTATTTCTCACTCCAATTAAATTCAACAACAAATTATAACAATCAATAATAGATTTTAAACATAACATATAACATATACCTAAGTATGGATACAAGAGGAACGAGACGTTCAAGGAGCCATGGAAGAAATGTTGATAGGGGAGACGACGTACTCGGGTTATTATTACGGAAAATGGGGGATTTGCAAACAAACATAAAAACAGATATTCAAAGCATTTACACTGATCTAAAAGATCGAAAAACAGAAATACAAAACATGCAATCACAATTATCAACAGAACTTCAAACTAATTTACAATTAATACAAACAGAATTACAACAACAAAACGAAAGACATACACAAGAGTTACAAAACATTGTACAATTAACCAACACAAAATACCAAGAATTACATACTGAAATTCAACAACAAAAAACACAATTATGAACAGAGATATATAATACTAATAATGTTCTGGCTGAAAAGATTGACCAAGATCTTAATAAAATAAATAATAAACTAAATACTGACATACATAATAATCATGTTGATATAGGTACCATTAAGCAGGATGTTAATTTGTTACATGACCAGATGAACACTATAAATCGTGATATAAATAGAAAGGCACAAGGAATAGAAGGAGAAGTCTTAAAAAATAAAGAATTTGTAACAGAAACCCTCAACACAAGCAGCAAATTGAAAATATTTTATTCTAGGATATGAGGAAGGAGATCGAGAATTTAAAAAGAACAGGGGCAAGGATCATACACGGCGAAGGGAATCAGCACAATCCAATTCTTAGACCAGAGATGTGGCCTAAATTTAGGGGATTCAAGGATAAAATACATCCCATGACCTATCTCAACAATATTGTCAGATTAACAGCAGACATGACGGATGCTAAACAAAACATGACATTAATCAGGTTAACTCTTGAGAATAGAGCTAGTGAATAGTTTGAAATGGTGTCTGAAAGGTGTCTTACCTTAGATCAATTTAAGGGAGAATTTCAGAAACAATACTGGAACAAGGACATACAAGATAGGATTAAGATCCATCTTCTGACTGGCAAATACAGGAAAGGTTATACTAACAGAGAGGATTATGCACGGGATATGTATAACCAATGTAAGTACATCGATGGCCTATCTGATGAAGACATAGTCAAACAAATCTTGAAACACTATGTCCTATCCGATAGCGAGACAGTGGTTTGTAAAGAAGTCAAGACAGTCGATGAATTAATAGAAATCCTAAGAAAATTACATGATTTGGCTAATCTTAAGAAACAACAGGGGATAAGGAACAACAATATACAAACAAATACATCATCAAATAATAATTTTAATTCTACATATAATAATTATCATAGACAAACAAATAATGTGAATAATACAAACAATGGTAATTATGTACCAATGTTTCCAAACAATAATAATTACAATAGATACCGAAGAAATGGTAATAATAGGAGCGACTATCAACGGGGTTATTTAAGTAATAACAGCCAAAACTACAACAATGGTAATAATGGTTACAGGACACGAAATGATAACAATAACGGAACCAATACAAAGGGCAATTACCATAACAAAAATTCAAGGAATAATAGACACGACAATCAGGAACGAAATATAAATTGTGTTACCACTAGCAAGGTGAATGAGGAAGAACAAAGTACAAATGTTGAACAAAAAAAAAACGCCAATTTCTATTCCGGAGATACCAAAGGACGGGGATTATGCAGTTCCTTGCCCATCAAGATATTAGGAAACATCAAATTGAACACGATAAACCCGATTAAGACGAAACCTTTTTACGACAATATACATAAAATAATCAAAATTAATGACGATACCGAACTTGAATTAATAAAAGAAGATAGCATACCATATATCGATATCCAAATTAAAAATGTCACTATTAAAGCTATAATAGATACTTCCGCGTAAATTTCATTATTAAGAGAAGATGTCTCACAACTTATTAAGAATATTCAAGAGAACTCGTTTAATATTAAGAAAATTGACCTGATATCGACTAATAAAAAGAAAATAGGGTTTATTTCGCAAAAAAATAATATAGAAACTATAATTAACAAAGAAACATATCTGATGGAATTTTACATATTGAAAGAGATGAATTTTGAGTGTATTTTAGGAATAGAGAACATAAGAAAATGTGATATAGTTATAGATTTTGATTTGGACAACTTAAAAATAGGGACCAATGTGATAGTTTTGGGGAAGGAATTGAATATAGCTTATATGAACAATTTAATTATAGAAGAGGGGAAGAGTGAGTCTATACTAGAAGGAGGTAATGTCAGTGCTATTATAAAAGATGGTAATGTGAAGAATATTGTTAAAGAAAATGGTAATGAGAAGGATATAGTTAGAGAGGATTTATTAAGTATTAATGGAATTAATTTAAATGGTAATGATTTTAAAGGAAATAGGATTATGGATAGAAATAATTTTGATGAGTTTATAGATAAGTTGATTGATGAAATAGAGATGGATGTTTGTTTTAAGGGAGAGTTTAAAGAGATGTTGATGAGAAATGAAGGAGTTTATGACGAGGAGATCAGGTTTGCAAGAGATTATTTACACAAGATAGATGTTATTGATGATACACCTTTAAAAATAATCAATTACCCTATACCATATCAATATAAAGATCAGATCGAAAAAGAAATACATAAATTAATGGATCAAGGAATTATAGAAAGGTCAAATTCTTATTTTATAAACCCAGTGGTGATTGTTAAGAAGAGTGACAATAGTTTAAGGATTTGTTTAGACGCGAGGGAACTCAATAAAAGGATCAAACCAGGTTTTGAAGCACCACTTAATATTGATATATTAATTTCTAAATGTGGGAAAAGCAATTACTTTACAAAATTGGATCTCAAGGCAGCATTTTGGCTAATTAGAGTGGAAGAAAATTCTAGGAAATATTGTGCATTAAGTATAAATAAAAATATATATCAATTTAAAGTAACACCATTCGATATGAAAGATAGTCCATCAGCTCTAATCAGATTTTTACACAGAATATTGAATAAATATGAACAATTCTGCATACATTATTTTGACGATATACTAATATTTTCGAAAACTTTACCAGAACATATAAAACATATAAATATAATTTTAACTACATTTAACGCAGAAGGTATGAAAATTAACTTACAAAAATGCAAATTTTTCCAGGAACAAGTAACATATTTAGGACATATTACAAATAAAGACGGTATAAAACTGGATGACGACAGATTGTTAGAAATTAAAAATTTTCCCAAACCAAATAAAGTAAGAGAATTGAGAGCATTTTTAGGTTTACTTAATTATTACAAAAAAATTATTTATAATTATTCAAAGAAAACTATTAACTTGTTAACTTTACTAAAGAAAAACGTTAAATGGGTTTGGTCTGAGAAACAAGAACAAACTTTTCAAGAATTAAAAGCTTCATTTATAGAAAATCTTCGTTTATATCATCCGGACTTCGAGCTTCCATTTATTTTAAGGACTGATGCTTCGAACTACGCAATAGCAGCTGAACTTTTGCAGATATAAAATAAAATTGAAGTTCCTATCATGTTCGTTTCTAGGACGCTGAAGACTTGTGAACAAAGGTATGCCATATCTGAAAAGGAAATGCTATCACTAATTTATGGTGTAACAAAATGTAGATACTATTTACTTGGAAGGAAATTTACAATTGAAACGGATCACTCAGCGTTAACAACTTTAGTAAACCATCGAATCAATAACAATAGAATATACAGATGGAGTCTATTATTAAATGAATATAACTATGAAATTAAATATAAATCTGGAAAACTTATGGTAGTAGCAGATGCATTAAGTAGGAAGAAACAAAGCAAAGCTAACCCAGAAATTCTAATAACAAACATCACACTTGCAAGGTAAGGTATTTATTCGGAAAAGAAAATAAAGGAAATTCAATCAAAAGAAGAGTTTAGTGAACTTAAAAAGAAACTACAGGAAGACAATGAATATAAAGGTTATTACCTTGAAAATGGAATCATAAAGAAAAATAAAGAATAAAGAAGAAGGTATATGTCACAGATGAATAACACACATTATTAATCATAGGGGAGATACACCAGCAATATGGACATATAGGGGCAAGGAAATGTTGGTTAATCTATAGGGAAGCTTATTACTGCATCAATGATACAAAGATTGTTAAAAATTTCGTAAGAAGTTGTAAGGTTTGTCAGCTGTCGAAGAACAATAATTATACTCAAGGAAACGTCCCTGGACATATTGTGGCAGAAGACAAATTACATATAATTGCTATAGATTATTTAACACAACTACCAAGAAGCAGTAGGGGGTATAAACATATATTAGTTATATTGGACTTGTTTACAAAATATATAAAATTGATTCCGGTAGCAAGATGTGATACAGAAACGACTATAACTGGTTTAGAGCAATTTTTCACAGAGCATGGGTTACCACAAATAATACTGTCAGACAATGCAACATACTTTAATAATGACCGTTATCTTCTTCTTCTTCAGGTGCCATCTCCTCTCAGAAGGTTGGCTATCATCACGGCTATTCTCATTTTTGATGCTGCTGCTCTGAATAGTTCAATGGAGCTGCATTTATACCACTGTCTCAAATTATTTAACCAAGAAATACGTCTTCTTCCTATATTTCTTCTTCCCTGTATCTTACCCTGAATAATTATCTGTAGCAGAGCATATCTTTCCCCTCTCAACACGTGGCCCAGATATTGTAGTTTTTTATCTTTATTGTGTTCAATATTTCCTTCTCTTTCCCAATTCTTTTAAGTACTTCACTATTCGAAACCCTATCTATCCATCTTATCTTCAGGATCCTCCTATATGCCCACATTTCAAATGCCTCTAGACGCTTGTTAGTGTCTTGCTTTAGCGTCCAGGCTTCCATCCCGTACAGCAGCACCGGGAACACGTAACATTTCAATACCCTGATCTTGAGACGCAGACTAAGGTCATTGCCACACAATACTTTCCTCATCTTGTTGAATATATTCCTGGCTTGGCCGATTCTCGTTCGAATTTCTTCTGTATATTCATTTGTGTCGGTAACAGTTGTTCCCAAATATTTGTATTTCTTTACTCTCTCTATTGGCTGTTCTCCAATCCATAAGCCTTCTTGATGTCGGTTAGACTTTGTAATAATCATGAATTTAGTTTTTCTAACATTTAGTGTGAGGCCGCTTTCTTCGCCATTTATTACAACCTGGTCCATTAATCTTTGTAAGTCTTCCAGTGATTCTGCGATAATAATGGTGTCATCCGCATATCTAATGTTATTAATAATTCTTCCGTTAACTTTTATTCCTATTGTTGTTTCTGCTAACGCTTTCTGAATGATGTTCTCAGAGTATAAATTGAACAACAACGGGGACAACACACATCCTTGTCTCACACCGCGCTTTATCCTTATATCTTCCGATACCTCTTCACCCAGCCTGACATTCGCTGTCTGGTTATAATACAAATAAGCTATTATCCGAATATCCTTGTTGTCTATGTCTTTAGCTTTGAGAAGCCGAATCAAGTCATCATGGCGAACCCTGTCAAATGCCTTGTTGTAGTCCAAAAAGCAGATGTACAAAGGTTGATTAACGTCCATGCATCTCTGAGCCAGCACGTTAAAGCCAAATAGTGCTTCTCTTGTTCCCATTGCATTCCTGAATCCGAATTGAGAGTCACTAAGATCTTGTTCTAGTTTTCTGAATATTCTCTGGTGTATGATCTTCAGGAATATCTTGAGGGTGTGGCTCATCAGGCTGATTGTCCGATGGTCATTGCATTCCTTTGCGTTAGGTGTTTTTGGCAGGGCAATAAATGTTGATCTCAACCATTCTGTGGGAATGATGCCTGTGTTATAGATTGTGTTGTATAGATCCACCATTACTCCTATTCGCCCCTCTGTTATGAGTTTAATCAATTCTGTTGGTATTTCATCAGGACCTGGAGCCTTATTATTTTTTGCTAATTTGACTGCATGTTGTACTTCTTCTCTTGTTATGCTTGGACCTGTACGACCACTGCCTTCATCCTCCATAGCTTCGCGTCGGTGATCCTCGAACAGCTCCTGCACATATTCTTTCCACCTCTCAAGCTTTCGCTTTGTTTCAGCAATTATTTGTCCGTTTTTGTCTAAGAGAATATTACATTTATTTGTGCGCTTTATACCAGTTAATTCTTTAATCTTTTTATGTAGATTAAAATCGTCATTTTTCCTTTGTAACTCTTCTATTTCAGCGCATTTATCTCCATAATGACCGTTATAAAGAACATCTACACAGATTAAACATTAAAACATATTATTGCAGTATGTATACGACATCGACAAGGAAACCCCTGTGAGAGGATGATAAGAGAAGTGATTAAATACCTACGAATTCTTTTATCAGAAAACCATCATCATTGGATAAAAGAGATATACAAAATTGAATACATTATTAATAACACTCCAAGTATTACACATAATCTATCTCCAGTTTTATTGATGACAGGAACACATCTAGCCAGACCTTGGAGGGACACAGAAATATACAATTTAAGAGAGATGTATCACAGAATTATGCTTAATAACAAAAAGAAAGTAAAAAAAATGCAACAAAAGGAAAGGGAAAATAAGGTAAAATATAAAGAATATAAAATAGGTGATAAAGTATTAATAAAATCTTTAAAAATAACGGACCCGAAGAGAAAACTGGTGGCTAAATTAACAAAACCACAAATAGGACCATATATAGTAGTTAAGAAAATAGGAAACTCCACCAAGACCCTGAAACATTACAAATTAAGGGAAGATATCATATAAATCTGATATATGATTATATAGAAGACAGAAGAATAAATATTGTTAATAGATACTATATACTATAAAGAAAATTTAAATATTTAAACCGTTACATATATTATAATGATTAGGCAACACATGTCACATAAATATTCTATAGGCTTATAATTTACTTTCATTTTTCTTAAAAAAAATTAAATAAACAAAATAAAATAAACAGAGGAATAACAATAAATTCAAAAATAATTTATTACAATTCTTTCCATAAATTATTTTTTATGAGTGAGAGAAAACGTAAATATAATAAAAATGTTAATTAATTTATTGAAGATACTAGCTTTAATTCGTTACATTTCTGTTATTGGAATTTCTTAGAAGGTGGAAGTCTATTATATTTGTATTGTTTTTTTTAACTTAGAGTGTCAAATCTATAATTAAATTTCAAAAGTATATGACTTTCTTACATTTACCAAAATTATAGAACTATGTAAATCTAGTTAAGTTTATATACAATTGTTAATGTTGGATAATGTCAAAGGTTATGTGTGGAGGAAAAATTTATTTCTAAACCAATAAGTTCATAATATTATCTATATTAATATAATTATATATATATATATATATATATATATATATATATATATATATATATATATAGATATTCTGTCATTTATATTTTTTATATCCTTGACAAAGGCATCATTGCCGAAACATGTAGGATTATTTTAAATATATACACTTTGAAGTAATAACCAGACCTTTAATCGCCGACTAATTAAGTTTACCTTATCATACCAAGGTCACGAAAATACTATATATATATATATATATATATATATATATATTAATATAGTGCGAGAAGGGCTTAGGGGCATATATGTTTTACGATTATATATAGAAAAGCTGAATTATAAATATTATAAATGAATTGTAACTGTTAAGGGAAATATTGATAAATGTACGACAAATATATATTTTTAAATATGATAATGTGTGTTACATATAGATGGGGTTCTTTATCATATTCTGTTGCATGCGTACAAATCTAAAATGCATAAATGTTATACGCTAAGTGCACTTGCCCTTAAACAGCTGTTTAAGTACTCAGCTTCTTAGTATGGTTATTCTTTGTGTGTGTGTGTGTTACACTTTATAACGTTGGGTGTCCGGCTAATAAAAGAACAAGAGTACTCTTGGTTGGTACATATCCAATGCACCTTCTAGTGGGGTCTGTGTCTAAATAGAATATACACAATTTTGTTGGAGGTTATACAATAAACAATGGTGAATACGTTATCTAACTACCAAGAATAAAACAAGCAAGATAAGGATAAATGTAAAAGACTTTAATGACGTAAAATCAAAGCAGGTAAGTGATTGAAATTATTACTAAATTATAATTATAGTGAAAATGTAACATGTCACGTGTTAAATTAAATGTGATCAACTTTCTAGGTTAGCAAAACAATTTAAATACATGTTACCTACATAACTTCTAATATTTAAATGAATTTAGTATCTAATTAAATATAATAACAAGAAAACTGGATTCTTTTAACTTAACTTGTATTCATAAACATCAAATGTATTCTAGGTTATAAGTTTTTAATAATAAATAGATTATGTTTTTTATTTAAATGAAATGAATTAATTTTGCATTTTCTATAGTTCATTGGAGATTAAAGAATACTTAAGTGAATGGGTTCAGGACTGTTGTTACTGGATATGGTCTGGAAAGTCAATTAATGCAGGATACGGTTTTCTATGAGTAATGGCGCGTCGTTTGGCCTAGAATTCTCCTATAACAGCTAGCTTCCCCGGTAAACAGCAATTCTTGATTTCTAAGGTACAGGAAATCGTTTGGGCACGTAAAATACTTCAAACAGATACTGGATGTATAGGTAAGGTATTACTAGTGTTCTATATAAGTTTCTAATTTTATTTTGTGTATTTTTCTTTCAATTTTCAGAGATGCACTTTTATATGATGCGGCATTTTTAATAGCGTTTTTATTCTGATGACGCCAACTGTGTTTTGTTTTCCAATTGGCTTCTTATTCGTTAATTCGTATGCATTACTTTAATCTCGTCATATTTTTCTAAAGAAAATAACAATTTAATCATTGCAAATATACATGAGCTTAACATAAATTCTAAATTTTTTTTTAATATATGAATAATTAATGTGTGAATGTTAATAAGTTTATACAATGCTATTTTATTGTGGTGGACTTTTCCGCTGTTTTTATTTTAAAATAAGTACAGTTTCACCTAAATTATTATTATCTATTTTTGATAATCAATTAAGTTGACATATCTTAGTAAATACAAGATTTCGAAATAAAATAACTAAAGCAACTGAAAGAATAAATGTAAATAAATATGAGAATAATTTTATACATAAAAATAAACGCGAAATCAACTTTATTGATATCCCATGAGAAGAATTCAGTTTTCGAAATTTCTTATAATTCTAATGAGTAAATAGGCTTTTAAAAATTCTGTTTCTTGTTCTCCTAGGCATCCTTATGTTCAGGCTTGACCTATATCAATATATATATTTATATATATGTTTTCTTTCAGGTTTCCGCGGGTAGTAGTTTGTGTTGTAACTGGATTCCGGGTTTTCTTCCGCATTTCCATTGTTTGGTCTTTGTAAAGACCGGTGCCGGTTTCTGGACGACGTTTCGACAAAATCACATTTACCATCTTCAGGTCTGCGATAACTGTCTGCTTCTGCTTCTGGTTACTCGTAAACTGATGTAGTCGAGTTTAGGATGGTGGTTATATACCCGATTAGCGTTCTGGTTAGTTACACTTGGTTGAGTGTGTGCGCGACTCCGTGTTGTAGGGCCTGTAGCTGGAGTGTGCCGGCTGGGTTGCGGTGTAGGTGTTTTTGTTTGTTGTTTCTTGTTGACAACTTCTTTTCTTAATACTGGTTTCCATGCTGTTGGTAGCCTATGGGTATCATCTCGCGAATTCAAATTGTCCGGACGTTTCTTAATTTCGATAGCTTCCCTGATAATTTTGGTTTTCATATGTTCTATGTTCGCCAAAAATTTAGTATTGCTGAAGTCTATCGTGTGGGACGTTTCCTTTACATGTTGAGCCAAAGATGAAGTTTTCTCGTCTTTTCTTACGGAGTTTTGGTGTTCATCTCTTCTTGCGTTCACCCTTCTGTTTGTTTGGCCGATATACGTCTTCTCACAATTAAGGCAAGGAATTTCATACACTCCCTGGTTTTCTAAAGGTATTCTTGTTTTTGGATCCAAAGGACTGTGCTGATTTTTCTGTTTGCCTTGAATGTGGTTTCAATGTTGTGTCTTCGTAGGACTCTGGATATTCTGTCGGTGGTACCTTTGACATAGGGTAAGTAGGTTTTGGCTATTGATTCCTCTTTTTCCTCTTGTGGTGTGGCTCGTTTAGGTTTTAATGCTTTGTTGATTGTCCGTTTGCTAAAGCCCTTCTGCTGGAGTGCATTGTGGAGTTTATTCATTTCTTGAATGACGTTATCTTCATCTGCTAATCTCTGTGATCTTGTTACTAGGCTCTTCCCTACTGCTTGCAACTGAGCTGGGTGGTGGTGAGACTGTGCGTTGAGGTACCGATCTGTATGTGTGGATTTCCGGTACACTGTATGGCTTAATTCTCCATTTTCTTTCTTCTTCACTAAAACGTCGAGGAATGGTAGTTGGTTGATATTCTACTTCCATTGTGAATTTTATTTTTGGATGGATACTATTCAGATGTTCCAGGAAACTCTTAAGGTGATCTTCTCCATGTGTCCAAATCACGAACGTGACGTCAACATATCGTAGCCAAAGTTTGGGTTTATGGGTGGCCGTCCTTAGTGGTGTTTTCTCCAAGTCTTCCATGAAGAGGTTCGCCATCCCAAAACCTAAGGAGTCTATAGAGACTCCCTTAGCAATGGTGACTGACGAGACTCCAAAAAACAAAACTGAAATGCAACGGACTGAAACTGAGAACGTTGCGAAAACAGAGGGTGCGCCCAAGGAGAGAAAACATCTTTCCGTGACACAAAAAAAGAAATTAAAGAAGATGAGGAAACAGGGGACGGATACGAGTAAAATGAGGCTCCCCTTTCCCAAAAAGAACTTCAGGGAGAACCTAAGCCAACAAGGGCCGTTAAGCGAAACGTGTCGGCTAGGGGCATTCCTAAAGTAACTAAGCGCACGAAGTTTTCTGCTTCGGGCGTGAGTTCCTAAGGACTACCCGGTCAACTTAGTGATGATGGTCATAGATAGGGCGCAGAAGGCGCCGAGGTTTGAATCCTTCCGTCTTATGGACGGCTACTATGAAGGCATCTGTGCAGATGAAGACATTCAACACTACGATAGATTACTTAGAAAGGAAACTGTTTCGAAACTCGTGAAGAGCGAGGAGCTGCTATAACATCAACGAGTTTTAGCGTTTCTGCCAGAGACTAAAAAAGAGGATCTGACAGTGGGCTTGAAAAGACTCGAGAGGCAAAATCCAGGGCTTAAAGTGGACCGATGGATTACCCTCAGGTCCAGGTCTTCCGAAAAGGTCCTACATGTGGGCCTTCGGATTGACAAGGAGTCTGAAGAAACGTTGGTGAGGACTGATTGGAGACCTTACTATCGCTTTCAGATGGCTAGCTTTGTTACCATCAATACAAAGAAAGAACAGAAACAGATGATGTAGAATAAGGGTACTCCAAGAGAACCTCAGGCATCAACCTGTAAGGATCAAAATGTTGAAGCTTCTCCAAATAAATCTTCAACATAAGAAAACAGCCACAGCGGCACTTTGTCAAAGGACACTGGCTGAAGATATCGATATCCTCCACATCCAAGAGCCATGGATAAGTAGAGATTAGGTGGGAGGACTACATATTAGGGGAAGGGAGCTGTTAGTTGCTATCCCAGACACTAAAATTATAACTTGTATCTGTTTCAGGGCCGACCTGGACGTGATACCTATCATGGAGCTATTCAGTGGGGACATGACGGCAGCCAGGATCAGACTGAGTGTCGATGGGGGATATTGGAGACGACAATTGCGTCTCTATACCTAGCCATTGACTCTCCAGAGCTACCAGGGCCTGATCTTGGGGCCTCGAGTAAGAACAATCTGGAATTGTTTATCGGCGCAGATACTAATACTCATCATAAGGCTTGGGGCAGCAAGGATAATAATTATAGGGGTAAGTATCTCTTTAGCTATCTCTGTAGTACTGAACTTGACTGTCTGAATCAAGGTGATAAACCGACATTTAAGACATCAAGGGGGGATCAGTTATAGTTGTAACCTTATGCACGATGGGAATATGGGATACTGTAAGGAGGTGGCATTTATCCGACGAGCCGTCGCTTTCTGATCATGCGTATATCCGCTATGAATTATGTATATATTTAACGGAACCCAGACTATACCGGGATCCCAAGAGAACAGACTGGGGCTCTTACAAGGAAGACCTGTTGGCTGCAACCCGAAATATCCCTGTTAGAATAGGGAATCTGGAAGTGCTGGAGTTGGCTGTTGAATGGTTGCAAAGGACCATTCCTTCCTGCTATGTAAATAACCGTCCCCGTAGGGAGCGCCGTATAGCTAAGCGGGGTGCCTGGTGGAATTCAGAGTTAATCAATTTATCGAAAGAAACTCGCCTGTTATTTAATAGGGCGAAGAAAACAGGTAATTGGGAAGCTTACAAGGCTCTCCTCAACAAATACAATGATAAAATCAAAGAGAGCAAAAGGAAGGCCTGGAGAAAAAATAAGAGAACCTGTATGTGGAATCACTAAGGATTCCGCTAAAAGGGAGATCTGGTTATGGCTAGAAAAAGAACATAAAAATGAATATAGGTTAACGGAAGGTCAACTCCATACAAAAACACTACTAAGGGAGCTGGACGGAAAGTCCTCAGCTAACCTAATTCGTAGTAACGAAAATGAAATTAAAATAACTACCAGGTTAATAACCGGACATTGACCTTTAAGGAAGCATTTGTACAGCATGGGCTTGGTTAGCGAGCCCTGGTCTAGGAGATGTGAAAAACAGGAGGAAACAAGCCTTCATGTAATATGCACGTGTGAGGAACTGAAGGAACTTAGACAGAAATATTTCTGGAGAGATCTATTGGATCCTTCGAGTGTATTCAAACTTCCCCTGAGGAGGATAGTTGCGTTTATCGAGGACACAAGACTAACAGAGTGGAACTGAGAGATCTATTAGGGATAGTACAAAGAGCAGTGTGCTCAAGTGCCTGGACGTGCTGGCGTCCAACCCAAAACAGAAGAAGAAGATCTGACAGACAAGAAAGGTTCGCCGATATGAGTGATTTTTCACGAACAGCTATGCCTCTTCTGGGATAGAAAGAAATACGTATAACTGTGTAGTCCATTAACTCGTGGCAAAAAGAAAATTTTTCTTACAGACGTTTATTCAAATTGTATTATTTTCTTGGCGCAATCAACATGTTATGTTTAACAACGTGGAGCAATATTTCATTTTGTATTAATATAGTGGCTGTATTTTTTAACTTTCAACTTTCAAACATCTCGAAAAATAAGCAGATCACGAAAAAATTAGTGCTATAATTAGTAACTCTCTCTCTTCCTCCATGTAGGTAACTTTGAATTAAATTTATTAAATTTTCACTTTGGTGAATGCAAAACTTTGGGACATTCATAATTTGGATATATATACCGAAAGGCAACCAGAAGGACAATATCAGGCGAGCTATAAACCTCCTGACTTTGTGAAAAGAATTGCAGAACCGATCTATAATACTGAGCGAAATATAACCGCTGGCAATTGGTTCACCGATATACCGCTCGTTAATTTGCTCCAATCTAAGACATATATATATAGACATAACAATTTGTTATGACCTAAGGGATTCAGGCAAAGATAAGTATTTGGAGACCAGAAAGATGAATGTGATATTAATTTCGAGCATGCATTTTGACGATTCTATCGACGAAAATACAGGAGATGATAAAAAACCTAGCATTTTTACCTTTTATAATCACACCAAATCAGGTGTGTATTTAGTCGACAAAATGTAAACAAAGTACAAAAGCGGCGTATACAAGGTGTGTATAAATTGGCGGACCCACTACACGTGGCGACATTCTTGGTCAAATTTTGAGTTAAAAGTCCTAATCCTAAAACGATATATCAGGCTTCCTTTGTCTTCAGAATGAATTTGAAAGAAACATACATTTGGCAACATTGAACACGCATGTGCTAGTTATAATCTTCGGAACATTTTTATACGTCGTCATGTGAACCTTACATTTTAAATTTAAAAAAGAAACAAACGAAATAAAATTGGTTTTTTAGATTACATATTTATTACGAAAATATTACAAAGTTTTAAAAATTTTTGATAATATTGACTAATTTTTGTACATCTTCTTGATAGAAATCAATGTAATTATTACCTACATAATTGTTCGAATTGAAATCCATCAGTTTGTAGACATAGCTCCAATTTTTGTGGTATCGTTTGTACTATTCGCTCAAATCTTTCTGATTAAAACTATACAATAAATACGAAAACTAAACAAAATTATACAAATAAACACGAAAAATAAGCAAGTCGAATGAAATAGGTAGATTACATAAGCGTCAAAATTTGATAGTAGTAATGTATTTGACTAGAACAACATTAGGCTGCCTACTTATTGTTTTACAACGTTGTCAGATGTGCTTTTCGTCAAAATAAGTTAATAAACAAATATTAAAAACAAACTTTAAAATCAAAAAGAAAACTTTAACGAAAGGATAATAATTAATAACTCTATGCATACCATGTGTATGTACTACTTTAGCAAGGAGATGGCCCGGCCTCAATATATTGTATCATAACGATATGTAGTGTATTATATCAATACGGCCTCGGTACATTTGATTGCATACACAAGGTTATGAATCAGGGTTACACACTTGCACATATTGACAGTGTTTAAGTAACACAGGGTCGAAAGAAGGATCTTTCAACGTATATAAGACAATATATTCAAGAGAGAAGGAAGTCTCAGTTAGACAGTCAGTACGATCAGAGAGTACGTTACAGAAATCTCTTTCGACCGCTGTCAAATATTGATTTATTATCCATGTAAATAATACTGTTAACTCATTGTAAGTGTTGATTAATTATACTATATTAAACCTACTCCGAACTCGTGTTATTTAATTACACACTCATTCTCGAACCTGCACAACAATGTGGCCGTAAGGCAAAGCCACATTACATGGCGATCCTGCCTATCCACATCACTAGATGGCCCTGCCAGCCATTTAAGATTGAAGGAAACCAAGTGGGAAACCGGAACGAACCAACAAAGTAAACAAGAAGAAAATTGGGCAGGTTAGCGAGACAAATGGGTAACTACGCGACAAAAGAGGAGGTAATCATAGCGGGAAACGACGCCAACGTGAAAAACAGCGTGGACACTATCGACATCCTAGGCGTAGTGGCATTTGTGGGAGTTATCATCATCTTAACCTCCTGCTGCTGCTACGGTGTTTACAGGCACATAAACAAGAAGATGACGAAGGCCCTCTCCGCACAGGTTCAAATGGAATTCCACCGGAGCCAAGAAAAGGTCTAGACCAACCCCATGTCCGCCCCGGATCAATTCCTTCAGATACAAGAAGAAGTCAAGGTATTTTATAGCAATCTAAGAAAAGACAATGTTAGTAATAGGAGTGATAGGAATGTGATTAAACGCAAGCAAGCGCAGATAGACAATTTCAAGCATAAATTAAGCGAGATAAAAGACGTTTTCAATAAAGTAGCTCATAATTTAAGTATATTAGAAGCAACTAAAAATTGTATCAAGAACATTACTGTTACGTTAAACGAGGCTGCCGAACTTTTAAAGAGTAGATTAACTAATTTAAATATAAAAACTTGTAACATGGCCGAAAATTTCGATTTACGTACTGCCTCGAGCTTATTACCTGTCATGAATGGCAAAAAGGAAGTCACTCTCCAACTCATAGATTCAATTGAATTATATGACTCATTGTTAGATGACGCAGGAAAAGAAAACTTAACGAAATACATTCTCAAAACCTGGTTATCCGCGAAAGCAAAATTAAGACTACTTAAATCTTACCCCAATAACGCCGCCCTAATCACGGATTTAAAACGCCATTTCGTTACTAAAAAGTCGGTCACGGCATTGACCACGCAATTATACAATGTTAGGCAAGGCGCGAAGTCAATCAATGAATACGGGGAGAAAGTCGAAGAACTTCTCGCCCACTTAACAATTGCACAAGCAGGCGACGATGAAACATTGGTCGACAAGTTTCGTATCGTCAACGAACAAATCGCGGTTAATATGTTCGCTAACGGACTTCGTGACACAAATACAAAACTATTAATAGAAGCTCGTAACCCGAGTACGCTGTGCAAGCTATCCAGGTAGCTTCAAACGAACAAATACTTAACCCTACCAACAACAGTAACGCCGTTTATCATTGCTCAAGGAGAGCACCGCATAACAATTCTCACGGTAGAGACAACCGGTACCGAAAATTCAGACATCCAAATAACGACAACAAGCAAAGAAACTTTCAGTACAATAATAACAACTACAATCACGGTTATAGAAAAAAATTTCCGAGACGCGATAAGCGCGACAATCGAAATAAAGTATTTTCTGCATCAGCAAACGCGGTTCCTCTTGATAATGAGGGAAAACGGGAATTGCAGTTTTTTCAGAAAGCAGTCAACTAAAAACAGATGCTATTCAGTGCTGTTTTAACCTCTACGGTTTAAGTTATATTAAAGTACGTTTCAATAATAAGGAGAATCTATTTCTAGTTGACACAGGTGCTTCTTTAAGCGTTATATTTATAAATACTAAATATCCAAACATAAATATTGACAAAACAGATAATTTAAACATAGTAGGCATAAACGGACAAACAAAAACAATCGGGTCCGCATTCACTACACTGGAGTTAGGCGAAGCCAAGGTCGAACATAAATTCGCAATATTAAACGATGTAAACAATAACAAACTAGTAGGAATTATCGGTTCGGATATACTTACTAGATACAACGCGGTGTTACATTACGAAATGTAAAATCTTGCATTTTTAATAGAAGGTCGGCGAATAACCTTACCTTTACATTCAGAGGAAAACACGGTTACAAACATCCCAGCTAGATGCGAAGTAATTAAATATTTTAAAATAAATACAGGTAGCGATTGCGTTATATTACAAAAAGAAGCGGCCCCAGGAGTATTTGTGGCCGGATCAGTTGTTTCTCCGAAGAACGGAATAGTGCCCGTACGCGTAATGAACACAAGAAATAGCGACGCGACATTGAAAAACTTTTCCCCGACGTTCACAGACCTCGATAATTACAACGTTTGCACTTTTGACTACAATGGTCCCAAATCGGTCGAGCGCGTCAGCAAAGTTTTACAAACAGTATATACGTCACATCTAAACAAGGAAGAGAATATCGCAATGCAGAAAATTATCGCTAAGTATTGCGACGTTTTTTTTCTCGAGTCAGACAAACTTACGCACACGGATATATACAGGGAGACATACAGGTTAGCCAACAAATAAATCCTATATATTCTAAGCCCTATCGGTTGCCACACGCCCAAAAACATGAAATCGACAGACAAGTGGACAAACTTTTGTCCGATGATATTATAGAAAAAGCAAAATCACCGTGGTCATCACCTTTACTATTAGTACCCAAAAAGAAAGATAAGATGACAGATTCCCGCTGCCATCGATCAACGAGATCTTAGACTCACTTTCGGGCGCAGTCTATTTTTCTCATTTAGATCTAGCGCAACGATATCATCAAATCGAGTTAGAACGCAAAAGCCGTCCTTACACTGCATTTACAACCGGCAAAGATCAATACCAGATGTGCCGACTTCCAATGGGACTAAAAACTAGTAGTAGCGCTTTTTCTAGAGCCATGGCAATAGCAAAGTCAAGACTTAATTACGAACAATGTTTTATATATGTCTACGATCTCATAGTTTTCGGCAGCGATCTTCGGCAACATAATCTGAATTTAGTTAGAGTATTAGAACGGCTAAGGAGTGTTAATCTTAAACTTAACCCAAGCAAATGCAATTTTTTGAGGAAAGAGATTTTACATCTGGGACACGTCATTTCTGCAGAAGGAGTCTCACCGGACCCTTCCAATGTAAAAGCCTTAATGGAATATATGGTTCCTAAGAACGCGAAGGACGTTAAACGTTTTGTTGCATTCGCTAATTACTATAGACGTTTCATTCCAAATTTTGCCAACATCGTGACGCCTTTGAACAACCTAAAAACATACCTTTTTCCTGGTCCGATGTAGAACAAAAGGCATTCGAAAAGCTCAAGCTAGCCCTCCAGACACCACCAATTTTAAATATTCAAATTTTGATGCAGACAACATGTTTGTTTTGAAAACAGATGCATCTGGATACTCAATTGGAGCAGTGCTATCCAACAGCAACGACAGGCCAATCGCTTATGCCAGTCGATCCTTAAACAAAGCAGAAAGGAACTACTGCACAATCGAAAAAGAATTATTAGCTGTGGTTTGGGCAGTCAAGCATTTCAGGCCTTACATATATTGTCGAAAATTCAAGATCTTTACAGACCACAGGCCATTAATATATTTATTTGGAATGACTAATCCGTCTAGCCGTCTTACGAAATTCAGATTAACATTAGAAGAATACGATTTCATCATAAACTATATTAAGGGTTCGGAAAACGTAGCTGCAGACGCCTTATCACGAATAGAAATAGATTCCAACGACTTGAAGAAGGTTAGTAATGGGGCTACCGACAGCATCTTTTTTACGACTAGACGTCGATGCCGATGGCACCATTACGAAACCACCAGTCACAGATTCCACCGGCTCCAGGGCAGATCACCCCGGGGTTGTGGAACTGTTGAAAAAACCTGCGGGATCTATTGAACTTCAAGTGATAGACAAGGCAAGCTTCAATTCTCTCCAACGTCGTAACGAAACAAGCATGCGTTTCAAGGATCCTATACGAAGAAGTTGCTCTCACAATTTTTATGAAGGAGACTGTAGGTGCAACGAGTCCTCAGCAGCACATGCGCTTGTTGACTACACTCCAGGAGTTCTGCGCAGGACACGACATACAAGAAATATGCATAGTCAAAGATAATTCCAGGAACAGCGACTTCCTGAGAAATATTATTCCATGGAGGAAGAGAGAGCCAAACCGTTTAAAGATAAACGTAATTGGAGGAGTACTAAGAATTGAAGACTACGAGACACAGCAACTTATAATCAACGACTACCACATGTTACACACAGGAGGACACGGAGGGGTAAATAGAACGTTTAACAAAATCAAGAGATTTTATTTTTGGCCAAAACTGAAACACGACATCGAATCATTCGTGAAACGATGTAGTGATTGCCAAAAACACAAGCACTCAATACCCAACAAAGAGCCAAACAAGGTCACAACCACATCGTCATACGCCTTCCAAAAGATTTTTGTAGATTTAGTAGGTCCATTAAACCAAGACCACGAGGAGAACAAATACATCTTGACACTCCAATGCGAACTAACGAAATTCGTGGAGGCCTATCCTATTCGAAAGAAAGAAGCTGCCACAGTAGCTAGAGCCCTGGTCGAGAATTTTATACTAAGGTACGCTATTCCCGAACAAATAGCTTCCGACCAAGGGACAGAATTCATGGCTACAGTTTTCAAGGAAACTTGCTCTCTTTTAGGCATACAGCAGCTGAAATCAACTGCTTACCACCACGAAACGTTAGGCTCATTAGAAAACACACACAAGAATCTTGGCGCGTATCTACGTATTCAACTAGATAACCACAAAGACAATTGGTCAACTTGGATACCTTATTGGTGCCTTGCATTTAACAACACAGTGCATACGGGAACAAGATATACCCCTCTCGAGTTAGTTTTTGGAAAACACAACCCTCTACCTTCATCATTAACAGACGCGATAGAGCCACTTTTCAATTTTGATAACTATACCGCGGAAATTAAATACAGACTACAAACAGCCCTGAACGATGCGAAACACAATTTAATTCTATCTAAGGTTAAGAGACAAGATAAGTTAAATAAAAATCGCAGGCCCACACACTTTTGTGTCGGCGATCAAATTTTACTAAAAAATGAAGCAGGGAATAAACTCGAGTCATTATATAACGGCCCTTTTAACATTACCGAAGCTAACAAGCCACCAAATGTAACAATTTGCATAGACGGTAAATATGTCGAAGTGCATAAAAATCGTCTCAACACTACTATGTATAACAAGTGTACAATATGTATAATACATGAACAAGTATTTCATTTTGTAATTTTAATAATTTAGTTAATGTATGTTGTATCTTCATATAGAAAATAAGGAAGACCAGTAGATATAGGAATCCATAGTGAAAGAAAAAATGAAACACACTCTGTTGTTTTTTCTTTTTCTACCGGATGGCAGGTGTAATAACACTATGCATACCATGTGTATGTACTACTTTAGCAAGGAGATGGCCCGGCCTCAATATATTGTATCATAACTATACGTAGTGTATTATATCAATACGGCCTCGGTACATTTGATTGCATACACAAGGTTATGAATCAGGGTTACACACTTGCACATATTTTGTGTCTATTTATGTTATTCTTTTAATAAATTTTTATCATTTTTTTTGTGTTTTTCTTGAATATTTCGCTGAATCTTAATTTTAGGCCACATGAGTTTTAGTACTTTTCTACTCGCAATTACATCCTTTTTCAGAATTTGGAAAAAAAAATTCCATGTTCTATTTAAAAAAAAAAATTGACCTTCGTATGATCTTCATACGTTCTCCTTGGTGTACGACTGCTTAACCATCAGACTTCTTGTAGTAAAACTTTTACTTGAAACTTTTTTTCATAAAACTGAATGCTTCCAAATTTTTGGGGGGCCACGATAAATGGACCACCCGGTATATATATATATATATATATATATATATATATATAAATATGTATATATTCACACTGAACATCAAAAGTAAAAATAAATTATAACAATACGAAAAAGCATAGACTACAGCAAAATTATGTTAAAACTAGAATAAATTTAAATTACACTAGCTTTACTTTTAAATAAACGCAGCTTTTCCTAAGGTACCCCAGAATTAACCTCATAATTTATTACAAACAGAATATAAGGGATAATAAATATTTTACAAGATACCAAAAATAATTTTATTTTAAATTCAAAAGTTGTTATATCCAAAATGCATCGATACATGTACAATGCAGCTGGACATGAAAAAAAAATTTAGTTTCACAGACGGCAATAAAAAGTTGTCAGCAAAGAAGTGTGCTACAGAAAAAAATCTATGTACGAATATGACACAAAATTTAAAATTTACTTTCAATTAAGGAAATGTTAACTTTATATTTAAATGCTAATGAAATATATGAATCTACAAAAATGGTTTTTAAGTTGGAATATAAATAGATAGGTTGAAGTTACAATAAGTCGAGCTCTAAAATGTTACGTTAAATTAATTACGGCAGGATATAGAAAACAAAAACAAGATATCAAATGAAATTAGACTATACAAATTAATATTAATCATGCGAATTACTTGGTTTCCTAAATGATAATTAATGATAGTTGAGAGGAAAGCTCGTTACGATCCGTTTTTTCTTCTTTCTGGCTTGGTGGTAACCAGCTAATTTAATCCCGTGATAGTCCCAGATGGTATAGGATGTAATGCCTAGATGCAATCTTCAACAGAGACCTTACTTTTCCGAAGATCGGATTGGAACGCCGTTCTACATACAGTTTGGTTTAATTTACTTTCCCAAATTTCTAAAGTCGCTTCAAACAAAATTGGCTATTCCTAATAATATAAATCACTTCTTCAGCTTGATCCGCTTTATGCGATACAACGATATATCGAAAGCCGTGACTAGAGCTTTCTTTACTGAATATTTGCACTACTTTACAAAACTTAACATAATACCACGAAGGTCGGAGCTCGAATCCCGCAATCACCCGTTGGCATAGAAAACAATAGGGGGTGATAGAATTACGAAATTTTAAACACAGAGAGCGATATACATACCTGTTGAATGTATTTAAATGATTCTCAAACAAATTAAGATACCGGGACTTGACAGTAAGTAAGGGAAAACTAAAAATGGAAATTAAAGGGTAACAAAATCAACAGCAATGAAGCTGATGGGGAACAACGAGGCCAGTTTCTTGTTTAATTTTAATATAATGAATATTTGTTTTTTCATTACTTTATAATCAGTTCTTATTATGATAAGATAATAAACGCTTGTGTTCATATATTATGTTAATCAAAAGACTCCATATAAATGTTTGCATATTCGAATCTGGTAGATGTATTGCGCCCGATCTCGTAATTTTCTGTTTTGCGCTCAACAGAGGATTAATTTTATATTGAAGTAAATCGTCTAACTCTTCACATGATGTATCTTCATTCAACCTACGGATATGTAAATGCGTAAGTTTCTTAACATAAACATTAACGATTAAGTGTGACCTGATACCGGATGCAACTAAATTTGAGCTGTAACAGTGGCTTATGCAAAATAAATAAACAAACCCCTACTTTTAGAGAGATTAGAAAAGCATTGAGAGAAGCAACTAGTACTATGAGTTACTTCGGCAGAAACAATCAGCTTAAGCAAATTCGCTTCAAGGCTCAGTGACATGGTTTCTACTCTGAGGTTTCTACTCTGAGGTTTCTACTCTGAGGTTTCTACTCTGAGGTTTCTACTCTGAGGTTTCTACTCTGAGTAGAGGATCTCATCCGATTCTGGAACCTCCTCGGAGTGACTTTGACCTTGGTGTATGTTAGGTCAAGGTCACTCCGAGGAGGTTCCAGAATCGGCTGAGGCGGAGGGGGGTTGCAACAACATGGCCACTGAGGAGGTTATCGAATCAAGAAGTTCTCGAATCAAGAGGTATGAGGCGGAGGGAGGGAGGTTGAAACACCACGGTCACTGAGGAGGTTCTAGAATCAAGATGACCTTGACTTTGAGACGACATCGAGAAATCCTTGACCTTGACCTTGTGGTGACCTTGATCTTGAGACGACCTTGGCCTTGAGGACAGGTGAGGATAGGATAGATGACCTTGACTTTGACCTTGAGACGATCTCGAGCAAACCTAGGCCTCGACCGTGACCTTGAGATGACCTCGACCTTGACCTTGAGATGACCTCGACCTTGACCTTGAGACGACCCAACATTGAAATGACCTGACATTGACCTTGAAGGAACCTTGACCTTGAGAAGCTATGGAGGTAGGGATTCAACCGCTAATATATTAATAGCGAAGGGATCTGTATTTCTCATTCTAAGTTTCAATAGTTGCAAATATAAGAGAATATCTGTTATTTGAATTTTGAAATAGTAACAACAAATAGTGACATAAATACTATTTTTGATGAAGAGGAAGATGAAGAAGATGAGTATAGTGAGGAGGAGTATAATGAGGAGGAGTGTAGTGAGGAGGAGTGTAGTGATGAGGAGTGTAGTAATGAGGCAGCTATCGAGATTGACATACATATATTCAATGAAAATATAATAGATGAGGATAGTGAGGAGGAAAATTTCGATATTGAAATAGATGTATTCGATCAAGACACAATGTTTTTAGAGGAGGAAGTAATAAATATAATAACTTTAGAATGTAATATGTGTTAGATATAATTATTCTTTCGAAATGTTTTCTTTTCTAAATATAATTTTTAACCTTGATTGTATATAAGGCGATGGTTGTTCCATTCTAACATTAGTCGAGAAGGTGCACTCGATATGTTTAGTCGGTATAAATTTAGTGTGAAATAGTGTTAAAATGTTCTTTTGTGAGTTTTGCGGGAAAACATGTACTCGAGCTGATAATAGAAATCGACACTTGTTAAGTTCTTGTAAGGGAAAGAGAAGGAAATTTGAGAATAATCCAGGTAATTTTATGCAATGTGAAACATGGGGCGTCGATGTGGAAAAAATTGTTATACGGCACATATACGCAGTACCTTACATCGAAATAAAGCATTTGTTGTTGATGATGATGGTGTGATGAAAAAGGTTGGAGCATTTGGTGATAGAATAGTAAGCTACCAAATATGTGATCATTCATCTCGTGTATACATCGATGTGGATGAATTTGCAATTAACATTAGGGAGAAAGTGTTATCACTTGTGGATAGTACTTTAGCTGTGCATACATCAATGAAGGTGAATTTTGAACTATATGGTTTATATTACTTATTAGTGAAAGAAAATGTAGAAATAAAATCCTTCAATTCCAAAAATAAAGTTATAACTCACGGAAGTGATTTATATGGTATATATGCGGATTTTATGGATGAAATTAAGAATAAAATTAGTGAATTCCAGGAGCGTGATTCAGGTAAATTAAGATTTTCTTAAAGTACGATTAATTATTAATTATTAATTATTTCAGGTTGGACATTGAGTAATGTATTATATTTGGAAGTGAATATAAAGAAATATAATCCAATGAGAGGTTCCAGTTATGTAGACTTACCCCCAACAATAAAAAAAAAAGCCATAATAAATATACAAAATAACGACGATGAGTGTTTTGCTTGGGCCATCACTTCTGCTTTAAGGGAACCAAAAGTGTTGCCGCAAAGAGTTTCTTCATATCTACATCATAGCACTGTAGCTGATTTTAGCAGTTGTTCCTTTCCAACAAATTTAAAAGATATTGCTAATTTTGAACAGATTAATAATATATCTCTCAACGTATATGGTTTAGAGCAAGTATTTGAAAATAAAATAAGATCACATGATGTGGTGGGCCCATTATATTTCACAAAGAGGAGGAAAACTATTCATTTAAATTTATTACTCCTTAGTGGTGAAAATGGGAATACACATTACTGCTGGATAAAGAATTTATCACGACTAGTTTCTTCACAGAAATCGTTATCAGGACATCAAAAATACATATGTGAAGGTTGTTTAACTTTCTTTACTTCTGAAGAAAAATTACATAGACATGCAAATGAAGACTGTAAGCAGGTGAAGGCAGTGTTTCCCAATAAAGAACTGAAAATAAATAAGTATGGTGAAGAATTACCGGGAAATATACTAAAATTTGAAAAATTTGAAAAACAACTGAGGCTTCCTTTCGTAGTTTATGCAGATTTTGAGGCTATATTGAAACCTATTGATACATCAGAACCGGATCCCACGAAATCTTACAGTGTGAAATGTTTCGAGCATGAGCCACATTCATTCGCTTATTATGTGAAATGTAGTTTCGACAAAAATCTTAGTAAATTGCGAGTATATCGAGGTCAACATGCAGCTTCAACCTTTGTGAAAGAGTTAGAAATTTACCTGAAATTTGCCTATAAACATTATTTAAGTAAAGAGGTAGAAATGAAACCTTTAACTAATGAGGAGTGTGATAACTATAAACAAGCGACAGTTTGTCATATTTGCGATAAAACATTTGAAGTCCATGGAGAAAAGTCCGTGACCATGATCACATGACTGGATTATATAGAGGTGCAGCGCATATGGTGTGTAATGTAAATTATAAAGAACCCCGATATATACCTATTAGTTTGCACAATTTATCTAATTATGATACACATTTATTCGTAAAAGCGTTAGCGCTCGCAAAAGAGGATGTTGATGTTATTACACAAAATAAAGAAAAGTATGTATCGTTTTCTAAGAAAGTGCACGTGGGAGATATAATAGACTGTAATGGTAAGAAAAGACACGTATTTTATAAGTTAAGATTTATAGATTCCTTCCGATTTATGAATTCTTCATTGGAAAAATTATCATCTTATTTAGAAGATGAGCAGTGTAAAGAAGTTAGTAAATATTACAGTGGTGAAAAATTCGAACTCATACGCAAAAAAGGCGTATTCCCATACAACTATGTTACTTCTCATGAAATTTTATCTTTTGCTGGATTACCAAAGAAGGAGTGTTCATGATATATTATCAGATTGTGATATAAGCGGTGAAGACTATTGTAGAGCTCAAAGAGTCTGGGATTTATTTGAGTGTGAAACATTAGGGGACTATAGCGATGTATATATACAATCAGATGTATTATTGCTAGCAGATGTTTTTGAAAATTTTCGGAATATCTGTATGGAGAATTATAAATTAGACCCTGCACAATATTTCACATCCCCAGGATTGAGCTGGGATGCTATGTTGCATATGACCGCTGTAAGTTTGGAATTATTAACAGATGCCGACATGTTTCATTTTTTTTAAAAAGGTATACGTGGAGCATGTGTTTTAAAAGAATGGAAACAGCCAACAATAAATTCGTATCAGATTTCGATTCATCAGAAGCTGTGAAATATATTTTATACATGGATGCTACGAATTTGTACGGTCATACTATGTCCTTTTCTTTACCATGTGGTGACTTTGAGTGGTTAACGAATGAAGATTTATTGACGATGGATGTAGAAACCTTGGAGGATGATGGAGATTATGGATATGTATTTGAAGTAGATCTAGAATATCCCGCACGCCTTCACGAACTGCACAATGACTTCCCATTTTGCCCCGAACATGTTATTCCACCTAATTCCAAGTATGGTAAATTGATCCCAAACCTTACAGATAAATCAAATTATGTCATACATCACTTTTCTTTGAAACAATGTGTTAGGAATGGCTTGGTATTAAAGGGAATTCGACGAGGTATTCGATTTAAGCAAAGCAAGTGGTTAAAGAAATATATCGATTTTAATACTGCAAAACGAAATGGATCTAGCAATGAGCTTTTCAAACAATTTTATAAATTAATGGTGAACAGCATCTTTGGCAAAACCATGGAAAATGTAGAAAATCGTGTTGATATAAGATTGGTTTCCCATTGGGAAACCATCCACAAAAAACTCGGTGCTGAGGCATATATCGCAAAACCAAATTTTAAGTTTTGCATGGTATTTAGCGATTCTCTTACAGCAATTGAATTATGCAAGGTACGTGTAGATTACGTAAAACCCATATATGTAGGGTTTACAATTTTTGAACTCGCTAAGTGGGTAATGTATAATTTTTTCTATGATTTCATAAAACCTTTATATGGTCCAGACGTTTCACTACTATATACAGACACTGATTTGTTGATAGTAAGTGTGCAAAATTATAACGTATATAATGATATAAAGCAAAATTTACAAATGTTTGATACATCGAATTACACTGAGGATAATATACATGGAATACCCCCGAGTTTGCCTAGACTGGGAAAAATGAAAGATGAATACGCGGGTGCTATTATCGAATGCTTCTATGGAACAGGTGCTAAAGCTTATTGTCTTAAATTAGTCAATAGGACTGTTACAACAGCTAAGGAAGTAAAAAAGTATGTTATTGATAAGAATTTATCGGTAACCGATTATAAGAATGTTGTGCAAAATGGAGGAAACATAATGAGGAAAATGTACATATTTCATTCTGAGTTACACACAATTTATACTGAATTGAGAAATAAAGTAGCTTTATCATTTAAGGATGATAAACGATATATCCTTCCCGATAAATGTAATACGTTGGCGTGGGGTCACCATAAAATAGAAGAGATTGCACAGGAAGAAAACTTGCGAAATATACTTTTAGAGTTGGAAGACATGTGTGAGATGGGTTAGAGGATTTTACCAGTGTAAATATTTGTTGTTTTTGTAAATGCATTGTATGTATTTTTTAATAAATTTGCAAGTGTTTTGTAAATGTTTTGTAAATGACAGCATCTACTTCTGTAAAATTTATATAACTTATATTATTGAATAAAAAACATTTCGAACATATTTGATACTCTTTTGTATCCTAAGTACAACTCACTTCCTACAAAACATTATCCTTTGAAATCCATGAATTGTGTGATGAAGGCATTTCAAGCCATTTTACGAGAACTGCCTTCGTAAAACTTTTTCAACAAGATAAACGTCAGGGTGTTTCACTTTTGAGAGTTCCGATTCGTAAAATCCACCTAAAATATTTTCTTTTTTGAATCAGATAAGAGATACGTTTTGGGGAAGGTGTTTTGGACTTTCCTTATAGCGAATATCTCATTAGTCCAATTTGGTCAATACATCTTTGAAAACGCATATCTGTATTTGCTGATGCGAACCGGCCCTCCAACCTTAAATTTTGAAATGATTGGGTGGCCTACTTTCATGTTGCTATAAACAGAACTTAAAATGTGTCGCATGTTTTTTTGATTAACCGCTACAGGTTTGTACCCTGTCGTTCGGTGTACTGTATTATTATAATCTCTCACTAATTTTGACAACATGTCAATCCACCGATAATTTCCATTGAAACTGAATTCCTTCCACATCCTATTTTTAAGAGTTCGATTAAAACGTTCCACAATGGAACTTTTTAAACTAGAATAAGTTGTATAATGATTAATATTATATTGATCCATAAGTTTCTTAAAATGAGTATTCAAAAATTCCTTCCCCTGGTCGCTTTGAACATTTTTCGGTATATATTTTTTTCCCAGATGAGGGTACAGATTTCATGGCTTTTATAGCTTCTAGGGCTGTTTTGTTTTTTATTGGAACGGCCCAGGCAAATTACGAAAAAGTGTTTATGCATATGAAAATATATTTGAAGTTATTATTTTCCTTTGCATACGGTATCATTTCAACCAAATCGATTTGGAATAAATCTCTCAATCTTTTTATAGTAACTCGCCGTTGGGCAAACTGCCTCCGAGCAGCTTTATGTATTTCATCAACGACATCCCTTCTAATCGATGACATTACCCTCAATAACTACTTCCGCAAATACTGCTTCTGTTCGTTCCGGACTTGGTTTTGGACCAATGTACTTCAAATAGAATTTCGTTCCCTCTTTTACTGATGATGGTGTCAAAGAATTAAAAGGTTTTCCGCTAACCATTAACTTTGTTAATGTCTCGTTGGAGTAATGAACATTAATAACCTTTCCCACGTACAGTTTATTATTATATAAGTAATTCTGTGTTGGAAAGGATGTAGTTGTATACATATCCGCGATACCAATTGAACATATTTCGAAGGAGTTGTTTTCGAACTAAAAATCCCCTTCATATGCATTTCAAATATTTTTTTGACTTTAGGGTGTTTGAGAATGTCTGAGATTACATCTTCTTCCATCATGAAGAGGCACATGATGGAAGAAGATGTAATCTTTGTGGATATGTCTTCCAAATTTATCGATCGTCATCATTATCGAACGTCGGTGTCTACACATAAACTGTAACACAACATAGACTTGATAACTTTTTATTAACAGTCACGGTAAATAAACTATTTTATAATTTTAGCCTCCATCAATTCCTCAAT
The DNA here is from genome assembly GCA_935421215.2 of Melolontha melolontha. NCBI lineage: Eukaryota > Metazoa > Arthropoda > Insecta > Coleoptera > Scarabaeidae > Melolontha > Melolontha melolontha. The sequence continues at coordinate 4,164,387 of OW285243.1, forward strand.
AATTGCTATTATCTCGTTTTCGTGTCCTGTATGACCGGCATTCTTCGAGGCTACTAGCAACTTCAATCTATCACACAATTCATTCACATCGTCCCAATACTTATATTCAATTTCATTATTAGGTGTAAGCGTCTTTTTTACGGTAATATTTTTGATAAACCTAAACCAGCCTTCCAGGTTCGAGACCACCAAACTTCAGGTTTCACTCCTTGTAAAATAGGTTTAATAATTGATGTGTATTTATAGGCTTTACTGGCAGCGTACTTCTTATCTGGATCATAATCAACTCGCGCAGAGTGAGTGTCGTTGAGTATGTACTTATAATTCTTCGCATCAGCATATAAAAATTTACCTGGTTTCTTTTTGAAAAGTAATTCTAATAAACCTTTAGTGGCTTTATCTGTAAATACACCGATTACAATGTTGGACCCATCAAATCTAACATCCGCCTGTCCCATTTTTAAATTATTATCTATTTCATGTACACCATACTTTTCATCAAATTCTTCATTTTCATCTGTCATTAAACCAATAAGATATGGGCGTATCGTGGGATTATAACTTTTCAATGATTCCCTCACTTCATCCGTTTCTAAGAGCGTTTTGTTCATAGATTTATTAGCAATTATTGATCTTGATGGTTTTGTACCCAATAGCGATATTGCATGAGCCATTGATTTTTCTAAATTCACACTACCAGTTGTATTAGTTTCTTCTTCACTTGGATATCCTCCCTCTTCTAGTGAAGATTGTGGTAGCAGTTCCGTTATGTATTTATCTTCTATAAATGTCGGTTGCATAAATGATGTTCACATCCTAGGTTTTGGTGCAGTTTTGACAGGTGGTGCAAATGATACCGACAACCGAGGTTTTAAATCAGAAGAAATTGCTTTAGCTTTGGTTGTTTGAGGCGTTGTGCTAAGTTTTTCATATGGCCGCTTCGTCGGAGAAGATTGAGTACGTGGGCTAAACCAGGTCACACGTTTTCGTGAAGGTGTTCTCCCTTGTCGTATAACTGATGTTCCAGCCATTGCACCATGTGATATATCCGGATCAATGTCAGACCAAGCTTCAGATATATCCTCAGTAATATTTTCACGATGCATCCTATCTGTCTTTGTTTCAGCGGGATTTAATTTCATCGCAATTTCTTGTAGAGGTTTGGCTATAGGCGCGTATTGTATATCAATTTTCAGTAGAGGGACATAGCCGATTCTAGCACCTCCTCATGTTGAACCTCCTCATTGCCCTTGACCTTGCATGTGGCACAGCCCAAGGGCAATGAGGAGGTTCTACATGAGGAGGTGCTAGAATCGGCTATGTCAAGGTCATATCAAGGTCATATCAAGGTCATTTCAAGGTCATATCAAGGTCATAACAAGGTCATATGTGGCACAGCTTAAGGGCAATGAGGAGGTTTGTAAAGAAAATTTTCCATTAACTTTCAAACAATTCTAAAACCTCCTCATTGACTTTGATCGCCAATAAATATTGTTGAAAATAATATAGAAGCTTAGTATACTGAAACCAGCGATTAAAACAAAATGTCCCCACACCTAGAATTGATATTAGAAGCAGTCAAGTTTGTTTATGAAAATTATGGTCATCTATCTGGTATTAAAACAAATCTAATAGAGTATATTCCATTAGATTTATTTAAAACGAAAGTAGCCCCAGAATGGATAGAGGAGTTCTGGCATTTAATTTCACCTGACAAACAAATTGAACTAGAAGAATATCGACCGTGTTTTAGACACTATAATACCGGTGAAGAACAAATTGACGGTCCAGCCCCTTCAAAGAGAAATTGCTCAGTTTGTAAAAAGAGTATTACCCAACAATTTAGAATACCAAAAAAGAAAAAACTAAAACATTAAATATGATTTAAATAATATATTTTAAATAAGGTGAACCTGTGGCACAGCTCAATCAAGGTTCTACATGAGGAGGTGCTAGAATCAAAGCGCAGGTTTACCGATGAGAGGTTTATAAAGACGCAGTTGGTGTTTGCCAGCGGCAGTTCATAGGGGCTACTATATAAATCCAGCGATGTTAAGAAGTCAGTATATATAATGGGAACGGTGAAGCGTAAGTGTGGCTGTGATCGTTTAGATAGTTTAGAAGAAGGTGAATTAAGAATTGTGAGTGCTAACGAAGAACATTTTAATAAGGTAATGGAGAAAAAAGTGCTCGATCCTATGATAGAAAATTTTTTTGCGGAAGTGGGAAAAATGGATAATTTTTGGAAAGAATTTGACAGATGTTCTGAAAAATTAGTTTTCGAATCTTCATGGAATTTACCTCTAGTAGCAGAGAGCATATATTTTTTAAATAAAAGTCATTCAAAGTGGGTATGTGTTGGTTTATTACCAGATAATTTTTTCAAACCGATAGTGAAGATTGTTGGTGTGAGAAAGCAATGCATATTTTTTAATTCTGAAGAATGGGCAGAATTTATGATGCAGAGCGCGAAATTGAAGAAGTATTTCGATTATTGTGGTGGAAAGTTTCCAAGTATGCGCATATCGAATTTAGAACTTTCTAGCGAATGTTTTGATGGGGAGAACAGAATATTAAAAATTGACAAAGACGGAGATTTGTTGTATTTATCAATTGAAGGTTTGTTAGAATTGTGGCGTGTGAGAAAGGTGCTGGAATCCCGGTTGGAATCGTTAAGAAACTTAAAGTATGATGAATTTTATAAGGATGTTATTCAATATCTATCTGTAAGTGGAGGGGATCTGAATATGGAAATAGAGAAAGTTTTGCAGGGATCAACTCTAGAATGTGTGTGTATAACAAAAGAGATGTTGGTAAATCATCTTCAAAAAGTTTATCAGGATATTGATCTAATAAGAAGAAATCGTAATTGAAATTATATGTACATATAAAAATTAATAATAATAAATTATGTTATGAATACAGTCTTTTATTTTATATTATGAGTAGAAATTAAGGAACTAAGTATATTGAATTATTTAAAGTGTAGAGGTTGTTGTATGATAGTTATAATTGCAAATTAAGAGAAAAGAGAGTGTGTATAAATATAAAAATCGAGAGCGTTTTGTGTTAAAGTGTGAACCATCGCTTATGATAGATACATTAAAACGTTTGCATATAAAAGATGGGGAATTTGGTTAAACGGCGTAGTTTAAATCGAAAAGGCAGAAGGAAAGGTGGTGGCCTATTGAATACAATAATAAATAAGCTTCCAGTAGAACTACATATACCAGGGTATAGATTTTGTGGACCAGGAACGAAATTAAAAGAGCGATTGGAGAGAGGTGATAAAGGCGTGAATGATTTAGATGAGGCTTGCAAAGAGCACGATATAGCTTATTCAAAATCTGGTGATTTGTCAGAGCGACATATAGCGGATAAAAAATTGTATAACATTGCTATTAAACGATTAAAGAGTGCAGACGCTCGAGTTGGAGAAAAATTATCTTCTGTTATAGTTGCTGGTGCTATGAAAGGTAAAACAAAATTAGGTATGGGTGTGAGGAGACGGGTTCGAAAAGGAGTGACTCGACACAGTAAACCAGTTAATAGACAAAGAAGTAGAAACATGAAACGGAATTTTGTGGGTGGTTCTATATCATTTATGCAGGCAATGAGAATTGCACGCAATGCAATAAAACGGGCGGGCAGTAGAAAAGGATTGTTAGAAAATGCAAAACTGGCATATCGGAGTTTGAGGAAGTCTGGAAAGAAAATTTTATTACCTCGTTCGAGAATTATTCCAATACCAAAGAAGGGTGGCTTTTTACCATTAATTCCGTTATTTGCAGCTTTGGGTGCCCTGGGATCGCTAGGTGGAGGTGCTGCAGCAATTGCGAATGCAGTTAATTCCTCTAAAGCTGCAAGAGATCGATTAGAAGAAACTAAACGCCACAATACTGCTATGGAGTCAAAAGCTGGTAGCGGCTTATACGTGAAACCATATAAGTCGGGGTGTGGAATATCAATTGGGAGTGGGTTATATATTAAACCATACAAATCTGGTTGTGGTGTATATTTACCCAGTAGAAATGTTTCAAAAAACGGTTAAGCAAATTACCCCGAAGACCTCTAACTGAAGTCGATTTATGGAAATATGTTAGAGGATGGAAAATAAGAAATTTTCGGGGTATATTTAGTAGAGATGTCCTACCAGCAATCATACGCAAAAGAGAAAAGGGAATAGTTAATTTGGACGATAATGTTGGAGAAGGTACTCATTGGGTAGCTTATATGAAGCATGATGATATAATAAAGTATTTCGATAGTTATGGTGATTTAAGACCTCCGACTGAGGTCGAAAACTATTTATTATCGAATGCGGGTGGCGTTATACGATATAACTATAAGAGATATCAAGACTTGAATACTGTGAATTGTGGACATTTGTGTTTATTCTTTTTGAAAGGATTCATTAGTTGAGAACGAGTTTCTTTTAGTAAATAATTTAATATTGTTGTATGTATATAAAATGGAACGTGATGGTGATGGAGGTGCGGATAATTTGGCTTTTGTTTTATCAGGAGAAGGACCACAGTTGACATGTGTATTGAATCCGCCTGTATATTTAAATGGTGAATTTGAAATGTGTATGTTGAGTTTGCAAACTTATAATTCTATTTCTAATGTTACATCGGAGAATAATGTATTTCGATATTATGCTATAGCCCCGGGTAAGCCCGGGAATTGGGAGAATATATTAGTTCCACAGGGTACTTATGACGTAGCAGATTTAGAGAAGTATATTGAAGAACAAGTGCGTCTCGGTACAGATGATAAGAATTTTTTTAATTTAAGCGCAAATAATAATACCTTGAAAGCAACTATTAAGTCTTCAGTGGATATCGATTTTACTGCAGAAAATTCAATTGGTTCTCTACTAGGCTTTGGAAAAGTTAAAATACAAGGAAATATTCCGAGGACCAGTGATGAGGTGGTTGATATTAATAAAATGAGTGCCATCGATATTATGTGTAATGTAGTTGCTGGTTCATATATTAACGGGGAGTTGTAGCATGTTTTATATCATTTTCATCCGAATGTTCCACCAGGGTTTAAGATAATAGAAGTTCCGCAAGAGAACATTTATATGCCCGTGAATGTGAACATGTTAACGAATATTATAATTCGAGCCGTCGATCAGAACGGACGATTAATTGATTTGAGAGGCGAAGAGTTAACAGTTTATTTACGATTAAGAAGAAAACAGTGACTACTACAAACAAATTTTAAGCAACATGAGAAGTAATACTAACAATAAATTTTGGAAGCAAGTTCGACGATCTACAGGAAAGTCATCAAATAAATTGAGGAGCGGGATGGGGCGAATAGTGAAATATGGTGGTTTATCAGGTGAAAATAGAAAGTTTTTGAAAAATTTGGGTTACAGAGTTTTGGTATAAATACGGAGGAGTATAAAAATAGTATTTATAGAAAAAAGATGAGGATATTTTGTCAGTGTAAGAATAATTTGTGTTGCGAGAAGTTGATTGTCACTGTGAGGTAGAATTATTTTAATTATGGAAGTGTTAGATGTTTTGAGAAAAGTTCGTGTGGATAATTCAATTATCGAATTGGAATACCACAATCATGCACCATTTGGCTCACCAAAATATGGGAATAATGATGAAATACGAATTGTGGTTCCAGAAATAGATAAATATACTCTACCATCCGAATCGGAATTATTAATAGAAGGGAAATTACGATTAGCTAGTGATGTTAGTAAAGCAAGTGCTACAGCATCTCTGATTCATAATGCCGGAGCTTTTATGTTTAGTAATATCAGATATGTAATGAGTGGATCGGAGGTAGATGAAGTTAGAAATGTGGGTATAACATCAACTATGAAGGGATATTTTTCTTATAGTCCGAGCTATATAAATAAATTAGAAAATTGCGGTTGGGAATTTACTACAGGGAAGGCTCCAGTTTTAGATGTTAGAGGAAATTTTAGTATTTGTATTCCACTTAAAATGTTAATAGGTTTTGCAGAAGACGTAAAGCAGATTATTATGCATATGCCGCAAGAATTAATATTGAAGAGATGTGCTGATGATAGCGATGCGATAATGAACACTGTTGCCGATGAAGAAATGAAATTAATTATTGATAGTATAATATGGCGAGTACCCCATGTTAAAGTGGGTATGGCTCAAGATTTATCCCTGACAAAATTAACAACGAAAAATACTCACATGGAAATGTTGTTTAGAGGTTGGGAAATTCACGAAAATTCGGGAATTCCTGAGACAACTAAACATAGTTGGGCAATAAAAACTGCCCCACAATTAGAAACACCGAAGTATATAATTTTGGGTTTTCAAAGTGGGAAAAAAGGAAGTCTGTCTCAAAATATGAGCAAATTTGATGCAATAAATTTAACGGACGTGATGGCTTATTTGAATGGGAAGAGATACCCATACGAAAATGTTCGTGTTGATTTTGACGAGAATCGCGTAGCTGTTTTATATAATATGTACGCTAGATTTCAACAGAGTTACTATGGTTACGATCATAGCGAACCGCTTATGAAACTGAATCAGTTTAAATTGTGTCCGCTAATAGGTATCGATTGTTCACATCAAGAAGATGCGGTACATAAAAGTGGCGTAGAGGTTAGAATTGAGTTTACAACGAAGGCTAATGTGCCAAAGGATACCATTCTATACTGTTTGATCATGCATAATAAATTATATCAGTATTCACCATTTAATAAAGTGGTTCAACGAAAATATTAGCGGCACAATAGATACCGTAATAGGGGTAGGATGTTGTTGTTAAATGAGATGCGGACTGAGGTGATGTAGTTTGTGTAGTTGGTTAGTTAATCGTTACATGATGACTGCAAGACGTGGCAAAAAGTCTATTGTTATCGATTTTCAATGGTATCGTTCTGAAATACATAGGGTAATGCCGAAGGAGTTGGCTACATGTGACAATAATTTCAAAAAGAGTCATTTTGTTTTCAAACCTGTGCTAAGTTTTAATGCTTTGACAGATGAGGATAAACGTGTCGCGAGATATGCTTATAGCTGTCATCACGGGTTAAGGTGGGAAGAAGGATATATATGTGCGACAGAGTTTGAAGGAATTATTAAACGATTGTGTGCCGACGTGAACGTGGTGTACGTTAAAGGAAGGGAGAAGCTAGAATTTTTGAAGAGTATTTTGAAGAATAAACGAATAGTAGATTTAATTGATGCCGATAAAATAAGAAAAGAAGAACCTAGTTGCAGTTTTCACGTTGGCGATTCCGTTGTTTGTGCACTAACTAATGTGGAACGATTGCATAAGTATTTAATGTACCACAGTTTAGAGAGAAAAAAATTTTAATCGATATCGGTAAATATTTACAAATAGTGTAGTCAGAATGGGCAGTATTTGGACTAGAATTGTACGGAATGGTGTCGAGAGGGTCGGAAATGTTATACATCAATATGAAGCAGAAGGATCATTAGTTGGTATAAATGCTTGGAATTTAATGTTCATTCCAAAATCATTTTTAATTTCAAAAGTGAGGTGTATTGATTTGGAGATGGTCTGGCATCGGTTACCGAAATATTATCAATTGGATGAAGATTTAATAAAATGCAGGCCATGTATGGAACATCAGTTGTACGAGGGTGATGTCGTGGAGGGTTGTATTAGGAGACGAGATTGCAGATTATGTAAATGTATAATTAAGTAAAAATATTAATATGATGTCGATTATTGATGTAATATATTAAAGAATGAAATAAACATAAAATTAAAGAAAATATTGTTTTTATTTTTTTACATTATTTATACGCCTCTATCTGCTATCAAGCTATTAAAATTAGTTATTTACAAAAATAAGTTTTCAAGAATTTTTTCATATTTACAAAATTAAGTAAGGTTACTCACCTAAGTGTTCATGAACTTTACTATACATTACTTACACGCGTCTGTGTGCTATAACGCTATTAAAACAAGTTGTTTACAAAATTAATTCCAAGAAAATTATTTTTATATGGTAATTTTTTTTTATTGCATTTTTGGATCGCTCGCGAAAATGAGGGGGGGAGTGGACCTATGGTTGAAAAAAAAGGGGGAGGGTGGGGGGAAGGTCCGGAGGAGGCGGTGGGTGGTGGGTGGGGGGGGGGGTGGTGGGGGGGGCCCAAACACAGCTCAAATCCGAGTAGGTTCCGAGATAATCGACTTTTTTTGTTTTTTTGTGTTTTTCGGTTAGTAAAGAAAAAACAAAAATTGGAGGGGAAATTGCCCCCCCTCCAAAAAAAATGGGTTAATAGAATCAAAATTGAGTACAACAAATAAAGAAAAATATAGGGAACAAAATGGAATGCGGAGGGGTAAGATCGGAACATTAGAATAACAAAAAATGTTACCTTTTCCAAAAAAAAAATTTTCTGTTATTTTTTCACATTTTCACATCTACCACATCTAAAAAATGGCAACTAAATTTAAAATCCTTCACAAATTGTGTAAACAACTTATTAACAGCACTATTACACTTAAATAAAACACCTTATTACATTTCATGTGCACTGTACAAATTCTCAACAGTAACTAATTTAAAAATGTTATTAGCAGACAGACATAAATAATAAAAAACCGTAACCTTCACAAATTGTGTAAGCAACTTATTAATAGCAGACAGACGTATAAAAAACCTTTAACCTTTCATTTATTCTGTAAACAATTAAATTTTCCATATTACGTGACAGACGTATAAAAAGCTGTTGTTTCAAGAACGTGACCTTTCTAACATAGGTATTTTAAATTGCGTAAGCAACTTATTAATAGCAGACAGACGTATAAAAAACCTTTAACCTTTCATTTATTCTGTAAACAATTAAATTTTCCATATTAGTTGACAGACGTATAAAAAATTGTTTTTTCAAGAACGTGACGTATTCTAACATTGGTATTTTTGATATATATACAGCCTGTATTCATCCTAAAAATCATTCAAATAGTCAACATAATGGTAAGTACAATAAAATAATGTTTCTTTTAATACAGTAAATAATAAAAATAAATTAAAATATATATTTCTTTTTATTTTTAAATATTAGTAATACACGTATTTGTATTTTATTCTAAAATAATGTATACAGTTCAAATTAAATGCTTACATCCACTAGATTCTTGCGTTTACTATTTTATAATAATATGGACAGTGCACACAAATTCAAACTTTTGTCTATTGTTAATATATTATTGGTAATATCACTATTATGTAAAAAGAACACCAAAATTTAAAATAAATTTAAAATAAAATAAAAAAACATTAATTCTTGCGTTTACTCTTTTATAATAATGACAGTGCACACAAATTCAAACTTTTGTCTATTGTTAATATATTATTGGTAATATCACTATTATGTAAAAAGAACACCAAAATTTAAAATAAATTAAAAATAAAATAAAAAACATTAACCTTCACAAATTGTGTAAAAAACTTATTTTCCATAATAGCAGACATACGTATAAAACATTGTTATTCTTAAAGCGTGACGTGTTTTGACCTAGAGATTTTAATATATATACTTCCTTTATTCATCTTATAATCATTCACATCGTTTATCTTGCAGTGTAATGGTGAGTATACTTACATTCTATTTCTTGTATATGCTTTTTACTTATTATTATCCAATATATTCCTGTATTTATTCTTTTATCATAATATAACTGCACACAAATTCAATCATTTGCCTATTATTAATGTCAAAAGAACATTAAAATTACAGCTACAATTGACTTTGAGTTTTGTATTATGTTCCGATTATACGGAATGATGTATGGTTAATACATTAAGCATTGAAATAATTTTCTGGGTGTGAGTAATTATTTATTGCAGTGAGAAAATAATTTAAATAGTTTTTGTAATTGCATAGAGAATATAATTTAAATTTACAAATTCTTCACATTCATTTGTCATAGTTAATTATCTTTTTTATTTTAGACTAATAACGATGATTTGTATAATTATTTAGAAAATGTTGAAAATGTTGTAAATGTTGAAAATGTAGACTTCGAATGGATGTTGTCACAGGAAAGACGACTGGGTGAATCATCCCTTCAGACAGACGTTAGACGACAATCGGAGTCAGTTGAATTACCTTCTGCAGTTCCATCTACTTCTGCGGTACGACCCCTACCGCATACTGTTGAAGTAGGTGTTGCGGCAGAAGTTAATCCACCTGCTTTCGTGTCACAATTAACTACCGTTCCACCTTTGCAACCTCCTCCTTATTTGTCGAAGGACGAGTACTACAAATTGGATAGGGTACAACGACGCGAACTGACTGCCCAACGACGTATGTACAGACACTCTACAATCTCTACCACAGGACAAGAACACACTACGAGGACCAAAATACGACGAGGGCAAAATACAAAGAACTATATACCTTTACCCTATACAACTTGTAGTCCTAGTGTTCGAGCGGTTCGAGCGCCGAATCTGCGAACACTGCTCACGGACGATACAGTAGGAAGAAGGCAAAGGTGTGATGATGTAAATGTGACACGAGGGGTGGCAAGAATACCACAGATTGTGGAGACGATTAATCTAACCACAGAATCTGTAGTAATCTTGTCTCAGTCTCAGACTACTCATTTTTCAGCGTCCCAACCTCAAATGAATGTTTCCGGCTCTTTTACTGAACCACCTGCAATTCCTCAAGCAGCTCCAGAAATAACTGATCTTCCTCAGTCCCCCACACCTTCTCCCAACGCAAATATTCCTGAACACTTTTCTTCCAATGCTTCTCCAGTTCCTCCTTCAAATGAATCTCCAGCTCCACCTTCCAATGCTTCTGGGTCGTTGTTTGCCTCACAATTCCACTGTGGGCAACAACAACCATCCGAACTCGCAACTTTCTCTGCGGATTGTAAACAGTTTTCTAACACATGTGTTAGATATTTGGCGGGCAATTCGTTAGCGGATAGTTTCCTTCAGCAGGTGATCTCGCTAAAGGGGCAGGCTAACGGTTATTCGTTAGAGCAAGACAAGGTTCTTCATTTCCTAACTAATGTCGTCAGTCCATCCGATGACTCATATGTAACCCGCCAAAGGGAAAGGAAGGATCTGCTGAATCGACTTGGAAGCTTGATTGAAGACATGATTGATTATCAAAAATCATTTCCACCACAATGATTTGTATTTTCGATAATTAATTGTTTCATTGGTCAAGTTTCATGAGCGAGACTACACTGATACGATACGAACCATCGGACAACCTATTTTCAACATTTTCAACATTTTCAACATTTTCAAAATTTTCAACCATCTAATACATAAACTTGTCATCACATTCGATTGTAAACAATTCTGCACCGACCTGGTTAACACCCACATTGCACGATACTAATGTACTAGTTCCTACAAAACTATCCAGACAAGGTAGGGGCTGCAAAATTACACCTATAACTGTTTTGCAATAGTTTACATGATATGTAATAACTTCAATGCTTTACTTTTTACAGGAAGTTGAGATCAAAATTACAAAAATTGAAGGTCCGCTGACCATAACAATAACAACACCGACTGACCCCCTGCTGGATGTCGACTCCCCCGACCTGCCACCTGAATACGAGGAGTCGCATCGCCCAATGACACCTCTGGCGGTGCCACAAAGGAGAACCCTGCAGGAACGATTCGCCGAATCGTTCAAACAGGGTTCCCGTATCCCAGCGTCCCAAGATACGGACAATTGATCGGGGGTCTGCGGACAGGAAGGCGCCGCCACCTTCCCCAACCAAAAAAATTGGCGGCAAAAAGAAAATAAAAAAATAAAAAAATAATTATATTTCTTGTTTTATTTCTAATATTAAGTTAATCCTAAACAGATAATATAACGCACACGAAGATATCATAATTCAGTCGTTATTGTTAAGTCGAATCGATTATGTCGATGGAATCGAGTGGAGCTGAACCAAATATTGTACAATTGGAAGCGCAAGAATTATCCTTACAAGTGCACAACTATGATTCCACATCAATTACGAAGAGTTTTATACGACACAGTAGCCTCTTCAGTGCCTCATGTAAGCGAGGATTAATTGTGGGGCCTTCTGGGTGTGGCAAAACAAATGTCCTTTTAACCCTATTACTTCATCCGAACGGGTTACGCTTCAAAAATATTTACATCTGCAGTAGATCTCTTCATCAGCAAAAGTATGAATACTTAAGAAATATATTGAAAAATGTTCCTGAAATTGGTTACCACGAGTATACTGATGTTAATCACATGCCTACTCCTAACCAAATGGCGGATTATTCTGTCGTTATCTTTGATGATATACCACCTGCCGACTTGAATATCGTAAAAGATTTTTTCTCTTATGGTAGACACCGAAATTTAGATTGTTTTTATTTAATGCAAACATACAGTGCGGTCCCAAAGCAACTTATCAGAGATAATACCAATTTGTTAATACTATTTCGACAAGACGGTACAAATTTGAAACATATCTATAATGATCACATTCATGATTTAAGCTATGAACAATTTCTATACATCTGTAGAATGTGTTGGAAGAAATCGTTTGGTATGCTGTTTATTGATAATGATTCTGTATATAATGATGGAAGATATCGTTTAGGTTTTGATACTTACATACACCTATAAACAGATTAATGAGGCTGAGAAGAGTTGACATATTTCTTCCCATCGTATACAATTTGATGTGCTTTAAGTTTATAAGTTTTAATTAAGAGGAGTTTGTAACGTACATTAGGGTTTAAAACATGTATTGCTGGAATATTTATATCAGTCTACAGGTATTCGTTATAGAGTGTACATGGAAAATAAAATCATAAGAGATTTAATACAAGCTCGCGAAGCTCTTAAACAAAAGTTAAGAACATTACGGACTGACATTGCACAATCTCAGAGAGAAACAAATATTCTATATGCGCCCATAGCAAAACCGCTACTTGAAATCGCTAGCAAATTAGCTCCCAGTAATTTAACTCGAGGACGAACTGATTCTGCGGACGCTTCTAAAGAAGTAGAAGAATCTTGGTCAGACATCATATCAGAAAAATCTTATGTGGCAATACCAGGAACGTCAATTTTACGACAACAAAGTACACCGCGTAAACGACAGCAACGACACGTGTCATGGTTCAGCCCATCCACTCATTCTTCTCCGACAAAACAACGAAGTGTGTATCTCGCCGGAACACCTCCACGAGAAACCAGTCTTACAAATTCATCAGATTTGAAAAAAAAGATTCGAATGTCTGAGACATTCAGCCAGCTCACATTTCTAGAAGATGAGTATATCGGGGAACAATTGCCAGAGACTCCAAAGGGTGGTGATGAAGAGGAGGAACGAAGTGATGAATTAGATTCTAGTGAAAGCCTTGAGTTGGATAAGTCAAGGGCTCACGCTCTATCGCTTTTGAAAACGCGTCCATCAAAGTCAATAATTACTAATAAGTCGTTAAATAAGACTCTGTTAGAAACGGATGTAGTTAAGGCAGCCCTAAAAGATCATGACCCCGCTATACGGCCTTATCTTATGGGGTTGATGACGGATGAGAAAGAAGAATTCGATGAGAAGTATGGTGTACGCGAAGTTGATGGTGACCTGATGATTGGAAACGCAAATATTAGGTTTGATGGACCCAACATTATAATCGGTGAATTTACGTATAGGGCTACTAAGGGATTACTAGAGCTACTGTTTATGAAGAGACCGGGAAAGTTTCAATATGCTGACGCTAAGAATTATAAATTCATTTTAAATGATACTCACGCCGCTAGAGTTGATTACGATCCGGCTCGGAAATATGCAGCAAGTAAATATTATAAATATACGACAATTATTAAACCTATTGTTCAAGGTAAAAAACCAGAAGTTTGGTGGACCCGCACTTGGAAAACAGGATTGGGTTTATCAAAAAAATTACCGTTGCGAAAGATCGTTGTTCCTAAGAGTATTGTGGAATATAAGTATTGGGATGATGTAAATGAATTGTGCGATAGATTGAAGTTACTGATGGCGTCCAAGGATGCCGGACATACTGGTCATGATAACGAAATCACTGCAATAATTGAGGAATTGCAGGAATCAAAAATAATTAAATAGGTTGAGCAGCATAGTTATAAAGCAGTTAGTATATCGACACCGATAGAGTATTACGATGACAATAGATAAATTTGGAAGACACATACATAAACATATCGTCAGAAGACATTTAGCGGAAGAAGATGCAGTAGCAAATTTTTTAAAACACCCTAAATTCAAGAAGGAATTGGAAAAGCTTACTCGTATATTATATGTTCCTCCTCCAAAAAGGGAACCTTCAAAATATGTTTTTCAACTGCAGAGTAATGGACGTATTGGGCAGGACGCATATTACTTTATAACTCCTGCGCGTCGAAAGCAAACGCAGTTATATACGAATAAACTATACAGTGGAAAGATTGTTGCAGTTAAGTATTCCGACGATGAATTAGTGAGACTATCCGTTAACGCTCACAGCATCGTTCTCATCCATCCTGCAGTATCAATAGACATCAACGCGGAATTGCGATTGAAGTACATTGGTCCATATCCTGTACCGAAAGAAACAGAGCCAGTGTTTGCAGAAGTAGTCGTCGAAGGAAATGTCATCACTTAAAAGGGATGTCGTTAATGAACTACACGCACCTGCGCGACGAAATTTTAGACGACGGAGAGTCATAATAAAAGGCCTACGAGACTTATTCCAGATCGATCTGGTTGAAATGATACCTTATGCTCGAGAAAACGATAATTTCAAATATCTTTTCGTATGCATAAATACATTTTGAAAGTTTGCGTGGGTGATTCCAATAAAAAATAAAACAGCAGCAGAAGTGTCAGCGGCTATGGAATCCATACTCTCCTCAGGAAAGAAAAACATTCCAAGGAATATTCAGAGCGATCAAGGGAAAGAATTTTTTAACAGGCAGTTTAAGAAGATCATGGATAAGTATAACATCAATCACTACACCACTTACTCCAATTTAAAAAGTTCTATTGTTGAGCGTTTTAATAGAACGATTAAAAATAAAATGTGGAAGGAGTTCAGCTTCAACGGTAACTACCGGTGGGTTGGTATGTTGCAACAGTTGGTCAACATTTACAACAATACAGTTCACAGAACAACGGGATACAAACCTGTCGCAGTAAACCAAAGGAATGCAAAAGCAATTCAAAAATCGGTGTACAGTCACATAAAAATTGGTGACCCTAGAATTGGTAAATTTGAAGTGGGAGATCATGTGCGTATCAGTAAGCATAGACACGTTTTTTCTAAAATGTATACTCCGAACTGGACCAATGAAGTATTCACGATAAGCAAAGTCCAGAATACATATCCGAGAACGTATATATTGCAAGATTCTCAAAAGCAGAATGTTCTCGGAGGTTTTTATGAAGAAGAATTAAAAAAGGTTCGACATCCAGATGTTTATCTGGTTGAGAAAGTTATACGTCGAAAAAAGAATCAAGTCCTTGTCAAATGGTTGGGTATGCCTGCATCACACAACTCCTGGATATCTAAGGATAATGTGTTGTAGAACGTAATTTTCGAATGAAATTAGGGAAATAATAAAAAAAATAAATAAATTATAGTGTTTTATTTTACAAGAAGTAGTAATACAGTTCAGAGTACACATGAAACAGTTATGAGAGCTAATTACAAAAAAAATAAATACAGTATTATATTTCTTATAAGTTATGATACAGTTCATAGTATGCATGTTATGAGGTAGAACAGTTTAAGAAGCATACATATGAGAGAGCTAATTAGAAAAATAAATCAAATACAGTGTTTTATTTTACATAAGTAATAAGTTCAAAGTACACATAATGGAAAAAGTATAGATAGGAAAGCAAATTAGGAGCTAAAGTCAATTGTAGGTTGGTAATCCATCAATTCGGTAATCAATTTCTGCAAATTTGCTTCACGTTCTAATTCTTCTATTCTATAATGTCCCCACGCTAAGGTGGAAGCTCTATCTGGGAGAATATATCGTTTATCATCTTTTGATGTGAGCGCTACTTTATTTCGCAATTCGGTGTAAATCGTGTGAAAATCCGATCGAAATACGTACATCTTCCGCATAAGAGTTTCATTTTCTTCAACTACACTTCTATAATCTGCAACGGACAATTTCTTATCAATAACATATTTTTTGACTCCTTTCGCCGTCTTCACCGTTTTATTTTGGACTTTCAAGCAATAAGCTTTGGCCCCTGTACCATAGAAGCATTCAATAATACCTCCGCCGTATTCATCCTTCATTTTACCGAGCCTAGGTGAACTGCGTGGTATTCCGAATAAGTTCCCTTCAGTAAAAGTTGAAGTATCAAACATATCTAAATTATTTTTTGTCATTATATACATTATAATTTCGTACACTTATAATTAGAGAATCTGTGTCTGTGTAGAGCAGTGTAATGTCCGAATCATACAAAGGCTTAAGAAAGGTATAGAAAAAGTGATACATTATCTTTTTAGCTATTTCCAGGATTGTGAATCCTACGTACACAGGCTTTACATAATCTACTCGAACTTGAGCCAATTCGATAGCTGTTAACGTGTTGCAAAATACTTTACTGGATTTAAAGTTTGGCTTTGCAATATATGCCTCCGCACCCAATCTGTTTCTAATTGTTTCCCAATGGGAAACCAATTTAATATTAACGTGATTTTCAACATTTTCCATAGTTTTTCCAAATATGCTATTCACCATTAACTTGTAAAATTCTTTATAGAATGCATTATTCGATTCACTTCGTTTCTTTGTATTAAAATCAATATATCCCTTTAACCAATTACTTTGTTTAAACTTAATTCCGCGTCGAATTCCACTTAGTTTCAAACCATTATTCAAACATTGTTTCAAAGTCGTAATAATGTAATTTGTTTTATTTGAAAGATTTGGAATCAATTTAGGATGTTTAGAATTAGGTGGTATAACGTGTTCCTGTGATAACGCAACATGCATGTATAAGCAAATACTCTCGGACGAGGTTATATCCTCGTTCCCTTTAAAACAAAACTAGTGTTTAATAAACACAACCTTAAGCATGTATATATTATGTATACATACTGCGGTAGGCCAGGGTTTGTTATGGCCTAATTAACTCTCCGAGGACTTCTCTATTATATATATAGACTGTAGGATAAGTAAAAGACATTCAGAGTGATTCAGAACATTCAGAGTAATTCAGAATGATTCAGTGTCTGATAGAGAACTAGATAGACAATATCTGTAATAGTAATAAGTCAGAATTGTATCTATTTATAATGTACATAGTTTGTTAACCAATTTCTAAGTGTTGATTAAATTATAAGATGTTACCCGAACTTCTAGTGTATCATTTACAACGATAAGTCGCACTACCTGCTAATCTGTGTGGCTGCCGAGGGCCCACGTTACATGGCGATCCATGCCTGCCCCTTTAGGGCACAGGTTGTTACATGGCGATCTCTGCCTACCTACGGTTCAGGACCATTCTGCCAGTCGTGTAAGACTGCAAGGAACATGTAGGAAGCTGGAACGAACCAGGGAAGAAAGGAAACCTACAGTTTGGCAGGTCGAAGCAAGAAATGGGCAAATACGCGACAAGAACGGAGGAAGTCATCAACAAGAGCGAACAGAAGCTCCACAAGCAAGAAAGAAGAAGCACAGGTATTCCTTTTAAATTAAAGTGAATGAACAGTACAAAACTTTCATAGACATAAACTGTGTTAAAATGTTTAGTTTAAATTGTATACACAATATCACAATATGTGTATCATTTATTTCTGCTACGCAAACATATTGTAGCGTAGTAATGTATTCTTTATGTAAAGGTCAAGTTCATTTAAAAATTAATATGTACTATGTAACTTAGAGAGATTTCGGCCGTACACCTCGCAATTTTGTTAGTAATGCAAAAGTTTAAATAT
This sequence comes from Melolontha melolontha, assembly GCA_935421215.2. NCBI lineage: Eukaryota > Metazoa > Arthropoda > Insecta > Coleoptera > Scarabaeidae > Melolontha > Melolontha melolontha. Next base: position 4,182,313 of record OW285243.1, read on the forward strand.
TTTTTTTTTTTAAAGAGGACGCATATACATATATATTTATACACGAAACAATGAAGATATATGTTATATTTCTTTTTCATAAGTTCAATTACGTGCATAAAAATGCATGCGTCTTCATGTTTTGATAAGCGCCATACAAGAATGTTGCAGTTGATATTGTTTATTAAACGAACAAATAAACAATAGCATGTATATTTAAACTAGTCGCGAATAAACAATAACTTCGAATTCAAAATAGAATATGTATAGTTTAATAATACTCGAGTCAAGTTCGCTTATATGCAAACACATCATTTATTTTCGAACGACGATACTTGGCATTGAAAAAAAAAATATTGTTGACACATTCAAAAGTTCGCAATAAAAAAGAATTAATTTTAAATTAGAGAAACCAATATACGAGGAGTGTTATATTAATTTTATATTACAAGAATTCCGAAAATTTTGTAACAAATGCCTCAGAAGTTGATTCCAATGCCATAACGGTTAGTAACGGGACAATACGATAGCATCCTAATCACGTCTGGAGCTCTATAAGACAACAGAGACCTATCGATTGTACCTTTACGACACCAACAACAGTGCAACCTACAGGACAGATCATCCTAGAGTTGTGGACTTGGCGAACACGTTAACCAACCGAATCAGACAAACTTCAAAGTAGGGAAAAGGCAAAAAGACTCCAATTCGCCCCTAGGTCGTGACGAAGCAAGCATGCGCTTCCAGGAAGTGATCCTGCACGACAAAAAACGCTCTCAGAATTTTTTTTTTAGAGACAGTTATAACAAAAGTGTGTTTTGTTAACTGGTCTCAAGTTTTTCTAGATTGAAGAAAAGGCTTACAGCATAAGGGATCAGCAGCACGTGCCACCTTACTGTAGTCAGAATAAGCTTCACAGGATAGTTCTGCGCAGGAACATGACAGACACGAAATATGTGCTGTCCAGGGAAATACACGAAAAAGTGATTTCCAGTATAATTTTTTCCATGGAGGAAAATAGATAGGAAAAACGGAGAGTCGATTTATTTTAAAGTATGGTTGGAAGGGGAGCATAAGAATTGGGAGCAAACGATCACGCACAAAATTGAAGACAAACAATCAAGTATAAGGAATCGGAAACGAACAATCAAAGCAAAGAATTTAAGACAAACAAGCGAACATGAAGAATCCAAGACAGAGAATCGAATGCGAAAGATCAACAAAAAAAATTAGAAGGAAGAATTGCAAATACAAAGTAAGTCAACTATTAGATATATACGGAAACATGATATAGAAATAAAATACAAAAAGCGAACAGACTAACAAGATTGAGACAGTGTACAAAGGCCCGATTATTATAGTTATTATTTTTTTTGTAAAACGTACTATTTAGCAGTACATTGAAAATTTATTTAAAGTTTTACAATCTATGCCATATATTTATCATTACAATTTCTATTAGGATATTTATCATCTTACGATTTATATATTTATTCGCTAAATATTTATTGTTATTGTATAAATTGTATTATTGTATTGTATTATATTACTGTATTGTATTATATTATTGTATTGTATTGTATGATGTTACAATAGGAATAGGGAAGGTAACCGGAGAGAAAGGTTTTAAAGAAAAGCAAACACCCTAGTGTTGGTTTTCTTTAAACCCTAAGGAGGATGGTGTGATAACGCAACATGCATGTATAAGCAAATACTCTCGGACGAGGTTATATCCTCGTTCCCTTTAAAACAAAACTAGTGTTTAATAAACACAACCTTAAGCATGTATATATTATGTATACATACTGCGGTAGGCCAGGGTTTGTTATGGCCTAATTAACTCTCCGAGGACTTCTCTATTATATATATAGACTGTAGGATAAGTAAAAGACATTCAGAGTGATTCAGAACATTCAGAGTAATTCAGAATGATTCAGTGTCTGATAGAGAACTAGATAGACAATATCTGTAATAGTAATAAGTCAGAATTGTATCTATTTATAATGTACATAGTTTGTTAACCAATTTCTAAGTGTTGATTAAATTATAAGATGTTACCCGAACTTCTAGTGTATCATTTACAACGATAAGTCGCACTACCTGCTAATCTGTGTGGCTGCCGAGGGCCCACGTTACATGGCGATCCATGCCTGCCCCTTTAGGGCACAGGTTGTTACATTCCGGACAGAAGGGATAATCATTGTGGAGGTCGTGAAGAGCTGTTGGATATTCTAAATCAACTTCGAAAACGTACCCTCTATCCCCATCGTCTTCCAAAGTTTGAACATCCAGCATCATTAACTCCTCATTCGTTAACCATTCAAATTCACCGCTTGGTAATTTGGACGTCATAGCATAACCATACAAATTCGTCGCATCGAGGTATAATATATATTTCTTAGGTTCTGATGGATCAAATTGTGATAAGTATTCGTTATTTGCCACCTCTATTCTTTTAGAACACATACTGACACCTCCACGTATGCCCTGTTTGAAAAAATGAAACATATCCGCATCTGTTAATAATTCTAAATTTACGTCTGTCATTCGTAGCATCGCTTCCCAGCTAAGACCTGGTGCCGTAAAATAGTGTGCTGGATCTAACTTGTAATTGTCCATACAAATATTTCGAAAATTTTCGAAAACATCTGCAAGTAGCAAAACATCAGATCGTAGATATATATCACTATATTCCCCCAGAGATTGACATTCGAATAAATCCCACACTCGAACGGCTCTACTATAATCCTCATCACTAATTTCGCTATCAGATAATATATCATAAAATTTATCTTTACTGGGCAAATCTGTCACAGATAGACTTTCAAATGATGTGACATAGTTGTATGGAAAGACGCCCTTTCGTCGTAATAAATTAAATTTTTCACCCATATAATATCTTGACACTTCTCTACACTGAGAATCCTCTAAATAAGATGATAATTTATCTAAAGAAGAACTCATAAATCGAAATGAATCCAAAAATCTCAATTTATGGAAGACTTTCCTCTTCTTACCATTACAGTCAATTCTATCGCCAACATATACTTTCTTAGAAAATGATATATACTTTTCTTTATTTTGGGCAATAACATCTATTTCTTCCTTATCCAATGCTAAGGATTTTACAAATAAATGTGTATCGTAATTCGATAAATTGTGCATTATGATTGGAGTATAGCGAGGTTCTTTGTAATTTATATTGCATACCATGTGTGCTGCACCTCGATATAATCCAGTCATGTGATCATGGTCGCATACTTTATCATTCACATCTAGTGCTTTTTCACAAATATGACAACTTCTCGCTTGCTCATAATTATAACACTCTTCTTCAGTTAAGGGTTTCATTTCCACAATTTTACTCAAATAGTTTTTATATAATAATTTTACATCACTTTCCAACTCTGTCATGAACGTTTTAGGTGTATTTTGTCCACGGTATGTGCGCAGTTTACACAAATTTTCATCGAACGAACATTTTATATAGTAAGCGAAAGAATGTGGTTGATGTTCGAAACATTTCACGCTATAAGGTTTTACATGATCCGGTTCTACCATATCAATAGGCTTTAATATTGCCTCAAAATCAGCATACACAACAAAAGGATCACCTGCTTACAATCTTCATGTTCATGTCTTTGTAATTTTTCTAACGATGTAAAAAAAGTTAGACATCCTTCACAAATATATTTTTGGTGTCCACGCTGTGATTTTTGAGCCGAAACAAGTCGAGACAAGTTCTTAATCCAACAATAGTGTAAATTCCCTTCTTTCGCAGAAAGAAGTAATAAATTAATATGAGTCATTTTCCTTTGTTTCGTAAAATATAAAGGTCCCACTATATCATGCACCGTCACAGCACCATCGAAATACTCCTCGATACCATATACGTTTACAGATATATTATTCTTTTCTTCAAACTTAACAATGTCTTTTAAATGGACAGGGAAATTTAAACCAGTAAAATCAGCCACGGTATCATAATGGGGATAGGAAGAAGGTCTTTGGGGAAGTCCACCTGGCACTCTTAACGCTGAAGTAATCGCCCAAGCGAAACATGCATTGTCAACATTTTGAATATTTATAATGGCCTTCTTCTTCTTTATTGATGGTGGTAAGTCCACATAACTTGATCCTCTCATAGGATTGTATTTATTTATGTTCACTTCCAAATGTATAATATTGCTCAAAGTCCAACCTGAAATATAATCAGAGAGACGTAAATCACTATAATAATATAAGTTTATACAATTTTACCTGAATTACGCTCCTGGAATTCGCTCATTTTGTTCTTAATTTCATCAATATACTCATTGTACAAGCTATATAATTCACTTCCTTGCGTTATGATCTTGTTCATAGTATTAAATGATTTGATTTCCACATTATCTTTTGTCAGCAAATAATACATACCATATAATTCAAAATTTATTTTAATCGAATTATGTACATGTACGACACTCTCTATTAATGTCAACACCTTTTCTCTGATGTTATTTGAAAATTCTTCAATATCAACATATATTTGAGACGAATCAGATATTTGATAACTTACTATTCTTCCTGCGAATGTGGATACACTTCTTCTTACACCATCGTCAACTATTACAAACGCTTTATTTCGATGCGTGGCACTACGAATATGTGCAGTATAACAATTCTTCTCCACGTATACATCACAGATTTCACATTTCCATAAGTCTGGATTGTTATCACTGATTTTTATTCTCTTGCCTTTGCAAGAACTTAACATGTGTCGATTTCTGTTATCTCCACGAGAAAATTGTTTACCACAATACTCACAATCAAACATCTTAGGTTCTTTAAATGAACACTTTGAAATGAACTGCTGCAATGAACTGTTGCTGGCATACACCAACCGTCTCTTTATAAACCTCTTATCGGTAAACCTGCGCTTTAGCACGATTTCGAGTGTGGGGACCTCCTCAAGCTTACTTTTAACTGTAGAACCAACTTCTGTACTACATCTACTATCCTCCGCAAATTTATTTATATGTACTTATAGAACCTACTGCTGCTTATTAAAAGTAAATGGAACATGTTCTGATTATATTTATTTATCGGATCTTCAACTCCATCGCTGTACTACTACTACTGTATTTAACTAACACTAATAACAAAATAATAAAATAAATAAACACTAACAATTGGTCATCTTAATTATTTTCAAAATCACTGATATTATCTAGTTCTGCTAGAAGTATCACTGTCTCTATTTCAAAAATATCGTCGAAAATTACTTCATCATCATCGAAAATTACTTCATCATTATTTTCTTCATTATCATTATTTTCTTCATTATCATTATTTTCTTCATTATTACTTTCTTCTTCCTCACTTTCCTCATCTTCACCAATACTTTCCAAAATCTGTTGCATTATTTCATCTTCTTCCTCTTCTGTTAACTCACTCACAGAAAAAATATATTTTCTATGTAATAGTTCCATAATATTGTTATGGATTACACTATTTGTGAATACGTTCTCCACGTTTCTTAAATAGCACCTTAAACTCCCTCCACTTGTCGTACCCTTCACCTTGTTGTGCCATTGACCTTGCCGTAACCTTGACCTTGTCGTGACCTTGGCTTTGCCGCGCCCTTGACCTTGTGATATCCTTGACCTTGATATAACCTTGATATAACCTTGATATAACCTTGATATGACCTTGATATGACCTTGATATGACCTTGACCTTGACCTTGACCTCGACATAGCCGATTTTAGCACCTCCTCATGTAGAACCTCCTCATTGCCCTTGGGCTGTGCCACATGCAAGGTCAAGGGCAATGAGGAGGTTCAACATGAGGAGGTGCTAGAATCGGCTATGTCCCTCTACTATTTTCCTTTGAGATTCTGCAATGTCAGCTTTTAACGTTCTTAATTTTGCTTTTACCTCCCTCCGCCTCAGCCGATTCGGGAACCTCCTCGGAGTGACCTTGACCTAACATATACCAAGGTCAAGGTCACTCCGAGGAGGTTCCAGAATCGGCTGAGACCCTCTACTATCAAAATTCGATGAAGAGGTTTTAATTTATAATATTGTGACAGGCCGTCAAAAAAACATTGTTTAAATATAAAGCAGAAATTGTCGTTCAGAAATAATCTTCTTCGATAAATTGCGGGAAAATCAACATAAGACTGAAAATATCAGTATTCACATTATCCAACTAATCAGTATTAACATTATGCAACTCTGCTTATTAATACGTCTGCCCAATATGATATAAATATAGACACTTCATGCATGTGGATGCAGCATAAAACAAAACCACTATGTTAGCCACAGTTTTTAAACTCTTCAAATGTTCCAGATTAGAAGATATAAGAAGAAATTTCGAGGAAACGACGAACAGGTGTTTCAACCCAGAAAACTTGATTCGTGTTCTGGTGGAATCTCGGCGGGGCTGGAAACAGGCATAAAGCGCGGTGAGACGAATAATTGAGACAAAGGAGTCAGAAGCCAGACGCGGACCAACAACTGCAATTGAATTATAAGTAATTGACAATCGATAGCGCTGTGAGACAACCTGGGCTTTGAAGTATGCGAAAGCGGGCCCGAAGCCAAGGGGTAGACGAAAGGGTTTTTTTTAGCGGGTAGACTGAAGTTGAACAACCATGCACAGGATTCCTGCACTACTAGGGTTTTCCCGCAAACAAGTACCTAGTGTCCATAAAGGATTTTCCGACGGCAAAAAAAAAACTTATTCAAGTAAGTAAATCGAACTATCTAACTAATACTACTCTTGTGCGCAAGTCACAGATTTAAGGTTAATATGAAGAAATGTTTATATCCACCTGTATCAACTTTGTGTAACTGTGGAGAAAAGCAGATCGCTCAGTACGTGTGTGGATGTTATTTTTCTTTGGCAACATTTATGGAAGAGAAACTGATTTTAGAGAAAGCAAATGTTGCTGATGTTAAACAATTCTATATTAATATAATTTAATATGGGTATTACGGATGTAGATTCTAATACTAGTAAATAAATAAGATATTTAAAAATATAACAATATGTTCAGAGCTTTCTAGAATAATAAGCATAACCTATTATTAGACAAGCTTACGTAAGAAGAAATTAATTCAACCGGAAATTAAATAAATAAATAAACGCCTATGGTATCTGGTTTAAGGATAAATCGCACAAAAGGATATTAATATTTCATTTAGTGTTGGGTAAAATTGTACCCATGCATAAGTATTGGTATGTGCGAATTTCTCTTTGTATAAATGGTAATCAACGAATTCTTGTTCTTTAATCTGATTATTTATCTTTGTTTCTATCATGCTCTTTTCTACGGCTATTTGTATTTGCCCGAAAGCGGTAAACAGAATGAAACAGTCTTAATTACGATACTTACCAAATTATCAAATGGTTCGTTCGTTAAACGGTCTCCGCGGTATTAATATTTCGGTTAAGTAAACTGAAGGCGTCAAACCAAATTTTAATGAAATTTTAAAATCCGACTTTAATAAAATTATTAAATGTAATTTTGGTAAAATTTGAGCGATTATAATCAATTCCCATAATTCATTCCTGAAATCTGAACTACCACCAAAAATATTTCAGAATTCGTTCGAGGTTCCTGTAGTGATTTTGTTTTTATAGGCCTAGAGTGAAAATGTATTACTACTGTAAAATCATAAATTTATCAAAAATACGAAAACTAATTACTACTTTATATTGTTATTTTTGTTATAGACTTTGAAGAATGTGTTGTCTAAAGTACACTTTTTCAAATATTGAAAGTCTCTAGAAATCTTAAACAGGAACCCCTATATTTTATTACAGATTCAAACTCCACTGGAAAAAGTACGTAGGACTTGTCTGAAACATTTTTTCAATTCAAGATAGATGGCGCTGTAGTCAATGAAATTCAATTTTTTTCTATTTCTCGCGCTGAGAACCTATGCATACGATTCTGCAATTCGTTTTCAATAAGAAGAATACCACGAAAGATGACTTTTCAAGAAAGTACTATTATCATAACATAGGAACGGGAGTTCTTCTTCAAGTACTTGGCCAACGCGGTTTCCTTCGCTCATATTTCAAATAAATTAAAAAATTGTATTTTTCTTTTAATACATACTTAATATTTCTTATGTTGAAAATAATTTTTATAAAAATGTTTTTGTATGTACAATGTATGTATTTAACGTTCGGTTATTTCTTGCATTTGTAATTTTTCTAATTCCGAAAACACAAAATAAATGTACAAAAAAAAATTACTTGATGAAACAACTTATTTTACTCAATTCGAAAAATATTTCGAAAAGTAAAAGACCTGTTTTTTCCCGCTGTTAATAGTACCTACTACAGAATGGAGTGTGTAACTGTACACGAGGAAATTGAAATGTGTATGGTGTATGGAGAAGCTGGCAGAAGTTTAGACATTGCTGCCAATCTCTACGCTCAGTGTTTTCCGGAGAGAATTCGATCATGTGCTTCATTTTACCATACTATTAAACAATTCACTACTGATGGAAGTATTCAACCGAAAAAAAGGGACCCTTCGGAATAAATAATGAAGTCATTCTATAGCTGCAGCGGCTGTTAGTCCTCAAGTTAGCACAAGAGAAATAGCTCGCGATTCTGAATTGTCCCACACCAGACGAAGCATTTTTCACAACCACGGGATGGTTAATCGACGCAATACACATTACTGAAATGCTGAAAATCCGGTGTTGCCAAGGTAAACACCAGCATCCTTGGACTGTTAACGGTTAGTTTGGAATAATTCGGAACAAAGTCATCGTGTCATCATTTAGAGCACTTACTTTAATTAAAAGATGGAGGAGGCGAGGCGTAGGTCTTACATAAATGAAACACCCTGATACTTGAGAGGCGAGGAGCCTCAGGGTAATCAAGCACCCCAAGGTGGTACTACGTACATGTTGTCGTAGTTGTATAGGGTTATACTAAAAGTAATTTATTCACTAGCAATTTACATTCTACATTTCTACGGGTGACATTTTCCCAGTTATTCGAAAGTTGTAAAACTAATTTGACTATTTACAACGTAAACGTATTGCAGAATCGTATGTATAGGTTTCCAGTGCGAAAAATTTTAAAAAGAAATTTCTTCGCCATATATCACGAATTTAAAACATGTTTCAAACAAATTCTACGTACTTTTTCCAGTAGAATTTTAATCTATAATAAAATATATAAGTTTCTATTTAAGATTTCAGACTTTCCTCCGCCCCACCTACATAGAGGGAGAGAAAGGGATTAATTCTTGCACTAATATATTTTCTTCATTGAATTATTAATAGGGACCGGACACGAGAGGCCGAAATTACAATGAATCATATAAATAGCCTATAACATCGCTAAATACAACACACACCTATTGAATAGCACTATTCATTCGGTTAACTGCACATGTGTTTTTTGTCGCTAAATTGTGACACAATTACTTCAATATTACACTTAGAATCCTTTCTTCATGAGCGTAGATTGAAGCGGGAGGAGTTTTTATAATTTGTTTTATTTACTAGTTTATATTTCGTAAGATAAATAAAGTTGGTTTCTGTTTTTCATTATTTTAACTGATAATTACTGTTACGTATACAAAATCATTCTGTTACTTTCTGTTTACTTTGGTTCAAGTTTATTTTTATTTTGTTCTCTCTAATCCGTCGCAGCCTTCCCCCTTATATTTTTTCGCTAAATTTTATTTGATCTGCAATATTTTCTAATTATCGATCAGTTTGGGCTTATCCAAACTTTGTTATTTTCAATTAATTCTTTCGTTTAAATTTCTTGGATGCCTATATATATACCTTATTAAAATAGATTTCCATCTTGTAAATTTTCCGCTTAGTCATTCATGTCGGAATTTGCCTTTATCTCGAATTATGCAACTCCGTTACCCTTTCCTTTATAGTGGTACTTTTTAGTTTGAATTTTAAGTCCGTCTAGAAGCATCTTCCTTTTGATTTACCCTCATTTACTGTTTTTAATTGCCTAGTTTATTTTCATCGCTTACCGCGCCCTCTCCTTATCGTTGGAGAATCTCCGATTACAGAAATCTGCACAGTCAGTTGTACCTTTCTTAGATGTTTTCTGACTTCTGATTGTCAATTTAATTAACGTTTTGAGATTTGTTGGACACTTATAACGTTCTTTAATCGTTGGTGCGTTTTGAGAAATTGATATTCTACTTTTTAATTTATTCGACCCTGTCGGTGTCGTACTTCCGATTTCTGCTGTTCATGTTTATCCCTTCTCGATCAATTGTGCTTAAGCTGTTGATGCGCTAACTTGTGTTCTGTTTGTGCGAGAACCTTTTACTGCGGTAAGGCCCCTTTAATTTCTTTTGAACGTTGGATTATTCTTTCTTTTATCCGGATTATCAGGATTTTTCTTAACGAAATTATATTCGATATTATGTTCGATATTTCGAGAATATATTGATTTACCGCCTTCTGTGAAGAGGATTCTATTTCCCATTCGTTCTTGCGAACCTTTATGTAAAGCTGGTTTAGCGAATAATCTTGAATAGCTGGTCTTGTTAAAACGACAATCCTTAGGAGGGTACACCGAGGAAATAAACCACCTTCCCTCAACTTGGATTCCTGATTTCCTGCGAGTCTGCATCAAATTATCGGAAGAAGATTTCACCACGCATAAGATGGCGTCCTAAATGGCGTGCAGGCGTTTCTTCCAACAGGTGTAAACTTTGGGGTCGTTTGTTAGGACTATAAAGTTAAAGTAGGTGAAGATTTTCTAATCAATTTTGAAGAATACTTAAATTAAAGTAGGTAATGATTTTCATTTTCTTTGTTAAAAATTTAAATTAATGTTATCTTATGCAAATTAGTTAGTTGATCACTTAACTTCTTTTGGTTAATTATTGTATTAATTTTGTCTGACTGCTACTTGTGCTGTCAGTTAAGTATATTTTACTTGAGTAGTATTTCGAGGCAGTAATCCCTCAGATCGGCCTCGAGGAGTATCTTCATTAGCTTGTGGTGCGATACTCATTATGTTTATTTTACTAATGATCTAAGCCAGGGATCTCCAAACTACGGCCCGCGGGCCAAATTCGGCCCGCGAGTGCCATCAATCCGGCCCGCGACAGCTTAAGACTAGTGTCATCAATCTGGCCCGCGACAGTCTTATTGTGTTACTATTGCTGTGATAAGTTGAAGAAGAAAACACAGAACGATAATTACTCGGTTTTATTTACTTGCAAGGTAAAACTTAACGACAGAAATGATGACGCAGAAAACTTAACTTAAGTATCTAAGCTTAAGCATATTAATAACTAGCAAATAAATGAAATGAATCCCACTAATCACAGTAAAACAAAAAGCACTAATGAGCTTTATGTAATTGTGATTTTCCACCGACAATAGTTTGTAGTTGTGGATCAATTTTACTTGTACCAATTATTAAATGAGATTTAAGATGCTGATCGGTTAATTTAGATCTGTAAACATTCTTTGTGTACTTCATCTTGGAAAACGTTTTCTCATACAAGTAAGTAGTACCAAAAACAAAAAACAACCCACGAGCACATTTATGCAAATTATCAAATTGTACCAGTGGAAGACTTATAAAATTCCAACAAAGATGAATTTTAATATTTGTTCTTAATCATATCACTGCACTGAAATCAACAATTTTCATTTGGACTTCCGGAGCCAGGGTCTAAATGTCAGAATCGAAAGGATTTTGATAAACCTTAATTTCATTCGCAATGACATAAAAGTCTGAGAAACGAGTATCAAAATTTATCTTTAAAGCACTCAAAGTTTCGATTGCAAAATCGACGGGAAATTCAGTCTCTATACTGTGGCTGAATATTTCACATGTTTTAAAATGTGTGAAACATTTTTTACATAATTGCGATTGAAAAAGTATTATTTTCTGCCTGAAGGATTTGATATTGGTGTATAAATCAGGGAGAAGCTGATTTTCTCCTTGCAATCTCAAATTCAGTTCGTTCATATGATTTGTCAAATCGACATAGAATGCTAACTTCCACAGCCATTCACTATTTTCTATCGGCAAAAGGGCGATGCCTCTCATTCAAAAAAATGTCGATCTCTGCTCGAAGTTCAAAAAAGCGCTTAAGGACTTTTCCGCAACTAAGTCAGCGTAGGGCAGTATGATATGGTAAGTCATTTTCTCCTATCTCTTCAATAAACTCGCGGAATTGTCGGTGTTTCAGCCCAGTGGATCTGATGAAATTAACAACTGGTTTTAGAACTTCAGACATATCCAATCATTTTCCGCACAAGGACTATTGATGAATGACACAATGTAAGACTAATGGTTTTGAACCACCATCATTTTCTACAGCCTTTGACACAAGTGCAACCACTCCATTATTTTTACCACACACATTTTTGCCTCCATCAGTTGTAATAGATTTCAAGTTTTTCTATCGAAGGTTCTTTTTATTAATAGCATTTTCAACTCCCTTAAAAATATCTGCCCCAGTTGTCGTGCCGTGAATACTATCAATATCAAGAAGTTCTTTTGTACACTTGATAGCTTTTATCTACTTCGCGAATAAAAATCAACACCTGAGCAGTATCTGACACATGCGTTGACTCATCAAAGGCTAGAGAAAACCACTCAAGATGTCCATTTTTGTCAGACAGTTGAGATGATATATTTTCTGCGATGTCTTGCACCCTCCGAGCCACGGTGTTTGGTGACAAACTGACACTTTTAAATAAATTTACCTTTTCGGGGCATATTTCTTCGGCTACTGCAATCAAGCATTCTTTTATCATTTCTCCATGGGTGAATGGTTTTCCACGTTTTCCGATTTCAAGAGCCACACGAAAGCTGGCGCGAGTTGCAGAGTCTTGTTCAGTATTCGCTTTGGTAAACAAAGATTGCTGCGATTTCAGTCCGCGCTTCAAAGCTTCAAATTTTTCCGTCCGCAAACTTCCTGTATATTTGGAGTAATTTTGAATATGTTTCGATTCATAGTGTCGTTTAATGTTATATTCTTTGAGACCAGCTATGGTTTCTAGCTAGCTAGAATCAGAACTTTCTCGAACCAACGAAATAATTCCCAAATATTTAATTACAACTAAATCCACCTGTTAGCGGGTAGCTGAAATAGATAGTACATAGTACAATACATAGTACCACTACTCGCCACTAGATGTCGTTAAGTGTCACAATACACAATAGTAATTGAAATGCGAAAAAAGCGTATGTTTGCTTAGGTCGCGCACTTTGCGACTAGTCTAGAAATATAGTTAAGGGCAGACAAATTAAAACTGTTTTGGCCCTTGGAACATACTGAAAAAAGCATTATGGCCCTAAGACTTCAAAGTTTGGAGACCCCTGATCTAAGCTGTGTAACCTTCTATGTGATGAACTAAGATTACGTATACATAATTGAGTTCTAAATTAACCTCTTCAAGGTTTGTTAAACTTTTAAAGATTTATTAATTAATTTATAACTCACCTGATTATACAGGGGGTTTCATAATAGCATTTAGCCGATCTCATTTAGATCACATTTATACCTTCCTGTTTTAAGGGAGCTTTTGTTCACTTTAAAAACTTTGTAAATTACTCTTTGCCATTCTAATTTTATACAGGGCGTTTTATTTTCCTTTTAGTCTCTCGGACAGTCTTATTTTATTAATTTAATTTTCACTCTATTTTGACAATTAATATAGCATTTGTGTAAGAATTTTCATTTAGTATTTATCAATCTTTACCCTCATGTTATTTTGGTCTTTGACCTGCTTTGACTTGAAATAAATATTTTGGTACTGTTAATTTTGTGGTTTGCGTTTGTTTAATTACCTTGGTCCTTTTGAGCAAAAGTGTAACTTAGAATCGCCTATTTGGTGTACGAACACCCTTCAGTTAGCCCTTTTGGCCCGTGGTGTTCTGCGTTGACCCGGAACTTACAGGCCGAACGCAGTGGTGCCCAAATCTTGATCTTGCGTTGTGTGAGCCCACGACGCACTCCCTCATATTTTATTCTGAGCTGGTCGGTAAGTTGTTTTGGGGGGCCTTTAGAGACCTAGGGCGGAACTAGGTTTTAACCTAATTCCTTCTGGGGTTTTTGTTACTAGAACCGTTGTGTAAGGGGTAGAAATTTTGGCGACCAACGTGTGCGGCCTTTTTGCCTGACCTTATTTAACTTCTGGCGAGTTAGTGTTGCCTTTTGCTCATGGGCTATGGGTAGTTAAACTATTACGTTGCAATTTGGTTTAGTCTAACCGTACCGGGTTGTTGTCGTGAGTTGGGGTATTACGTTTTTATCCGTCGTCTCGAATTTAGTTAGACCATCTTCAATTTACTTTCTTGAATTTTTGTTTTAATCTTTTCTATAGGGACTTTTGGGCAGATCACGCTGTGGAGCCGAGTTTATACTCGAATTGTTGTGTACGGTTGGTATTTTGTGGTTTCGATACTTTTGGGAGTAAAATTTCTACTTAGTGTGTTTCTGAATCGGTTGTGGGAATGGAAGGAAAAATTGAGATTAACAGGTTGGAGAGAGACGAGTTTGTTTACGAGCTGAGGGTTCGTGGAGTTGGTGTTAATGTACCGGTTAAGGCTATGCGCACCACACTTAGGAGTTTAATTCAATTAGAGTCGGGTGGTATTGAAATTTCTAAACCTGCTAATCCCTTCACCATTGAAGAGGATACCTGTGAGGTTAAGGGGAAAATTTCTGAGATTAAGGATCTTCTGGAACAGTTTTCTGAGATCGAGACCAGTCTAAGATATCGCAAGGTCAATACTAAAATTATCCATGCCTTTTCTCGTATTAAGCGAGCGAAGCCTGTAACTCCTGAAAGTGAGGAGGAAGTGGCAAGAATTTTAGTCGAATTGGTTTCTCTTCAGGCGTCGTTAAAATCAAAGGCGCGTAAAGCCAGAAAGTCTGTTTTAGCTGGTACTGTTCCTGCAGACATGTCTTTCATGTTTGCTTCGACTAGTGTTGCTCATGGTCCACCTGAATCTGGCAGTGAGTTGTCTGATTCTGAAGAATCAGTGGGGGAACCAATACTATCACCTGTTTGTGCTACTGCGACTCATGCGGTGAGCGCGGCATCTGTTTCTGCATCATCTTCTGCCTTTAAGGTTATTCCTGTGTCCCGGTGGAGTTTTTCGAAGTTCGATGGCGAAAGTTCTCGACAATCTTTGAGTGCCTTTCTTGAAGCCATTGAAGATAAGTGTATTGCGAACAATATTTCGAAGGAGCAGTTAATTAGATCTGCGACAGAATTATTTTCGGGTAAAGCTTTAATTTGGTGGCGGTCTACGCGTCACAAAGTAACAACTTGGGTAGATTTTGTGCGAGAGCTTCGTTTGCAATTCCAACCTCCTAATTATAATGATAAGCTATTTCAAGAAATTAAGAGGCGTACTCAAGGGCCTGCTGAAACCATTGGAATGTATGTTGCTGTTATGAATGGTATGTTTGGGCGTTTGACTGTACCGGTTGCCGAAGGTCTTAAGTTAGACGTTCTGATGCAAAACATTGCATTATTTTATCAAAGTCAATTAGGTCTTACCGAGGTCAAGTCTGTTGATCAGTTGTTGGAATTATGTAGGAAACTGGAAGCATGCAAAATTTCTATAGAAGCTTATGCTCCTCCACCTAGCAATAAATCTTCTTTGCATGAGCCTGATTTGGCATACACATACTCTTCAACTTCTTGTGCTGTAGCCGCAGTAGGTACCTTCGTCCAGCAATGTACCGAAATGTTGGAATTGTAATGTTCCAGGTCATTTGGTAAGAGATTGTCCAAATCCTCGTAAATCTCGTTTCTGTTATAAATGTGGTGCTCGTGGTCATATCGCAAATTCTTGCCCTCGAAGTCGTCCTTCTAGGAAACGACAGAAGGAAACGTCTATGAGATCGTGTCCGTTTTCTACTTCCGTTTTCCATCGTGTAAGTGATTTCCGTGAGCCGATTAACGCTCAAGCTCAATTTTGTTCTATAAAGGCCATGTCTGATACTACCGACAAATCGTCTCTTACTTCATGTTAGGGAATCTCCTGAAAGATATTCAGCATTCCAGATTCTTGATGGTAAGCTTTTTAAGTTTGTACGCCCTTGGCGTGGTAGTTTTGGTACCGTAAGCGATTCTTGGAGGGAGTTGGTCCCTAAAGATCGTCGTTCCGATTTGTTAAAGGCTTATCATAAACCATGGTGGACATTTGAATATCTCGAAAACTTTAGGACGCATTTCTCAGACATATTATTGGCCTAAAATGTCAGCTGATGTCATTTGTTATATTAATCGCTGTCAAACCTGTATGAGAACGAAACTCGAACAACGGAAACCTATTAGTTATATGGTAGATCCCTCTCGTTATGTTATGTCGACTGTCTTCCGATTTTTACGAACTTAAAACCTGTGAAGGCGAACTTCTGCCTGGCTCTTGGAATAGCGTACATCTGAAAGCGCAGCCCAATGGCGATTAGGGCGAATACTTTTAGGCCTGTCTGGGGGCTTGAAGAATACCCAGTCTGGTATAATCTGCCATGTCGTAAAAGGCGACAGAAAGGAGTCCTGCGTGTTAATTCTTTTCATCTTGTAAATTTCTAGGCCTGTCTGGGGGCTTGAAGAATACCCAGTCGGGTTTAATCCGCCCTGTCATAAAAGGCGACAAAAGGGAGTCGTGATCCGCTTCGTTTCTTTCCATCTTGTAAATTTCTAGGCCTGTCTGGGGGCTTGAAGAATATCCAGTCGGGTTTAATCCGCCCTGTCGTAAAAGGCGACAGAAAGGAGACCTGTTTAGTTTTGTTTCATTCCATCTGTAACATGTTGTATATTTCAGGTTGAAGTTGGTTCTCAATAATTTATCGTACCGTATACCGATGTTGGCTTAACTTATTTATTGTGACATTCATTTGTCTGTTCTAGATCGATTTTTCGTGTTGACAAGTTTACGTTTCGCAGTTCCTTATATTATGGAATGTTTTGGTTCTAGCTGTTAGTGCTAGGTATTGTTGTACTTATTTTGAGATAAGTTTGTTATTACAAGTTTGGATCGGACTGCGTATATTTGCTGATACATTTATCGATTCTTGATACTGACATTTTCGATTACGATTTTGACTTTTACATTCTAGGATAACTTATGTTATCGTGTTGACTCTGTTAACTTTCTTGTAGATTAGTTAACGTTTATATTATGGAGTTTGGACGTTTTAAGGTTTAGAACTGTTGATAGTGTGTTCTTTTTGCTGTTGTTGCATCTCTGTTTAGAGGATTTGGAGTTCACACATACACACAGATCTTACCAGTTTGTTTTGTTCTTGTCGTATAGAGTTTTATCGTACCGTGTAGGTTTTCCTCGTGTGAGGGTTTTGTGAACTCATATACGTACTGGACGCTTGATTTTGGCTTTTGGAGTTTATTTATTCCAATTTTATTTACCGATTATGACGTTATCTATTAGATAACCTGGATACCGATTTTGACTTTTGTTTATTATTCTTATAGAGTTCTTACACTATAGGTTCATATTTGGCATATGGGTTGTTATTTTACCTGCATTTATGCTGTTTACCGTTTACTTAATGACCATTGTGTTTGATTCTAAAGGATATCTTTATGTTGGACTTTGGGATACATCTCTGATGGATTCCGTTTTCTCGATTTTGACGATACTTTCGTGTGAAGAAGCGGGGTGGACTTCAAAAAATTCCGTCGTCCATTCCTTTCGGCTTCTTATAGGGCTGAGATCGACACCCCTCGTTTTGTAATCGCGACTTTTTCTTTTCGATCATGGACGTATCTCTTTTTGTTTTGATTTTTGGTGCTTAGGTCTTCAACCGTATTAGTGTGGTGGTAGGCCGCCGCTGCACTTAAAACTTTTGTATTTCTTATCGTACTTTCTGTTGTTTGGCCAGATTGAAGTTATTTTTGTTTCCCTATCGTATGGCGTAACGATTGAACGATTGTTGGAACTCGTGAGTACACAGTGTCACAGTTACTCTTATCCTACCTTTTAGATTCTTACCTAATTTTCCTTATCCAATTGCATCCCTTAACGTTAGTATTATACCTTTTTAGTTGATCCTGTTTGTTTTAGCTGCTTCTGCTTCACAGAAGTCTGCTTGTTTTGAGTTTTTTTTGATGTTTTGACTCGTTATTTGTAGTCCCCGTACCGACCGAATGTCGAAGGGCCTTGTGGTGGTTTAGGCCGAGCTAACTGTTGACATGGTGTGTTGGTATGGTTATTGTTGTGCTAATGAGGTTCTGCCGTCCTCCAATCTGAGCGTCGATAGTTTCGCTTGACTTCGTGTCAATTCCGCCTTCTGCGTTTAGTTTTGCTCCTATCTTTTGTTGGATAGTTTTACTTGTTATATATTTCGGGTGTTATTTTTGGTATACTTCTGTTAGTATTACCTTGTTGATTTTGGTATTAGTTTTGCCGATTATATTTTGGTTTTGTTTTATCAGATTTTTGGCTGATAGCTTTGATGATTTCAAATCTCCATTTATTTGTTTCACTCCGTATATTAGCGTACTACTCAGTACGTTTCTTTTCGCTCTTACTAGTTTCCGTCGTATAGATATTTCCACATTTTTGCCTATCTCATTTCTATCGCATTACTGTGCTGTTCGTGCAGCTGCCGTTATTTCGGCTTACGTAGTCACTTATTGTGTTTCATCTTACCCCATAAGTTACAACAACATCTTCAAACAAAGTTAGTTAACACAGACCCACTGAAAGAATCAGGTATTTACAGAATTAACTGTAATTCCTGCCCAAAATTATATATCGGCCAAACAAGAAGAAATATTCAAACCCGTTTCAAAGAACATTTAGCTCATGTAAAACTTCACAATGTAGATAAATCAGCATTAGCTCTACATCATTTAGATACCGGACATAATTTCAGCTTAGATAATGTAAAATTAATTAAAAAATGTAATAGCAAAAATTTAGACATGTGGGAAGCCATACATATGAAAAAATACAAGAATTACCTCTTAAACAATGACATTTCACCTATCAATAATAAACTTTTAAATTGTATACCTACAGTATCTAATAACTAATTTTTCTTTTTCACGTTACTATATTGTTATTTAATAGAACCCGACATGCCAAACACAGTCATTGTCTTGTTTTTCATAGGTAACGGTCTTTCCCATAATTTTGTCCTTTCTTAGAATTTCAATAGATTTTAACAGGCACTATTACAATATACGACCAAAATTTTTTATTTTTATTTTTAGTTTTATATTTTTATATGCACGTTTTTTGACCATTTGTTGACCATTTATAATTGTAATTTTTACACTCCTAACCAAAAAAATAGATAGATAATTTTACTATACATGTATTTAAAAAATAATACTTTTAAATTTAGTTACTACTGATGATGTGTGCAGGGCACATGATATGTACATATAGTTAATATACTATTGTTTGTGAAATATAAGGTGTTTTATTTAAGTTTAACAGATTTTAATAAACAGTTTATTTTGAGAGTGGATGCTAGTGATGTCGCTATAAGCGGAGTTTTAATTCAAATAAATGACGAAGGGATTGAACAACCTATATGTTTTATCTCTCGTATCTTGAAAAGCTATGAGGTTAAACATACCATTAGTGAAAAAGAAATGTTGGCTGTGGTACACGGGATTCAAAAGCTAAGATATTATTTATTGGGGAAAAGCTTTGTGGTAGAGACAGATCATGCTGCATTGACATCACTATTGAGTACACGTTTTAAAAATAATAGAGTGTATCGGTGGTCACTATTGTTGTCAGAGTATACCTTTGAAATAAAGCATATTAAAGGCGTTCTAAATGTTTCTGCCGATGCGTTGTCACGAATGTGCAACAGTAAAAGTAAATTTCATTACGTAGAGTTGAATGAATATAATAGCCACTATGCTACGGGGAATTATGAGTATGAGGTGATCCTTCAGGTCCAGCAAGATGAAAGATTTGATTTAATAAGGGAACAATTAAGTACTAAAGATAATTATAAAAATTTCATTATGAAAGAGGGGTTGATTATGAAAGTGATTAGGGAAATGAGTTATGTTGCTGTAGATGATGTGTATGCAAGGCAAACAATGTTGCAAATTCATGAAAGTTTGGGACACATTGGGGGATATAAAGTATGGTTGGTATTTAGGGAGGCATTTTATGCCAAGAAAGATAGGATAATCGCTAAAGATGTAGTCAGAAACTGCATTACATGCCGATTGGGTAAACATAAAAATCGAACCTGTCAGTATGAGGTAAAGAGTATAGTTACTCACGAAAAATTAGAATTGGTAGCTATAGATTATTTGGGGAATCTTATTCCAGGAGAATTAGAATATAAAAATAATTTAGTAATGGTAAACGTGTTTTCAAAATTCGTTAAATTATTTCCCACTTCGCAATATAACACAGATACCTCTATACAGTGTATTGATTCAAGGATTATGCATCAAGGGAAAATGCGTAGAATATTAGCTGATAATGCTTTATATTTTAACAATGATAGATTTAAAAATGCTTTAAATGATCGTAATGTTGAAATTTCTTTCTCTTCCATACGTCATCCATGCGGGAATCCATGTGAACGATATATCCAGGAAATAATAAAGTTCCTAAGGATCGAAACCTATGAAAACCATGCAGGATGGGTTGCTCATGTCCAGGATGTTGAAGACAACATCAACAACACACCCAATACTGTGACACTGGAATGTCCTGCGACTGTGATGTATGGGACAAAATCTGCCAGACCCTGGAATACACAAACTGAAGGGGTTGATAACCTGGTACAATTAAAAAACCAAGTTGCACGAAGAATAGCAGTAAATGCACAAAAGTACATAGATAAACAAAATGAACAGATTACCACGAGAACAATATTTGAGGTTGGAGATGTGGTTATAGTAAGAAGCTATCGTTTAGGCAGAAGAGATCAAGGTAAATGTCAAAAGCTTGATCTGCCGTATGTTGGTCCATACAGAATTTCGAGACGTTTTAATAATGTTACGTACGAACTATATTCTATGGATGGTCGTAAGAAAAAAGGACGCTATCATATTAGCGCATTACAACCATTCGCCCCAACACAGCACCATGAGGACGATGACCCTGCTGCACAGCAATGCAACATGTTAGTGCGGGGAAGTAAGACAGAGTGCGATACTGTCGTAAGTGATAGTGCGGGAGAATTATCCTTGCACAAAGTTTAGACATGTCATAACTTTTTGGTCGGATAATTCTGGGGAAATGCAATGGTTTTTTCCATTCAGAAGAGAGAAAAAAGAAGAATTATATTGAACTGTATTTGTATGACATGAATTTAAAACGTATTTTTGAATTTTTATTTATATTTATTATGTTTGTAATTATCTTTTTGACCGGCCCTATATGAATATTATATTAGACCGATGGATTCGGCAAAATGTTGTACTATTGAGTTAGATGTAAGAGATTTTCATGATATTTTATTTAGAGATACCAGGACTTTCAAACCAGATGGTCAGAGAGAATAAAAAAAGTCATTTTTATTCTCCTGTTTTTGAGTAAAGTCGGGTTTTTTGATTTTGGTGTTTTATTTTGTGCATTCAAATTAATTACGATTTTTACGAGTGTTTGTTGAGCTCGTTCTTTTTTGCTATTTTAATTAAATAATGGTATCTCTCACGTAGTTTAGTGTTAAATGTGCTTAGATCTATGTAAGTAATAAAAACAGTTAATTTATATAATTGCTACTACGATAATTTGCTTATGTTTTAATTTTAGTTTATATTTGCATAAATTTTGATATAAAAATTAGTATATGAATATTCAAGAAAATTGTAATGTTTTTTGTAATGGAGTTTTTTTCTTTAAGACAAGATATTCTAGATCGTTTTGTATTCAGGTTGGTTTTTGTTGCTGGGTTTGATTTTGTCATGTTTTATTGCGCATGACTGTAAGGCTGTCACGCGTACTCGATAACTTGGTGGTTGTTGACATTTGATTTATTGGGGTTACAGTTAGAGGTCAAACTTGACAAATTTCTTAATTATTTATTAATTATATGTTTGCTCGAGAGTCACAGGGGGTTTTTCTCTTTATGCGTGCCATTATCATAAAGAGTCTTTATTTCTAGCTACTGTTAATTTGCTTTAGCTCCCTATACACTCAGTAAAGGGATTTTTTTCTTTTTTTTCTTTTTTTATTAAATTTATAAACAAACTAAATGTGACTTTTTTATTAATGCTTATTGTTTTACTTTAAATTTTAAACCTGGCCCGTATCCGTAAGGATCGACCCTAGAGAAGTGAGCTCAAGGAAGGCAACACGACTGAAGTCAGCTGGGAGAATAAGTTGCGGTATATAGATTGCAGTGCGAACTCAATTAAAAATCATAATTAAAAGCACATTCCACTGCATAAATTTGGCAGCCCAACGTGTCGGCGAATGAAGAAAGGAATTAGTAATGAAATTATAAGCAAATAGGTTTGGCGAATCCAAGGTGTGACGCGAATATAACAAAGTTAAAAGAGTTATATTGAAGAAATAGAAAGCACTTACAATAAATATGGATGGTATTTCAAATGTAAACGAATGGAGACAACCACCACTAATTGGCAGTCAAGAGTCATTAGAAGGTGCGAGTGCAGGAATAAGTAATCTTAATTTAAATACCATACATGAAGCAGGGCAGGATGGTGGTAACAGTCAAAAGGTAATGGACATGTTGCAAATGATGATGACAATGATACAACAAAACTACAATGATCTGGATAGAAAAATGGAGCAAATGAAACAACGACAAGAGGATGGGGAGAGAAGGTTAGAGAGAAAATTGGAAGAGATAATGGATCAAATTGTGCCAATAAATAGTAGCAAACAAATAAGTAATGAAATAATAGATGATTCATTTCCTTTAATTAACGATCAAAGCAAGCAACAAAACACAGTTAGTATGAGCCAGTTCTTAGAAGAAAAGGAGAAAAGAGAATGGCAGGAACAAAAGATGACGTACATGCAAAAACAAATCGAACAAGTGAGAAAGGAGAAGAATGAAGCGAGTGTGCCTGCGTTCATCCCTGTACCAGTCCAGAATGAAGTATTGCCGAAATTTTATGGTATAGCGAATACCAATCCTATGGGTTTTCTTAAAAAAATAAAAGAAAGTTTAGAAGATGTACCTGGGGACCAAAAGAAACTTCAAAAGATAGGGAACTGTCTCAAGGACGATGCGATGACCTGGTGGGACATGATATCGGATGAGGTGAAGACTATGGAGGAGTTCGAGGTCAGATTTACCAGAAAATTTTGGGGGACAACAAGGCAAACAAGAGTAAGAAATGATTTATTATTTGGTAGTTATAGTATTAATAATAACGAGTCACGAGCGTCTTATGTTATGAGGAGACACGCAATTTTAAAATATTTGCAACCTAAAATTAATGATAGAGATCTAATATGTCAATTAAGTACACATTTCGATGCACAAATAAGTCAGGCAGTAGCCATTCAGAATATTAGTGACATGCAACAGTTTATCGAACTGTTGAAAAGATTAGATGACATGGAGTATGGCAAAAGATATCAGGGTAATTATGTAGATAGAAATGTCAATAGAACTCCATATTCTAGAATGAATAATAATCATCATAATAATAATAATATACGTTCAAATCCTCAAAGAGCAAATAATTACGAATATAGAAATAATAGAATGGCTTCACCAGGTAAAATAGACGATAATAAAGATGTAAGAAAGGAAAGTTTATTAAATGAAAAAAATTATACAGGGACACGTCCTAAAGATACCAGATGTAATTATAATTTAGAAACACAAGATAAACAGGGTAAATTAGAATTAGCATGTAGTAAGGATTTTTAGATAGACCAACCAAAAAGAATGAATGTAATGCATTGTATGAACAGTCGAAATACGCAATAAATACGGTTTTACCTCATATAAAAATTAAAATAAGTGATAGAGAGTTAAGTTGTTTAATAGATTCAGGAAGCGAAACGTCGTTTTTAGATGAGAATGTGATTGAATGTTTGAAAAAAAATAATGTGGGGAAATATATGCCCACGAGTAAAATTACAATAGTAACTGCTACAAAGAAAATTTTAACTGTAGTGAATCAAGTTTTTATTGTTGAATTTACAATAGATGATAATAAGTTTATGGGAGAATTTATAGTATTAAAAGGATTAGGAAGGGATGGGATATTGGGAATAGATTTATTAGATAAGATTAATGCGATAATAGATATACAAAAGAGAGATATAGTAATTAATAATACGAAAGTGGAATGGATCAAGGAGTGTGAAGAGGATGGTGAAAAGGTTATTAATAATATAGAAGAAGAGGATTTAAAGGAAGAAAAGGAAGTAATGATGATGGAAGATATGGGTAAGGAAGAAAATGGAGAAGTGGAGTTCCCTGAAGATGTCGATTTGATGAAATTGGATTGTAAGGAGGATAAGGAAGAAGAAGTAAAAAGTTTAATAAAAAAGAATATAGAATTAGTTAATAAATTTCCCAGTATTGCCAGAAATTACCAACATTCGTTAGGGGTAGATGAGACGAGACCATTTAAGGTGAAAAATTATCCCATTCCTAGAAATATGCAATCACAAGTAGATGAAGAAATAAAAAGAATGCTGAGAGATGGTGTAATTGAAAGAGGTAAAACGCGATATGTTAATCCATTAGTGGTTGTAAAAAAGAAAACAGGAGACATTCAATTATGTCTGGATGCACGTCGACTGAATGAAAGAACAAAACCGCAGTTCGAGACGCCTATTACGATAGAACCATTATTGGCAGAATGTTACAATGCAAATATATACAGTAAGTTGGACTTAAAAAGTGCTTTTTGGTTGGTTCCGTTAGAAAAGGAGTCCAGAAAATATTGTGGATTTATGGTAGATGGACGAGTATATCAATTCAGGACTGTACCATATGGGTTGAGCAGTTCGGCAGCAGCTTTAATTAGGGCAATGCAACAAATTCTTGAACCATATGAAGAGTTTGTGGTTCACTACGTAGATGATATTCTAATATATAGCAGGGATGAGCAGGAACACTCACAACATTTTAAGAAAGTTATGGAGGTGTTAGCAAGAGAAGGGTTAAAGGTAAATTTGAATAAATGTGAATTTTATAAGAAAGAAATTATATTTTTGGAATACAATATTAGTACTAAATATATAAGTGTAGATGAGAGTAAATTGGAACTCATAAAGAAGTATCCTCTACCTAAAAATATAAGAATGCTTAGAGGGTTTTTGGGCATGGTTAACTATTATAAACGTTTTGTACCATACCTGGCACGTATTAGTGTTCCTCTTTATGAAATGCTTAAAAAGAATGAGAAATTTAAATGGACAGAATTAAGGATGAATGCGTTTGAGGAGTTAAAGAAAGAGTTTTATAATCAATTAGTATTAATTTTACCAGATTTTAATAAACAGTTTATTTTGAGAGTGGATGCTAGTGATGTCGCTATAAGCGGAGTTTTAATTCAAATAAATGACGAAGGGATTGAACAACCTATATGTTTTATCTCTCGTATCTTGAAAAGCTATGAGGTTAAATATACCATTAGTGAAAAAGAAATGTTGGCTGTGGTACACGGGATTCAAAAGCTAAGATATTATTTATTGGGGAAAAGCTTTGTGGTAGAGACAGATCATGCTGCATTGACATCACTATTGAGTACACGTTTTAAAAATAATAGAGTGTATCGGTGGTCACTATTGTTGTCAGAGTATACCTTTGAAATAAAGCATATTAAAGGCGTTCTAAATGTTTCTGCCGATGCGTTGTCACGAATGTGCAACAGTAAAAGTAAATTTCATTACGTAGAGTTGAATGAATATAATAGCCACTATGCTACGGGGAATTATGAGTATGAGGTGATCCTTCAGGTCCAGCAAGATGAAAGATTTGATTTAATAAGGGAACAATTAAGTACTAAAGATAATTATAAAAATTTCATTATGAAAGAGGGGTTGATTATGAAAGTGATTAGGGAAATGAGTTATGTTGCTGTAGATGATGTGTATGCAAGGCAAACAATGTTGCAAATTCATGAAAGTTTGGGACACATTGGGGGATATAAAGTATGGTTGGTATTTAGGGAGGCATTTTATGCCAAGAAAGATAGGATAATCGCTAAAGATGTAGTCAGAAACTGCATTACATGCCGATTGGGTAAACATAAAAATCGAACCTGTCAGTATGAGGTAAAGAGTATAGTTACTCACGAAAAATTAGAATTGGTAGCTATAGATTATTTGGGGAATCTTATTCCAGGAGAATTAGAATATAAAAATAATTTAGTAATGGTAAACGTGTTTTCAAAATTCGTTAAATTATTTCCCACTTCGCAATATAACACAGATACCTCTATACAGTGTATTGATTCAAGGATTATGCATCAAGGGAAAATGCGTAGAATATTAGCTGATAATGCTTTATATTTTAACAATGATAGATTTAAAAATGCTTTAAATGATCGTAATGTTGAAATTTCTTTCTCTTCCATACGTCATCCATGCGGGAATCCATGTGAACGATATATCCAGGAAATAATAAAGTTCCTAAGGATCAAAACCTATGAAAACCATGCAGGATGGGTTGCTCATGTCCAGGATGTTGAAGACAACATCAACAACACACCCAATACTGTGATACTGGAATGTCCTGCGACTGTGATGTATGGGACAAAATCTGCCAGACCCTGGAATACACAAACTGAAGGGGTTGATAACCTGGTACAATTAAAAAACCAAGTTGCTCAAAGAATAGCAGTAAATGCACAAAAGTACATAGATAAACAAAATGAACAGATTACCACGAGAACAATATTTGAGGTTGGAGATGTGGTTATAGTAAGAAGCTATCGTTTAGGCAGAAGAGATCAAGGTAAATGTCAAAAGCTTGATCTGCCGTATGTTGGTCCATACAGAATTTCGAGACGTTTTAATAATGTTACGTACGAACTATATTCTATGGATGGTCGTAAGAAAAAAGGACGCTATCATATTAGCGCATTACAACCATTCGCCCCAACACAGCACCATGAGGACGATGACCCTGCTGCACAGCAATGCAACATGTTAGTGCGGGGAAGTAAGACAGAGTGCGATACTGTCGTAAGTGATAGTGCGGGAGAATTATCCTTGCACAAAGTTTAGACATGTCATAACTTTTTGGTCGGATAATTCTGGGGAAATGCAATGGTTTTTTCCATTCAGAAGAGAGAAAAAAGAAGAATTATATTGAACTGTATTTGTATGACATGAATTTAAAACGTATTTTTGAATTTTTATTTATATTTATTATGTTTGTAATTATCTTTTTGACCGGCCCTATATGAATATTATATTAGACCGATGGATTCGGCAAAATGTTGTACTATTGAGTTAGATGTAAGAGATTTTCATGATATTTTATTTAGAGATACCAGGACTTTCAAACCAGATGGTCAGAGAGAATAAAAAAAGTCATTTTTATTCTCCTGTTTTTGAGTAAAGTCGGGTTTTTTGATTTTGGTGTTTTATTTTGTGCATTCAAATTAATTACGATTTTTACGAGTGTTTGTTGAGCTCGTTCTTTTTTGCTATTTTAATTAAATAATGGTATCTCTCACGTAGTTTAGTGTTAAATGTGCTTAGATCTATGTAAGTAATAAAAACAGTTAATTTATATAATTGCTACTACGATAATTTGCTTATGTTTGTAATTTTAGTTTATATTTGCATAAATTTTGATATAAAAATTAGTATATGAATATTCAAGAAAATTGTCATGTTTTTTGTAATGGAGTTTTTTTCTTTAAGACAAGATATTCTAGATCGTTTTGTATTCAGGTTGGTTTTTGTTGCTGGGTTTGATTTTGTCATGTTTTATTGCGCATGACTGTAAGGCTGTCACGCGTACTCGATAACTTGGTGGTTGTTGACATTTGATTTATTGGGGTTACAGTTAGAGGTCAAACTTGACAAATTTCTTAATTATTTATTAATTATATGTTTGCTCGAGAGTCACAGGGGGTTTTTCTCTTTATGCGTGCCATTATCATAAAGAGTCTTTCCTTCTAGCTACTGTTAATTTGCTTTAGCTCCCTATACACTCAGTAAAGGGATTTTTTTCTTTTTTTTCTTTTTTTATTAAATTTATAAACAAACTAAATGTGACTTTTTTATTAATGCTTATTGTTTTACTTTAAATTTTAAACCTGGCCCGTATCCGTAAGGATCGACCCTAGAGAAGTGAGCTCAAGGAAGGCAACACGACTGAAGTCAGCTGGGAGAATAAGTTGCGGTATATAGATTGCAGTGCGAACTCAATTAAAAATCATAATTAAAAGCACATTCCACTGCATAAATTTGGCAGCCCAACGTGTCGGCGAATGAAGAAAGGAATTAGTAATGAAATTATAAGCAAATAGGTTTGGCGAATCCAAGGTGTGACGCGAATATAACAAAGTTAAAAGAGTTATATTGTAGAAATAGAAAGCACTTACAATAAATATGGATGGTATTTCAAATGTAAACGAATGGAGACAACCACCACTAATTGGCAGTCAAGAGTCATTAGAAGGTGCGAGTGCAGGAATAAGTAATCTTAATTTAAATCCCATACATGAAGCAGGGCAGGATGGTGCTAACAGTCAAAAGGTAATGGACATGTTGCAAATGATGATGACAATGATACAACAAAATTACAATGATCTGGATAGAAAAATGGAGCAAATGAAACAACGACAAGAGGATGGGGAGAGAAGGTTAGAGAGAAAATTGGAAGAGATAATGGATCAAATTGTGCCAATAAATAGTAGCAAACAAATAAGTAATGAAATAATAGATGATTCATTTCCTTTAATTAACGATCAAAGCAAGCAACAAAACACAGTTAGTATTAGCCAGTTCTTAGAAGAAAAGCAGAAAAGAGAATGGCAGGAACAAAAGATGACGTACATGCAAAAACAAATCGAACAAGTGAGAAAAGAGAAGAATGAAGCGAGTGTGCCTGCGTTCATCCCTGTACCAGTCCAGAATGAAGTATTGCCGAAATTTTATGGTATGGCGAATACCAATCCTATGGGTTTTCTTAAAAAAATAAAAGAAAGTTTAGAAGATGTACCTGGGGACCAAAAGAAACTTCAAAAGATAGGGAACTGTCTCAAGGACGATGCGATAACCTGGTGGGACATGATATCGGATGAGGTGAAGACTATGGAGGAGTTCGAGGTCAGATTTACCAGAAAATTTTGGGGGACAACAAGGCAAACAAGAGTAAGAAATGATTTATTATTTGGTAGTTATAGTATTAATAATAACGAGTCACGAGCGTCTTATGTTATGAGGAGACACGCAATTTTAAAATATTTGCAACCTAAAATTAATGATAGAGATCTAATATGTCAATTAAGTACACATTTCGATGCACAAATAAGTCAGGCAGTAGCCATTCAGAATATTAGTGACATGCAACAGTTTATCGAACTGTTGAAAAGATTAGATGACATGGAGTATGGCAAAAGATATCAGGGTAATTATGTAGATAGAAA
The DNA here is from genome assembly GCA_935421215.2 of Melolontha melolontha. Taxonomy (NCBI): domain Eukaryota; kingdom Metazoa; phylum Arthropoda; class Insecta; order Coleoptera; family Scarabaeidae; genus Melolontha; species Melolontha melolontha. Next base: position 4,211,830 of record OW285243.1, read on the forward strand.
TGTCAATAGAACTCCATATTCTAGAATGAATAATAATCATCATAATAATAATAATATACGTTCAAATCCTCAAAGAGCAAATAATTACGAATATAGAAATAATAGAATGGCTTCACCAGGTAAAATAGACGATAATAAAGATGTAAGAAAGGAAAGTTTATTAAATGAAAAAAATTATACAGGGACACGTCCTAAAGATACCAGATGTAATTATAATTTAGAAACACAAGATAAACAGGGTAAATTAGAATTAGCATGTAGTAAGGATTTTTAGATAGACCAACCAAAAAGAATGAATGTAATGCATTGTATGAACAGTCGAAATACGCAATAAATACGGTTTTACCTCATATAAAAATTAAAATAAGTGATAGAGAGTTAAGTTGTTTAATAGATTCAGGAAGCGAAACGTCGTTTTTAGATGAGAATGGATTGAATGTTTGAAAAAAAATAATGTGGGGAAATATATGCCCACGAGTAAAATTACAATAGTAACTGCTACAAAGAAAATTTTAACTGTAGTGAATCAAGTTTTTATTGTTGAATTTACAATAGATGATAATAAGTTTATGGGAGAATTTATAGTATTAAAAGGATTAGGAAGGGATGGGATATTGGGAATAGATTTATTAGATAAGATTAATGCGATAATAGATATACAAAAGAGAGATATAGTAATTAATAATACGAAAGTGGAATGGATCAAGGAGTGTGAAGAGGATGGTGAAAAGGTTATTAATAATATAGAAGAAGAGGATTTAAAGGAAGAAAAGGAAGTAATGATGATGGAAGATATGGGTAAGGAAGAAAATGGAGAAGTGGAGTTCCCTGAAGATGTCGATTTGATGAAATTGGATTGTAAGGAGGATAAGGAAGAAGAAGTAAAAAGTTTAATAAAAAAGAATATAGAATTAGTTAATAAATTTCCCAGTATTGCCAGAAATTACCAACATTCGTTAGGGGTAGATGAGACGAGACCATTTAAGGTGAAACATTATCCCATTCCTAGAAATATGCAATCACAAGTAGATGAAGAAATAAAAAGAATGCTGAGAGATGGTGTAATTGAAAGAGGTAAAACGCGATATGTTAATCCATTAGTGGTTGTAAAAAAGAAAACAGGAGACATTCGATTATGTCTGGATGCACGTCGACTGAATGAAAGAACAAAACCGCAGTTCGAGACGCCTATTACGATAGAACCATTATTGGCAAAATGTTACAATGCAAATATATACAGTAAGTTGGACTTAAAAAGTGCTTTTTGGTTGGTTCCGTTAGAAAAGGAGTCCAGAAAATATTGTGGATTTATGGTAGATGGACGAGTATATCAATTCAGGACTGTACCATATGGGTTGAGCAGTTCGGCAGCAGCTTTAATTAGCAATGCAACAAATTCTTGAACCATATGAAGAGTTTGTGGTTCACTACGTAGATGATATTCTAATATATAGCAGGGATGAGCAGGAACACTCACAACATTTTAAGAAAGTTATGGAGGTGTTAGCAAGAGAAGGGTTAAAGGTAAATTTGAATAAATGTGAATTTTATAAGAAAGAAATTATATTTTTGGGATACAATATTAGTACTAAATATATAAGTGTAGATGAGAGTAAATTGGAACTCATAAAGAAGTATCCTCTACCTAAAAATATAAGAATGCTTAGAGGGTTTTTGGGCATGGTTAACTATTATAAACGTTTTGTACCATACCTGGCACGTATTAGTGTTCCTCTTTATGAAATGCTTAAAAAGAATGAGAAATTTAAATGGACAGAATTAAGGATGAATGCGTTTGAGGAGTTAAAGAAAGAGTTTTATAATCAATTAGTATTAATTTTACCAGATTTTAATAAACAGTTTATTTTGAGAGTGGATGCTAGTGATGTCGCTATAAGCGGAGTTTTAATTCAAATAAATGACGAAGGGATTGAACAACCTATATGTTTTATCTCTCGTATCTTGAAAAGCTATGAGGTTAAATATACCATTAGTGAAAAAGAAATGTTGGCTGTGGTACACGCGATTCAAAAGCTAAGATATTATTTATTGGGGAAATGCTTTGTGGTAGAGACAGATCATGCTGCATTGACATCACTATTGAGTACACGTTTTAAAAATAATAGAGTGTATCGGTGGTCACTATTGTTGTCAGAGTATACCTTTGAAATAAAGCATATTAAAGGCGTTCTAAATGTTTCTGCCGATGCGTTGTCACGAATGTACAACAGTAAAAGTAAATTTCATTACGTAGAGTTGAATGAATATAATAGCCACTATGCTACGGGGAATTATGAGTATGAGGTGATCCTTCAGGTTCAGCAAGATGAAAGATTTGATTTAATAAGGGAACAATTAAGTACTAAAGATAATTATAAAAATTTCATTATGAAAGAGGGGTTGATTATGAAAGTGTTTAGGGAAATGAGTTATGTTGCTGTAGATGATGTGTATGCAAGGCAAACAATGTTGCAAATTCATGAAAGTTTGGGACACATTGGGGGATATAAAGTATGGTTGGTATTTAGGGAGGCATTTTATGCCAAGAAAGATAGGATAATCGCTAAAGATGTAGTCAGAAACTGCATTACATGCCGATTGGGTAAACATAAAAATCGAACCTGTCAGTATGAGGTAAAGAGTATAGTTACTCACGAAAAATTAGAATTGGTAGCTATAGATTATTTGGGGAATCTTATTCCAGGAGAATTAGAATATAAAAATATTTTAGTAATGGTAAACGTGTTTTCAAAATTCGTTAAATTATTTATTATTGATTCATGGATTATGCATCAAGGGAAAATGCGTAGAATATTAGCTGATAATGCTTTATATTTTAACAATGATAGATTTAAAAATGCTTTAAATGATCGTAATGTTGAAATTTCTTTCTCTTCCATACGTCATCCATGCGGGAATCCATGTGAACGATATATCCAGGAAATAATAAAGTTCCTAAGGATCAAAACCTATGAAAACCATGCAGGATGGGTTGCTCATGTCCAGGATGTTGAAGACAACATCAACAACACACCCAATACTGTGACACTGGAATGTCCTGCGACTGTGATGTATGGGACAAAATCTGCCAGACCCTGGAATACACAAACTGAAGGGGTTGATAAACTGGTACAATTAAAAAACCAAATTGCCCGAAGAATAGCAGTAAATGCACAAAAGTACATAGATAAACAAAATGAACAGATTACCACGAGAACAATATTTGAGGTTGGAGATGTGGTTATAGTAAGAAGCAATCGTTTAGGCAGAAGAGATCAAGGTAAATGTCAAAAGCTTGATCTGCCGTATGTTGGTCCATACAGAATTTCGAGACGTTTTAATAATGTTACGTACGAACTATATTCTATGGATGGTCGTAAGAAAAAAGGACGCTATCATATTAGCGCATTACAACATTCGCCCCAACACAGCACCATGAGGACGATGACCCTGCTGCACAGCAATGCAACATGTTAGTGCGGGGAAGTAAGACAGAGTGCGATACTGTCGTAAGTGATAGTGCGGGAGAATTATCCTTGCACAAAGTTTAGACATGTCATAACTTTTTGGTCGGATAATTCTGGGGAAATGCAATGGTTTTTTCCATTCAGAAGAGAGAAAAAAGAAGAATTATATTGAACTGTATTTGTATGACATGAATTTAAAACGTATTTTTGAATTTTTATTTATATTTATTATGTTTGTAATTATCTTTTTGACCGGCCCTATATGAATATTATATTAGACCGATGGATTCGGCAAAATGTTGTACTATTGAGTTAGATGTAAGAGATTTTCATGATATTTTATTTAGAGATACCAGGACTTTCAAACCAGATGGTCAGAGAGAATAAAAAAAGTCATTTTTATTCTCCTGTTTTTGAGTAAAGTCGGGTTTTTTGATTTTGGTGTTTTATTTTGTGCATTCAAATTAATTACGATTTTTACGAGTGTTTGTTGAGCTCGTTCTTTTTTGCTATTTTAATTAAATAATGGTATCTCTCACGTAGTTTAGTGTTAAATGTGCTTAGATCGATGTAAGTAATAAAAACAGTTAATTTATATAATTGCTACTACGATAATTTGCTTATGTTTGTAATTTTAGTTTATATTTGCATAAATTTTGATATAAAAATTAGTATATGAATATTCAAGAAAATTGTCATGTTTTTTGTAATGGAGTTTTTTTCTTTAAGACAAGATATTCTAGATCGTTTTGTATTCAGGTTGGTTTTTGTTGCTGGGTTTGATTTTGTCATGTTTTATTGCGCATGACTGTAAGGCTGTCACGCGTACTCGATAACTTGGTGGTTGTTGACATTTGATTTATTGGGGTTACAGTTAGAGGTCAAACTTGACAAATTTCTTAATTATTTATTAATTATATGTTTGCTCGAGAGTCACAGGGGGTTTTTCTCTTTATGCGTGCCATTATCATAAAGAGTCTTTCCTTCTAGCTACTGTTAATTTGCTTTAGCTCCCTATACACTCAGTAAAGGGATTTTTTTCTTTTTTTTCTTTTTTTATTAAATTTATAAACAAACTAAATGTGACTTTTTTATTAATGCTTATTGTTTTACTTTAAATTTTAAACCTGGCCCGTATCCGTAAGGATCAACCCTAGAGAAGTGAGCTCAAGGAAGGCAACACGACTGAAGTCAGCTGGGAGAATAAGTTGCGGTATATAGATTGCAGTGCGAACTCAATTAAAAATCATAATTAAAAGCACATTCCACTGAAATATGTAGCTAAAATGATCAGATTTTGTGAGGGTTCGTTGAAGGAGACATATAAACGAAGTATTCGACTGGCAGTTGTGAGCCAGCGGGAGTGTGATATTGGTTCAGGTCGAATATTGGCCAGATCTTTATTACATTCACCCGATATAACAGCAAGAACCATCTTATACAGATATTTCTGATCATAGCTTAATTCCTTTAAATCAATTTCCGGCAGTGGAGATCCTTCATGTCCTTCAATTGGTTTAAATTTTATAACGGGCTGAGCGCATTCTTTTAAAGATTTACCAATTGGACCACCAAATTATTTAGGACCATGTGTTGCGCCGTCTAGACTAGTGAAGAGATGTCTTAGCGGAAGTTCATTTGTGTGCAGCAAGCACACAAACCAATGCAGAGATTTGTTGTAATGGAGCTCTAACTTTCTTATCACACCATTTTCATAACCGGTATTGACATTTGTCCCATCACATCCTATAGCAATTAATTCTTGAGTGTCATATTTTTTCAGTAAACAGTAATCGGTAATGGCGTTTGAAATATTAATAGCATTTCCAGACGGAGGAGTAACATGTCCTAAGTATTCGGAATTTGGTTCCCGAAGAATGACAATATGTTCTTCAATAGTTGTTACCGGATGATATACTCCATCTTTTATAATATTTTTTCTGGATGAATCTTTCCTTCCATTGAAATAAATAGATCTTAGCACCTCATTTTCCCCGGAATCACACTGGAATTTACTCCGACATTTCTGTCTCTCACGTCTAATTTTACTGCGATCGATAATAGACGCTGTATCGTTTTCATGAACAATGCCTAAATCTTGTAATAACGCAGAAGAAACAGCAGCAGCACCACGGTCAGAAAGACCCCATCGATCACATTCACGAGCTAATGTTGGCAGAGTTTTACGCATTTGGCCATACGTGGAAATACCAGATGAAGTAGAGGGGGTGGTAATATCTTCAAATAAAGGCAAGTCTGAATTCATAGTTAGATCATCTAACAGACGATCACCTAACTCCACGGATGTGTCTTTATCGGGTTTGTTAAATTTCTGCATTTTAGAACTGTTGGCTTCTTGTAGGGATTGTTCTTGTTTCAGTTTTCTTTTTTCCCGTTCTTGGAGCTGTTTTGTCGTTTTGTTATCAATATTTCCTATCATCATTTTTCTTGCAGTTCTTTGGTCTAGTAGAAACAATCTTTCCGTCACAGGAACTTTTTTGTTCTTTTCGCAAATGCACTTTTCGCAATTTTTACATTTGCATGAAGCAATGTCGAACAAAACTTTCGATTTATCTTTAAATTCTTCGGTTTTCTTTATAAAACTGGGAATATTGGATCGTTATTTGAAAGGTTTCATAAGATTTCTGTATTTACAGTGGTAGTCACGGATTCTTTCAATAATGCGTTCAGTAGATATTATAGGTATGGACGCTTTCTTCCAAAGAGTTTCAAGAGAAGGGACGATAATTTTGACTACTTCTGAAAACGTAGGCTCCTTTAACTGACCTTCCAATTTCAAGTAGTTACGTGTAAATATATACTGCCTCAATATATCACCATATGTGGGTAAAACATTTTCATTGAATGGTACTCCAACTCCAAATAACGGACAGTTACTATCTTTTGCACGCGTTAAAGTTGCCATTTTATTTGGTATATTACTTGCCCTGATCTGAAACAAAGAAATATAATTATAAAAGAAATATAATTATATAATTAAGAAAACGAAAAACTGGAAAATATGTGTGATTTTGGTGGTAAATCTTCGAAATTCAGTAATATTGTGGCACTTCAAGAAATCTGTTTGAAATTATGACATTTTTTCAGGGCGTTACTGATAGCATAAATATTTAATTTTTGGCTCAAGTTCAATCATATTTTGAACGAAACGCAAATTGCATAAGCATTGATTTTTGCGTAATTTTAATTTTTTTTTACAATTTTTAAGGTCGCCGTGGCACCTGAAGTTATAATTCGATTTATTGCAAATTCTAAGGGCACAATCAGTATACGGAGTAACAACTTTTGACCACCCAAGTCTTATCAAATTTTGAAAAAAATTCAAAACGCTACATTTTCGCTCCACCCTAATACACATGTCAACTGTGGTCCTTTTCCTGATAAAACAAAAGCCAAATTATCCGCACCTCCATCACCATCACGTTCCATTTTATATACATACAACAATATTAAATTATTTACTAAAAGAAACTCGTCCTCAACTAATGAATCCTTTCAAAAAGAATAAACACAAATGTCCGCAATTCACAGTATTCAAGTCTTGATATCTCTTATAATTATATCGTATAACGCCACCCGCATTCGATAATAAATAGTTTTCGATCTCAGTCGGAGGTCTTAAATCACCATAACTATCGAAATACTTTATTATATCGTCATGCTTCATATAAGCTCCCAATGAGTACCTTCTCCAACATTATCGTCCAAATTAACTATTCCCTTCTCTCTTTTGCGTATGACTGCTGGTAGGACATCTCTACTAAATATACCCCGAAAATTTCTTATTTTCCATCCTCTAACATATTTCTATAAATCGACTTCAGTTAGAGGTCTTCGGGGTAATTTGCTTAACCGTTTTTTGAAACATTTCCAGTGGGTAAATATACGCCACAACCAGATTTGTATGGTTTAATATATAACTCACTCCCAATTGATATTCCACACCCCGACATATATGGTTTCACATATAAGCCGCTATCAGCTTTTGACTCCATGGCAGTATTATAGCGTTTAGTTTCTTCTAATTGATCTCTTGCAGCTTTAGATGAATTAACTGCATTCGCAATTGCTGCAGCACCTCCACCTAGCGATCCCAGAGCACCCAAAGCTGCAAATAACGGAATTAATGGTAAAAAGCCACCCTTCTTTGGTATTGGAATAATTCTCGAACGAGGTAATAAAATTTTCTTTCCAGACTTCCTCAAACCCCGATATGCAACTTTTGCATTTTCTAACATTCCTTTTCTACTGCCCGCCCGTTTTATTGCATTGCGTGCAATCTTCATTGCCTGCTTAAATGATATAGAACCACCCACAAAATTCCGTTTCATGTTTCTACTCCTTTGTCTATTAACTGGTTTACTGTGTCGAGTCACTCCTTTTCGAACCCGTCTCCTCACACCCATACCTAATTTTGTTTTACCTTTCATAGCACCAGCAACTATAACAGAAGATAATTTTTCTCCAACTCGAGCGTCTGCACTCTTTAATCGTTTAATAGCAATGTCATACAATTTTTTATCCGCTATATGTCGCTCTGATAAATCACCAGATTTTGAATAAGCTATATCGTGCTCTTTGCAAGCCTCATCTAAATCATTCACGCCTTTATCACCTCTCTCCAATCGCTCTTCTAATTTCGTTCCTGGTCCACAAAATCTATACCCTGGTATATGTAGTTCTACTGGAAGCTTATTTATTATTGTATTCAATAAGCCGCCACCTTTCCTTCTGTCTCTTCGATTTGAACTACGCCGTTTAACTAAATTCCCCATCTTTTATAGCCCAACGCTTTAATGTATCTATCATTCATAAGCGATGGTTCACACTTTAACACAAAACGTTCTCAATTTTTATATTTATACACACTCTCTCTTTTCTTAATTTGCAATTATAACTATAACAACATAATTGGAAACATACTTGAGTAGGTAAAACCTACCAATTTTGTATAATACAAAAGTATTTTTAATAATATATAATATTATTAAAAAAGGGGTGTGAAGAACACAATACAAGTTCGTATGTATTTTTGAATGTATCTTCTCCAAAGACGTAGATACGTATTTCACATTTTTACATGATTATCAATACGCCCCTGTTGGAGAAGGGACACATTCAACAAAACATAACTACCTTGCTATCTCGCAGATATATGAAGGAATATTCAGCGCTGTCTGTATAATAACCGCAGAACTGGCCGGGTGTTTTTTATAGTCGGTAACCACCGTATCTATAAAAATCTGTATTATCGTGTCTTCACTACTTGTCGGCATGAACCGAATACGTATATAACAACATAATTTGAAACATACTTGAGTAGGTAAAACCTACCAATTTTGTATAATACAAAAGCATTTTTAATAATATATAATATTATTAAAAATGGGGTGTGAAGAACACAATACAAGTTCATATGTAGCTTTCAATATATCTTCTCCAAAGACGTAGATACGTATTTCACATTTCTACATGATTATCAAGACAGGATAATACAGTTTTTTATAGATACGGTTGTTACCGACTATAAAAAACACCCGGCTAGTTCTGCGGTTATTATACAGACAGCGCTTAATATTCCTTCACGCTCTGTCTTAATAATATCTGCGAGACAGCAAGGTAGTTATGTTTTGTTGAATGTGTCTCTTCTCCAACAGGGGCGTATTAATAATCATGTAGAAATGTGAAATACGTATCTACGTCTTTGGAGAAGATACATTCAAAAATACATATGAAATTGTATTGTGTTCTTCACACCCCATTTTTAATAATATTATATATTATTAAAAATGCTTTTGTATTATACAAAATTGGTAGGTTTTACCTACTCAAGTATGTTTCAAATTATGTTGTTATATACGTATTCGGTTCATGCCGACAAGTAGTGAAGACACGATAATACAGTTTTTTATAGATACGGTGGTTACCGACTATAAAAAACACCCGGCTAGTTCTACGGTTATTATACATACAGCGCTGAATATTCGTTCACGCTCTCTCTTAATAATATCTGCGAGATAGCAAGGTAGTTATGTTTTGTTGAATGTGTCTCTTCTCCAACAGGGGCGTATTGATAATCATGTAGAAATGTGCAATACGTATCTACGTCTTTGGAGAAGATACATTCAAAAATAGATATGAACTTGTATTGTGTTCTTCACACCCCATTTTTAATAATATTATATATTATTAAAAATACTTTTGTATTATACAAAATTGGTAGGTTTTACCTACTCAAGTATGTTTCAAATTATGTTGTTATATACGTATTCGGTTCATGCCGACAAGTAGTGAAGACACGATAATACAGTTTTTTATAGATACGGTGGTTACCGACTATAAAAAACACCCGGCTAGTTCTGCGGTTATTATACAGACAGCGCTGAATATTCCCTCACGCTCTGTCTTAATAATATCTGCGAGATAGCAAGGTAGTTATGTTTTGTTGAATGTGTCTCTTCTCCAACAGGGGCGTATTGATAATCACGTAGAAATGTGAAATACGTATGTACGTCTTTGGAGAAGATACATTCAAAAATACATATGAACTTGTATTGTGTTCTTCACACACCATTTTTAATAATATTATATATTATTAAAAATACTTTTGTATTATAATTATAACTACCATACAACAACCTCTACACTTTAAATAATTCAATATACTTAGTTCCTTAATTTCTACTCATAATATAAAATAAAAGACTGTATTCATAACATCATTTATTATCAGAATAATTGAAACATACATAAGTAGGTAAACCCCACCTGTTTTGTATAATACAAAGGTATTTTTAATAATATAAAATATTATTAAAAATCTGGTGTGAAGAACACAAATACAGGTTCACTATTAATATTTTTGTGAACGTGTTGGAACATCCGAAATCATGGGAGTGATATGTTCGGACACGTTCACAAAAAAATTAATAGTGAACCTGTATTTGTGTTCTCCACACCAGATTTTTAATAATATTTTATATTATTAAAAATTTGTATCATTTATTATTATTAATTTTTATATGTACATATAGTTTCAATTACGATTCCTTCTTAATGATCAACATCCTGCTAAACTTTTTGAAGATGATATACCAACATCTCTCTTGTTATACACACACATTCTAGAGTTGATCCCTGCAAAACTTTCTCTATTTCCATATTCAGATCCCCTCCACATACAGATAGATATTGAATAACATCCTTATAAAATTCATCATACTTTAAGTTTCTTAACGATTCCAATCGGGATTCCAGCACCTTTCTCACACGCCACAATTCTGACAAACCTTCATATGATAAATACAGCAAGTCTTTGTCAATTTTTAATATTCTGTTCTCCCCATCAAAACATTCGCTAGAAAGTTCTAAATTCGATATGCGCATACTTGGAAACTTTCCACCACAATAATCGAAATACTTCTTCAATTTCGCGCTCTGCATCATAAATTCGTCCCATTCTTCAGAATTAAAAACTATGCATTGCTTTCTCACGCCAACAATCTTCACTATCGGGTTGAAAAAATTATCTGGTAATAAACCAACACATACCCACTTTGAATGACTTTTATTTAAAAAATATATGCTCTCTGCTACTATAGGTAAATTCCATGAAGATTCGCAAACTAATTTTTCAGAACATTTGTCAACTTCTTTCTAAAAACTATCCATTTTTCCCACTTCCGAAAAAAAATTTTCCATAATAGGATCAAGCACTTGATTCTCCATTACCTTATTAAAATGTTCTTCGTTAGAACTAACAATTCTTAATTCACCTTCTTCTAAACTATCTAAACGATCGCAACCACACTTACGCTTCGCCATTCCCATTATATATATACTGACTTCGTTACATCGCTGGATTTATATAGTAACCCTTATGAACTGCCGCTGGCAAACACCAACTGTGTCTTTATAAAACTCTCATCGGTAAACCTGCGCTTTAGCACGATTTCCAGTGTGGGGACCTCCTCAAACTTACTTTTAACTGTAGAACCAACTTCTGTACACTACATCTACTATCCTCCACAAATTTATTAATATGTACTTATAGAACCTACTGCTGCTTATTAAAAGTTAATGGAACATGTTCTTTATAAACCTCTTCATTGCCCTTGAGCTGTGCCACAGGTTCACCTTGACCTTGACCTTGGCATAGCCGATTCCAGCACCTCCTCATGTAGAACCTCCTCATTGCCCTTGAGCTGTGCCACAGGTTCACCTTGACCTTGACCTTCACCTTCACCTTGACATAGCCGATTCTAGCACCTCCTCATGTAGAACCTCCTCATTGCCCTTGAGCTGTGCCACATGCAAGGTCAAGGGCAATGAGGAGGTACAACATGAGGAGGTGCTAGAATCGGCTATGTCCCTCTACTACTATCAGAGACACCTTTCCGGAAATTTATAGACTTGCATTCGCTTATAAAAAAGTTTTCAGAAAAGCACCAGTGAGAGAAGCTCTTTACTGCTCAAAATTTCGTTACATATTTAAATGATGATGCTCGAAGTATTTCTGAGCGCAAAGAACACAAATTCCAAATTTGTTGTAAATTTGCCAAAACTAATCACTTATCTTGAAAAACAGAATGTCAAGTTAATTGATGGATTAACAACATTAGATGTGGCAGTTAATAATTTGGAAAATATTCCCAAGTGGCTTCGGATGTAAGCTTCGGCAAAAGTTAGACGCAGTTTTTAATAGAAATCCAGATTTAATAACATTACAGCAATTGTGTATAGGGACAATGCATCAAAATCTAACTGCTAAATACGCTGAATTAAAGAATATTTCCAATATGAACCTATAACCAGATGTGATGCAGAGAGGATGTTTTCTATCTACGACGATGTATTTCAGTCAAAGATAACAAATTTTACATAAGAGAACCTTGAGAAAGTATTGCTAGTTAATATTAATACTCCTTTACTCAAGTTGAACTACAAAATGAACAAATAAAAATGTATTTCGTATTTTATAGAACACCACCCGTTGGTTTTCCAATTATATAAATAAAATGAACACTCTTTAAAAATACAAATTTTCACTCATACGCCCGTGGGCGATGGGTCTTGGGCCTCTCGTGTTCGGTCCCTAATTATAAAATTTTAGATGCAAACATTTTTTTTGTGAACTGCTTATTTTTCAATATATTTTTAAGTTTCAATTTAAAAGATACACCCGGTATATAAGAGAAACTAATGAAAATGTATTAATAAATTCTTATTATTCTAAATTTTTTTAAAATATTTTTGATTATTTGCAGCACATTTTGATCTGATTTAATTTCTAATTCCACCTATGAAAATAATATAAATAACTGTCAGTGTTATGAAAAGTTTTGAAAATTGAAAATTTAGTTAGATATTTGACTAAATAGCTATTAAAAAATCACTTACCGTATGCTGACACAATACCTGAAACTATATAAAACCATTAATCAGTTTCTTCAGTAGCTATATATTTTTTACTTACAAGAGAATGCTATTGCAAACACAAACCATATGTATTTTATTTTGTTTTTGTATATGGATGGAAGTCTGAAATCAGATTGATAAATTCGTTTTAAATTAGAAGAACAATTTTATAACTTTCCGGACAATATTCATAATTTAAGGTGTAAGTACATTTGTATTTTATGCTTTAACTAAATATATGATTATAAAGTCAATCAATATCTTCATCAATCAACATAAAGTTGAGTAGTAAATTTCAACCCAAAATATAGATTGACAGATAAAAATAAAGACTTTGTTTCTAGTAAGGGAAATCTAAATCATTGTTAACTTGTGACGCCTTATTGAAAAGGTGCTTCACAATACTATTGTGATATAAAAATATAATTCAGACTAAACCAAAACCATAATATAATCTAGACTCATTAATGCTGAGGAACCTCAGTCGATACTAAAAGCTTAAAGTAGAAATGAGAAACGCCTCAAATCAATATTCTCTGAACAACATAAATAATAACAAAGGAACCCATCGAACAGGATAGACAGAAAAAATCGTAAAATACCAAATGGAATACTAAAATGAGAAAAGGGCCACCAAGTCCATATAACGAATAAACGAGAGATAATTATTAAATAGTTAATTGACGAAGGAGATACTTGTTGAAACTTCATTATAACGCTAAGAAATAAGTAATTAAACTTCTAGTTTCAAAAATTCTTTTATTGTAAATACACTACAATATTGTTTCGCCATACAATGGCTTCATCAGGTGGATGAACACAGTATTCATCCACCTGATGAAGCCATTGTATGCCAAAACAATATTGTAGTGTATTTACAATAAAAGAATTTTTGAAACTAGAAGTTTAATTACTTATTTCTTAGCGAGATAATTATTAATAAAAATATTGATAATTATCAGACTTTAAAATAGTATATTAAAAAACAAGTTTCATAAGGCACCATTTTGCCGCACGAGTTCAGTTTAGAAAACGAGCCGCGATAGCGGCGAGTTTTCTAAAGAGCGAGTGCGGCAAAAGGCCTTATGAAACGAGTTTTTTATACTATTTTTTCTATTTTGCCTTTTTTACATTAATAAATTGGAATTATTTATGTTGAAAGTTCGGAGTTTTATTTTTATATAAAGAATGCAGTTGGTCACATTGATACTTGAAATTTTCAAATTCAAATCTTGCTATCTGCGAAGTATATTAAATTACATATAATATATATATAATATAATCTGATAACCCTTTTACCGTAAGGTGTCGGGTAAGCTGTTATTCTTCGCCATGTACGAATTTCTCCCATGTTTTTCTATCTTTCGCCATTCCTTTTGCTTCTTTCCAGGATTTATTCTTGTCTCTCAATATACTGCTTATTGTATCATTCCAGGTTTTTCTTGGCCTTCCCCTTTTCTTTCTTTCCTGTATTCTTGCCTCGTATACTTGCTTAGCCAGTCTTGTATTTTGCATTCTTTGGACATGTCCCCACCAACTCAGTTGTCTCTTTTCTATAAACGTGAATATAGATGGGATATCCAGTCCTTCTCTTACTAGTGTATTTCTTATTCTATCTCTCCTGGTTATTCCGTTGACTCTTCTTAGATATTTCATCTCCGTTGCTTGGATTTTACTTATGTGCTTGTTCGAGAGTATCCAGGATTCACATCCGTACGTTAGGACTGGTCGTTACAACGTTTTAAAGACTTGTATTTTAGTTTTAACTGAGATTTCTGTTTTGCTAATGAAGTTTTTATTTAGTGCATGGTATAATCTTATTGTTTTTCCTATTCTATCGTTGATCTCTGCATCCTGCTGTCCTGACTCGTCTAGTATGGCCCCCAGATATCGGAACTCCTTAACTTGTTCTATTTTTGCATTGCCTATTGTAATATCAAGTTGTTCTTCTCCGAGTGCCATTACTTTGGTTTTATTTATATTTATTTTCATTTGGTTTCGTTGTAACACTTCGTTCCAAACCTCCAGATTATGTTTAAGTTGTTGTGTATTTTCTGCGATTATTACTGTCATCTGCGAATGCTCCAATATCAATTTCTACTCTACGGAGGTCCCTATAGCCAAGTCACATTTGTTGGGTTTAGTTATCACATTCTCTAATAATATCATCCATAAATATGTTAAAGAGCATCGGGCTTAGTCCTCCTCCCTGTCTCAGTCCCTCTTCCGTTTTGAACCCCTCAGATTTCATGTTATTTTTTATAACGAAGTTTACGTGGTTTTCATAGATGCCTTGTATTAGATTTATAATTTTTCTACTTGTACCTCTATTCTCTAGGCTTTCCCAGATTTTTGTTCTTGGTACTCGGTCGAACGCTTTCTCTAAGTCTATAAATCCTAAATATGTCTTCTTTGTTTGGAGTCTTCTTTTCTCGAGTATCTGCTTTATTGTAAATATATGATCCTGGGCACTCCTTCCGGGTCTAAACCCACTTTGCGGTTCTGCAAGGTGTGGTTCTACTACTATTTTAAGTTTGTTATTTATGATTTGTTCTAAGATTTTAGTAATAGTATTAAGTAGAGTAGTTGTTACAGTCTTTGCAATCACCTTTTTTATATATTGGTATTAATAGTGCTATTGACCATTCATCCAGAATCTCTTCCTTTATCCATGCTTTGTTGATTATTTCCAGTAGGCATCTTCTTCCTGTTTCTCCGAGGTTTTTTATCATTTCTGATGTAATCTTATCTTCACCTGGCGATTTCCCATTCTTCAGCATTTTTATTACTACTTCCAATTCCTCCATTATTATTATTTCGTTGTTGTCTTCATTTACTTGTTTTTTCCTTACTATACTGGGCGTTATTATAGTATTACCACCTAGTAGATCTTGGAAATACTCTCTCCATCTGCTCATAATATCTAATTCGTTAGTTAAAATTACATTATTTGCATCTCTTATATGTATTTGGTCTGCGCCTTTTTCTGTTCTCAATGTCTTTAATGCTTTATAGAACAACTTTTGGTTATCTTTGCTGTTAATTTCAAGTTTGTTTCCGAAGTCCGTCCATGCTTTCTCTTTCGCCTTTATAACTAGTGTTTTAACTAGTTTCCTTTGGTGCTTATATTTCTCGTATTGAGTGGGTGTACTGTCATTCAGATATATCTTCCATTGCAGTTTTTTCTTTTTAACTTCTTCCTTTATCTCGTCATTCCACCATGCTGTTTGTTTATTTAGACTTTTCTTGTTGAAGGTGCCGCATACATCAATAGCTGATTCAATCGTAATATTTTTGAATTATCTCTAATTTGTCATCATCTTCCTTCTTTTTAGTTGGTGTACGTGTACGGCTCTTCGCAAATACTTCTGGTAAGTTTCCAGTGCTCTTCTTCCTTTTCCCCTCATCTGTTAATGAATCTTCTCCACTACTCATATTTTCCTTTACTTCCTTAATCCGGGCCTGCTCTTTGTTTGCTTACTACTCCCCGCTACTCTTGTCACACCTCGCTAGGCGAGATCTCCGAATCAACTTCTCGAAGGTCACCCGCCTCTCAGTGTTACAATTTGTTGTTATTGTTCTTTCGTTTTATATGTATAATATATTTTGCACTCACCTATTTCATTAGCTATGGAGTACACTCGTTTATTATTTCTACACTTAATTCACAATTAAATTGCACTCGAAACTCCCTTATTTTGGGTTTATTTCGGAGCGACGTAAATTACGACTTTTCTTTTGCTAGTCAGGACCGTATTCCTTAAATTACATATTATTTATTAATTTTCGTTAACATTACTTGATATTTTATTTAAAAATTAAACATGAGTGACATAGAAACTGATATATCTTGTTGTCAATTGTATACAATATACGTTGTTTGTGTAAAATAAGTACATAAATCATATCTGTCAAATGTACTTAAATTCTTAAAATCAAATGACAGCAATGATATTTATTTCTGTGTTCGAACAACGCCAACATTTAAAAATGAAAAAAAGCTTATCGAAATGAAGCTCATTTCGATACTGTTTTGGGTGTCATAATGAGTTCATTTCGAACGCAAAATAGAAAAAAAGTTTTAAGAAACTCTTTGGGAATGGCATAACAGCCGAAGCATATATGTTAGAGAATATAATAAAATTTGTGAAATATAGCCAAGTGTTATTCCTACCAAGTACATCAATAATTAATATGCAATATATGTTTTTTAAAGCGAGTTATTATTGAGAGCTTCATTTGATGGATATATTTCAAATTACAATAACCGCAATTAATTTCATATATACCCAATTTCAAATTCAAATTTACTTTATCTTTGGTATTACCTAGAAGAATTTTAATTGTGTTTTCAGACCGAAAAGCAACTTGGGGACCTCGTTCTTTAACAACTCTACTAATGTTTTCCGTGATTGGGTGGTATGTTAACAAGGGTATTTTTTCTCATGATTATGTTAAGGTATCAAACATGTGAACTAGAGGATTGTCTTTTTAAAGTAGTCTTTCTAATTAATTTATTGTATTCTATGTTAAAGCCTTGTACCTCGCAATGTTTTAACGAAATTTAGTTCTTTTTCGTATCTCTCCTTTGTTAAGGAAACGTTTAGTAACCGATCGACTAAGAAATTAAAAGAAACTGTCTTTTGTCGAAAACTATGATTTCAATCAGCAGTGATACATCTATTGATATTGTTGTCTTTCCGGAAAATATCTATTTCTGTTTTATCCTTATTTCTAATTACAAATGGATTTAAAAATGGTATCCTATCATTGTTTTCCATTTCCACCGTAAACTTAATAGTCGGAAAGTCGGTTTTAGCTACTGATGATGACAACTTGGTTGTCGAAATACGTCTTTAGGATACTATTATTAATTGTGATAAGGGTTTTATGCCTTTTTTAGAGAAAATAGTAATTGTTAATTAACATATCTTTATTCATTAGCAATCATTATTGGCGGTCAAAAAATGTTTTCTTTTTAGAAAAAGTTTGACAGAACAAACAGAAACATGATTTTCAACACGAAAATTATATTAAAAATTTAAAATTGTAAAATAACATTTTATTTGTCTATATGAAATTTTGCTTGTAACTTTATTAGACCCGACAAATGTTAAAACCATATTAACCTTGATGATCCTAGCGCTCTCTATCGAAACGTCAAAGTACTGTCAAACAGATATTGTACGTTATATATTAATACTCTATTCGACAATTTTCGAACAACATTCAGTTCCAATCGTTATCTAAGAAGGATGTAAAACTAATTGTTAAAATCCTCACTTTAGTAATATTTGTTTGCGAAATAATTGTCGCTTTAACTATCAAATATTAAAGTGAAGATTTTAACTATCATTTGCAAATCAAATGTATTTTCGCGAAGTATCTTGTATGAAATACATGCTTTCTATATTTACGACGCTAATCAATCGAATTTTTTTCCTAAAAAAATTCGGTTTGATGCAGAATTCAAATCTGAGTCCATTGGTTTGCCGGACCACGCTTTTACCATTAAGCTATTAAGAGACTAAAGTTCGAATCGTCGGGAAATCTTAAATTACATTAAGAAACAGTTATTAGTATTATTGCCAGTAGTTGGCAAATTTGTGCAAATCAATTGAATTTTCGCGAAGTATTATGTATAAAATAAATGCCTTCTACATTTACGACGCTAATTAATCGAACTTTTTACCGAAAAAGATAGATTTTATGCAGGATTCGAACCTGCTTCCATTGGTTTACTGGACTACGCTTTTACCATTAAGCTATTAAGTGACTGAACGTCGTAAATGTAGAAGGCATTTATTTCATTTTAAGTATTAGTTTTATTTCTATTTTAAATTATGGATCTTCATCAAGGAAAAGCTGAATCAATTCAATTTGAAAAACGCATAGTAAATTTAGGTACAACGAAAAGAAATCAAATATTACGAAAGGGAAAACGCAGAAATAGCAAACATGGAATCGAGGAAATAAAAAGAAAGATTGATCAAATTAAAAATGGAGAAATTCAGAAATTTTGAAAAAAATCATGTAAAGTTAGTTTAGTATGAACGAATAGTAGTTCACAAGAAAGTCTGTAACCCATTACATAAGATTATATACAGGCCTGGTAAGAATTTATGGATGATCGTTCTTTCCCTACATACGACTAACACAATTGCTGCTTATAATAGGCATATGCAATAAGTTATCTATGCGAACCTATGATAAGCGTATGCTTTATATGGGCTCCCCACTTAGTTTCCCTAAGTAAGTGGTCCAGTGCTGGACACCAGTTAGATTATATGTATAGGTACGCCTTGTATCGAAAGTTTTATCCTGCTTACAGACCCCAAACAATCACAATTTCAAAATAAAAAAGGAATATTTTACATAAATATATTTCTAGTCTTCATAAATAAAAAATCTACGCAATTAGTTTAATTAGAAAAATACACTTGTACCTTGCAATAAAAATACGAATAAATTCATAAATAAATTTTTAAAACTAAATCAAATTTATCATCTAAAAGTAAATAAATAATCCTTCCAATCCTAAATATGTTTATATATTAAAATAATAGTGTAAATTTCAAAATTAAACTGAAGTTACTTGGAAATAATGTATTAATTGTTCAAATCACAGCCTGCAACTGTAATAATTAAACAGTTGATCTTTAAAGTAAATCTTATCTTAAAATTATTTCTAAAAGAAATAAAAACTTATGAAATCGAATTACACGAACTTCACATAACAGCGTAGTAAAAACAATTAGCAAAGAGTTTTAGAATGTATATACGAGACATTAAACGAAACAATGCAACAAAAATAACAAATAAAATTCATAATGAATGAAAAGCAACAATATATTCTATATCAGCCAGTAAAGTACAAGCTAAGATCTGCAGTGGTCTTCCCCAACTAGCAATAGAGGTATGACTGAGTTCCGTCTGCCTAAGTGTATCGCACCACTCCCACTTCTATTTATATTTCTCTTATAGCGGGAAAATCTTACTACAATATTTTTCAGGCCAATGTATTCGCAAGAGAATATTTTGTACAAAGTAACACTATTAAGCAGTTTGAGTAGAAGTTTGAGTATCTACTTAATTTCAATCGATCTTGAAAAACTATACTATGGTGTACCATTATCACCTGTTCAAAATAATGGGTAATATTACTTTCAAAAATATATATGTGAGACATATGCCTGTAATTAAAAATATAAAATATACACTATCTAGGTTTCTAAATACGTACAGTGAAAATGTTCGTTTCTACCCAGTAGGATCTGAATAGTATACTTACTATTCAGATCCTCCTAGGTAGAAACGAACATCTTAACTACCGTTAAACCCATTAAGTTACGTAATAAAATTATACGTACCCTTAAGAAATGATTTGAATATTTTCTAATATAATAGTGGAATAAAATAGTGAGAACTTTATTCTAATATCTGCTACCAAATACTCACATTTCGAACAAGCAAGGAGGTATATAAATATTTGCATGTTGTTGTGTCGATTAAGAATGTGATTAGATAGACAAATCCATTTACAAAGATCAGTTACTACTCATCTTAATCGATAATTGCTGTAGAATGCATGCAGTTCAATTAGTTAACCGATGCGAATCTAAAATGAATAATTTGTTTTTGGTGCAAAACATTAATATCATAATTATTCTGGGAAATTCTATCATTTAAAGCAATGTTTAATTTGTTTTTAAGTAAAAACTTTAAATGTAAATGGGATTTAAGTAAAACACTTATACTAGTTTCCAGTATATATTACACTTTATTATATAAATAAATAGATGATATGTTTCGCTACGATGTAGCTTCTTCGGATCTTATATTACTACTGAACACGCTCTTCACAAATGTATGGCTTTTTTCTAAAATATTTCAATGGGTTGCACTTGTCTACATTAGAATCGTCTCTTACCGATATATCGTCTAAAATTATTGTTATTTTAATATTTAATGAAACCAGTTTAAAAGTGGGGAATTATTAAGGTCTAATTGGTCATTTAACAATATATCTGCATATTTAAGTTTATTTATTTCTAAGGATTCCAGTAAATTTAACTTTAATCCTTTTTGTTGTGACTGTAAAATTTCGAAATCTTTATTGAAACTATGATTATTTTCCAACAAATGAAGTGCATAATTGGAATCTGTCTTTTTGTTAAGATTTCAATTATGCACTTCATTTGTTGGAAAATAATCATAGTTTCAATAAAGATTTCGAAATTTTACAGTCACAACAAAAAGGATTAAAGTTAAATTTACTGGAATCCTTAGAAATAAATAAACTTAAATATGCAGATATATTGTTAAATGACCAATTAGATCTTAATAATTCCCCACTTTTAAATTGGTTTCATTAAATATTAAAATAACAATAATTTTAGACGATATATCGGTAAGAGAAGATTCTAATGTAGACAAGTGCAACCCATTGAAATATTTTAGAAAAAAACCATACATTTGTGAAGAGCGTGTTCAGTAGTAATATAAGATCCGAAGAAGCTACATCGTAGCGAAACATGTCATCTATTTATTAATATAATAAAGTGTAATATATACTGGAAACTAGTATAAGTGTTTTACTTAAATCCCATTTACATATAATGGATTTCCAGCAAGTATCGGCCGATTCAATTAAAAAAAAACTTTAAATATTGGAAAACAAAATTATTTTCAGAAATTTTATTGTTTAAAGTAATCATCTTCACAACCTTAGATCTGCGAGATTGTATGTATATATTATACTTAATATAACACGTCCAGAATTTGGCAACATTAATGTCATTTGCTTAAATCAGATCTATTTACATATCGTTAGACAAATTTATTTACTTATCGAATTGCTTTTTTCTCATCTGCGATTCATATTTAAATGTCAACGCTTTATAGTATACTCACCCCCTAGTTCGCACACCACTTCCACGCGGGTTGAGCTACCCACCAAGCGCGTCCCTAGACGGCGGATAAGGGTATCGTCAGGTCTCTCTTGTAGGACCTGATTTATGATAGTCATAAGCGGCATGGATAGGCCTAAAAACGTTCAAATGCTTAGCGAAAGCTGTCACTGCGGACCAGCTCTATCCAGCTACAGTGCTAGACAACGTGTTCAGAGCTAAATGATCATTGTTGTATATGCGCTCTCTAACGTTCTTCTGGGGGCACCAGGGCACTCTTGGTAAAGGTGACTGATGAGACTCCAGTCAACTTAGTGACTACGGGCAACGTAGGATTTATATAAACGGCCTTGATGATGGTCATAGATAGGGCGCAAAAGGTGTTCAGGTTTGAATGAGAGATTACTTGGGAAGCGAAACTCTTTGCAAACGTGAAGAGCGAGGAATTACCGAATCAGCAACGAGTTTTAGCATTTCTACCAGAGACTAAAAAAGAGGATATGAGAGTAGGCTTGAAAAGACTCGAGAAGCAAAATCTAGGGCTTAAGGTGGACCGATGGATTATCCTCAGCACTAGGTCCAAAGGCAGTCATGTAAGTCCCGGATTGACAAGCAGTCTGAGGAAACGTTGATGAGGACTGACCTTACGGCTTTCAAAGGGCTAGTTTTGTAACCCTCGAAACAAAAATGACTCAAAAACCGGTGACGCAGGATGAGGGTACTCTAGGAGAGCCTCAGAAGAGGTAAAATGTTGAAAATCCTTCAGATAAATCTTCAACATAAGAAAACGGCCACATCGCCACTTTGCCAAAGGACGCTTGCTGAAGATATTGGTATCCTCGTCATCCAAGAACGATGGAGAAGTAGAGGCAAGGTGAGAAGACTACAGATTAGAAGAAGAGAACTCTTGGTTGGTGCGCCAGGCACTAAAATTAAGAACTTAATTAGAACTTGTATCTGTTTCAGTCGACCTGGATGTGGTGCTTATTATGGAGCTATTCACTAGGGACATAACGGCAGCCAAAATTAGTGTTCATGGAGGGGTGCTGGAAACGACAATTGCGTCTCTATGTCTACCCATTTACTCTCCAGAATACTACGTAGTAACCAGTTAATTAAAGTCGGAAGAGATTGTACTAAAAAGAAGTAAATTGTGTTTGTGCTTAATTTTTATACTAGTTAGGCCAGAAATCAATAGCATAGCCTATATATAGGGTTCCATAACTTTTTTTTACCTTAGTTTAAAATTATTTAGAAGTGTATTCTATATGCGTAAACAGAAGAAGTATATTCTTAATGTATCCTTTATAACCTGCTTTTAAAAAAAGCTTGCGAATGATCGGTATAGCCTTCTATGTTACCGATTAATGACTTCATTAAAAGGTGTGTTAAAAATTAAGTTTTAAGGCAAAGATCTCTAAAAATATTGTCCTAAAAAATACTTTAAAACTATATATTACATTATGTAAAACAAGTTACAAGATGACCAACTAAACTACGACCAGAAGATAAATGTACTTGGTGGGCATTTGAATGATCCCATAAATATTACTTCTGATAAGAAAATATTGAGTTAGAACACATACAGTATAGAAATTGGACGATAGCAAAGTCTGACCCTGAAAATGTCCGTGTTCTTTTTTAGGAAAAGAAAACAATTTTACAACTTAAGAAAACACGATTAGTTACTTAAAATACACAACCTATACAAACTTGAATGTCAAAGATTATACCAAATATACAAATTGTCACGAATATCAGATATCTGTCCTCCTTGTTTACATACAATTGAACAGTTGAAAGCTCATAATTCATTTAAATCTTATCAATCGTAAGCAGTGATTGTTTTGCCTATATATAGATGTACGAGGGCTTGATATACCAAGAAGATCTCGAACTCTATAAAATAAGAATAAGAAAAGACAAAATAATGAATATATATATATATATATATATATACAAATATAATATTTTCGTGACCTTGGTATGATAAGGTAAACTTAATAAGTCGGCGATTAAAGGTCTGGTTCATTACTTCAAAGTACATATATATATTTAAAACAACCCTACATGTTTCGGCACTGATGCCTTTGTCAAGGGAATAAAAAATATAAATGACAGAATATAAATATCAAATAATTGAGTTGCTATGGTTTAAATTATTCAAAGATACATTCCAATAATAATAATAAGTCATGCCTTAGTATTCCAAAAAATAGATAGCAAGGTGTGAACATATGTGTTGTTCGCTGCCAGCAGCTTGTGTCTCTTTCTGGGTATGAACCTGTGTGTGTTGGTTGCTGCTGGCAGCTTGCGTCTCTCTCTGGGTGTGTGATTTTGTATTTGTGTGACCGCGTAAGTGTAGGGTTTTGTATGTTAGTGCGCTCCTGAGTGTGTTTAGTGACCGATCGCGTAAATTTTTTTGGAATACTAAGGCATGACTTATTATTATTATTGGAATGTATCTTTGAATAATTTAAACAATAGCAACTCAATTATTTGACATTTATATTCTGTCATTTATATTTTTTATTCCCTTGACAAAGGCATCATTGCCGAAACATGTAGGGTTGTTTTAAATATATATACTTTGAAGTAATGAACCAGACCTTTAATCGCCGACTTATTTAGTTTACCTTATATATATATATATATATATATATATATATATATATATATATATATATCATTTGATAAATTCTTGGAGTTTGATATTTTAATATTTTTAAAGTAATGTGAATGTAAACTTTGCTTTCTACAATTAGGACGCTAATTATTCGAAATTTTATCTGAAAAAGTTTCGTCCTAGGTGAGACTTGAACCCAGGTCAATGGTTGGTCAGACCATCGCTCTAACCACTGAGCTACGAGGACTTGGTTTCAAGGTTATTGGAAATGCTTTATAATGAACAAATATTAATATTCTGTGGGTTAGAAATTGCTATTTTTTTCATTCTTAGCTGTTTAATAATATATAGACTATTTCTTAACAGTTCATTTAATATATCATTTGATAAATTCTTAGAGTTTCGGCTTTATATTAAATATTTTAAATATTTTTGAATTAGTATGTTATTTCGCGAAGTAATGTGAATGTAAACATTGCTGTCTATAATTACAACGCTAATTATTCGAAACTTTATTTAAAAAATATCGTCGTAGATGAGAGTTGAACTCACATCCACGGTTTTCCAGGCCATCGCTCTAACCACTAAGCTACGAGGGATTGATTTCAAGTTTATTGGATATTAATATTCTGTCGGTTGGAAATTGCTATTTTTTCATCCTAAGCTATTTAATATTATAAAGACTTTGAAGAAAGATCTTGAAAGCACACAGATAACACAATAAAAAGGGAAATTAAAGAGAATTTCAATTAACAACAGAAGTGATATAAAAAATTTAAGCAGTATATACTATAACTTAATAATGTAACGATTTGCAATTTACCATCATAATATGTGTTGCTGTTATATAAATATGTTATGCTATTTAAATATGTTATTTAAATATCTGTACATTTGCTTATCATGCTGGCAGTTCCGTGTTTAGATCCCTGGCTGGCTGTCCAAGTAGGTTTTCGTGGTTTTCCTTCTCCTTCAAGGCGAATCCCGACAGCTTACCATTTTAAGCTGCTCCACAGGCGTAGACACAATAATAACTCATGGCTTGCCAATGTATCTTTGAATAATTTTATCCATGTCAAGTACATATTACAATGGATTTTTCCCTAAATTATATTTAGAATTTATTAAAAATGTATGTACCATTATTTTTTAACTTGATTGTATATTTATTTGTAAGCAAAAACTTGTATTATAGAGGGACGGCTTTATGTGCAAGCCATAGCGTGTGATGTGGACGGACAGACGTAGTTAAACCTTTAGACAAGAACGCTTTTTTTCTTTAAAATAAATACATATTTATATTTAAATTGAATTCGGGTTGAATTTATAGTGTTAATCAGTTGTTGGTGGTTTATATTCAATTCCCGTATATTCTACGAGATTGTGTTCCCGTAATTTTAATTATATTTGATTAAACAACGTTTTCTTGTCTACGTGTCTCATATAATTTTTTTTATGTAAGTAAAAATATAAGACGTCTTATTAATTCAAAAGATTTGAATATTGTATTTCAATTGTATTAATATTGTTATTTAGAGATTTATTCTTAATTAGTTGAGATCAATGACAAAGAATATTTTTACTCATTTACATTTACATTTACATTCTACTCATTAAAATTTCTACGTAAAAAAAAATATAACTAAAAATTTTATACCTTGGGAAGTTCAAGGTTATTTTTTCATGTGTTTGATGGTTTAGCACATGCGTAAATTTTGATCGTGTTTTCAAGTTTATACCATGTGTATCTCTGGGGAGAAATTAAAAATAAACTTTGTTATTTAATTAAGCTGATCGGAAGTCATTAGAGGATGTTTAAATTCACTTAGCGGTCATATTCAGTGATTTTTTTTACATCTGGTTGTAAATTTTATATTACACAGTCTTTATACTTTATAAAGATCAATTTTCTTTTTTCTTTTATTGATTTTTTTGTATTAAATATTCATTTAAATTTTATATTGTGCTCATTATTTCTTATACCTTTCACAGTGCATTTTTAATAACTAACTTAAAGAAATATAATTAATAACATTTATCAAGAAACTTTGATTGGCGCCTAAATAACATTTTTATTTTCCACGTTTTTCCGATTGGAACCCTGAGAAGAAAGAAGTCCCATTTTCGGAAATAAACCGACCGAGTATCCTAGTAGGGTAGATTAGTTGTGGATGGTGGTGCAGTAAATATAAAAACCACAATTCATAGCAATATGTATAAGTATGACACTATCATTTATATTTTAAATTTCTTTGATAAAGGCATCATATGCTGGAACATGTAAGATTGTTTTAAATATATACATATTGACGCAAAACTATACCTTAAATCGCAAACTAATTGAATCTATCATATATATATATATATATATATATATATATATATATATATATATATATATATTGAAATAAAACTGTGAAGCTGTGAAGTAAAATAGGGCTTTACAATAAATAATACACAATTGATTGATTAAATATAACGAAACTGGTATATTAAATAGCCCTTAATTTGTTCGGCAAATTGTAATAAAAACAGTGTATAACAGGTCCTAAGCTGGGCTGACAAATGATATATAACAAACCTATAAGGCCTTACAGCTGTGCATATAATTAAAGTTAATATAATAATTAAATTTGCCCAAAAATAGAATATGTATGAATATTCACGTGCGGAGTTATAGAAGTGATTTATAGATGGCGTTAAAGTTATGCTTTTACAGTTGACATAGGTGTAACTTATATGAACTTGAATACAATAATAAAACAGTTTATACTTAACTTCTTTTCAGCCTCCTTTACGTGCTAAAGTTATTACTGAGTATTTTATGGGTATCTTAATCACAATGTGGCTAGCTCAGATTATCGTGAACAAGATTAATGTTGATGCAGGTTCGGTGCATTGATAGAAAATAGTTATTTGTTTAAACTAAGTTATGCTAAGTGAATGATTTTCCAAAGTTGTTAAAGAATAAAACAAGAGGATGAATGGTAAATATCACTAGTTTAATTAGATTCTCAAAGCATAAAAGGTAAGTTAAAATACCATATAGTATTACATTTGCATGAAAAGTCACGTGATTCGATATAAAATAAAAGTAAAGAAAAACGGGTTCAGGTGCAGGAGAAAAGCCGGTTTTGTTCCAAATTCGGGTTGGCGTCCTTTAGAAATTGGAGTTTTGGTTATCGGTGCTCAGCGGGTTCAGGTGCAGGTAACCTTCCGTAAAAACGATGCTAGTGAATCGGGAACTTATAGGATATCTTTTTGGTAAGGTTTCGCTAATTTATTTTAGGTTTATCACACTTTATTCCTTCATACACTTTTTATAAAAATTAGACGCGGTGTACCATTTTTAATTACACAAGCTAACTCTCTATTGTTTCTGTTAATTCTCCAGGCATCTTATTCTCCATGTTGTTTATACTTATTCAATCTCGACAATAAATTACTCAAAATAAAATAAATTACTAGAACCAATCATTTTGACATTTCATTAAAATTATTGTATTAATT
The DNA here is from genome assembly GCA_935421215.2 of Melolontha melolontha. Lineage (NCBI taxonomy): Eukaryota > Metazoa > Arthropoda > Insecta > Coleoptera > Scarabaeidae > Melolontha > Melolontha melolontha. The sequence continues at coordinate 4,239,780 of OW285243.1, forward strand.
TTACAATGGATAAAAGTTTATTTTAAATGTTCAATTTCCGCTAATTACCTATTTTCATTTTAGGATAATTCCCGCCTTATTTGATTTTAAAATAGGTACAGCTATGACCATAATATGTGACATATAATTCCAATCAATTAATTTAAATATCTTCGGGAAAATTAAAATGTAAATGAAAATGACTAACTTGAATGGTTACAAGAAATACAATAATTATGTGATACAAAGTTGATAAATTAAAAACGCGGTATTAACTTTATTGATATGGCATGTGAAAAATGCAGTTCTAACAAAAACTTATTCTAAATTAACATTTTTAAATATTTATACTGTATTTTTGCTCTAGGCCCCTCATGCACATGGTTAGCCTCATCACAATATATATATATATATATATATATATATATATATATATATGTGTGTTTAGATAATTTCTTAGCCGTTTATTAAATATAACAATTGATAAATTATTGGAGTTTTTCGGCTTTTATATGAAATATTTACAAATATCAAATAAGAATGTATGTAATTGCAGAGTAAGTGGGGATGTAAACATTGCTGTCTACAAATTACAAAGCAAATCAAATTTTTTTAATTGAAAAATATGGTCTACGTTGTGACTCGAACCCAAGTCTACAGCTTGCCGGGCTGTCGCTTTTACCACTAAGACACAATAGACCCAGGTTCAAGCTATTTAGAAATGCATTATAAAGTACTTTATAATGCATTTCTAAATAGCTCTCTATGAAACCATCGAAGCTCGAAGATCATCTAAGATCATCCTGATAAAATAGGTAAAGATTTCAAATATTTTCAAACATTGAAGGAAAAATATGAAAAGAGACCCACCGTGCACAGTATGTTCGCTTCAACGTCGGAAAGTAACGATGATGGCTTGCGGGCATCTTACAATATCTCATTACTTATAGCGAAATCTGGAAAATCGCACACCATTGGAGAACAGTTAATTTTACCCGCTGTTGAAGAGGTTTTAAAAACTGTTCTGCACAAATCTCCATTTGACATACTCAAAAGAATTCCTTTGAGTAACAACACTGTACAAAGACGTATTGACGAAATGAGCTCTGATATTGAAAGTTTCTTGTGTAATTATCTGCAAACTCATTTTTCTATTCAACTGGACGAGTCAACTTTACCTGGTAATGAAGCATTATTATTGGCATATGTTGGATTTGTTATGGACGAAGAAATTCATGAAGAGCTACTATTCGCGAAAACTTTGGAGACGGACACTAAAGGTGAATCAATATTTAATGTCCTGATTGATTTTTTTAATGAAAAATCGATTCCATTCACAAACGATATTTCGGTGGCAACAGATGGAGCTCCTGCCATGGCCGGGCGATGTCGTGAGTTTATAAGCCATCTTAAAAGAATTATATCAGAGGTAACTGCAATTCACTGAGTCATCCACCGACAACACCTAGAAGCGAAAAATTTGAGTGCTAAATAGCACCAATCGCTTCAATTTGTGATTAATGCTGTTAACAAAATAAGAAGCAATGCATTGAATACGCGTTTATTTACATACTGAAGTACGCTGGTTGTCGAAAGGTGCATATTTAACAAGATTTTTCTCACTTTTTAAATCAGTTTTAGAGTTTCTGGAAAGTAAAGATCCAGATTTAAAAGAAAACCTGATCAATTTGAAAGCAGACATCGCGTATTTGACAGATTTGTTCAAAAAATTTAATGACATTAACTTACAATTACAAGGGGACAGCCTCAATTTAATAAAAACAAAGGGTGTAATTTCAGCTTTTCTTGGAAAATTGAAATTTACGAAGCAAAATATTAGTCGGCGCGAATTTTCCCAGTTTTCAAACCTGTCACAGGTAGAATGCCTTGATGAGGATATTCACACATACGTTCAACATTTAATTGCCCTGCATGATGACTTTAAAATCAGATTTGAAGATATTCTGACGATGGAAATAACACCATGGATCATAAATCCACTTGATGAAACGGAAGTGGAGAATGTGATATTACAAGAGGAGCTACTCGAGCTTAGCACTAATGAGGAACTGAAGGTGAAATTTAAAAGTGGGTATCCAACATTTTGGCTGCAGGCAGAAATACCCGAAAAATATCCTGGACTGTGGGGAATTGCGAGAAAGCTTTTGATAGCGTTTCCCTCATCATATCTTGTCGGGAAAAGTTTTAGTGTCGTTACAAACATTTTAACAAAAAAAAGGAGCATATTGAATATCACAGAACGGGGAGATTTGCGGTTATTCCTAACAAAACTGAAGCCAAATATTGATAATTTGCTGTCAATCCATCAAGTACATCCCTCCCACTAAAATTACGACTATTTTGTGATTGTCATTGTAGAAGTTACGTTACGTTATTAATATTTAATTTTAATTATATTACGACTGTTATCATATTACAATGTAATATGATAACAATAATAATTAATAGTGTAATAATTACATATTTGAATAAATACAACACAAGGAAATATACAATTTTTCTTTTTATTTTTACCACACCGAATGGGGAGTTTTCTAAATAAAATATGTGAGAATTGATTGGTTTCTTGTGCTGTGAGTAGATGTCAAAAGAGTAAAGTTGGATGGAATCACGTTTTTGATTGGCTAACTTTACTTTTTTGACATCCACTCACAGCACAATCTATTAATTAATTAACCAATAACTCAGCCGCAACGCAAATTTTCATAGTTAGATCTAATCCTCACATTTTTTGTCGAGTTTTGGGAGTATGGTAGAAATGTAGCTGCAGGGGGTCCACCGGAACCAGCAAAACTTTCAAAGTGGTCTACGAGAAAAAAAGTTTGGGAGCTTCTGATCTAGACCATAAGCAATATTTTCATTATTTTCAAATATGTTATTTTCGTAATCGGAATTAGTTTCATCGTCCTCGTATCCCTTAACATCGGAATTTTCCAAACATGCCAGCAATTCTGCATCATGTTCTCCAGGTCGAAGGTGGATTCTATTACCAAATGTTGCTAAATAAGAAAATATTGATTTGTAGGTTAGGGAAATAATGTTGGCAGAAAGATTCCGAGTCCATTTAAATGTACATGAAATAATTCCGACTGTAGGGTATGTAAATCGTTGTTAAATGAATAGAAATACGTTGTAAGAGTAACATTAAACATTTTGCTTTTGTATTGTCTAAAATATGTCTAAAACTTACCATCTGAGGTTGCCTTGCTGAACGTACTCATTTTCGTCAGGCTTTAACAGCTGATCCACTAGTTACAAGTAACCCCACTTGGTCAATACACAGATAGATGGCACCTTATGCACGTCTATGACACTAAAATGTCTCAAAACTAATATGTCCAATTTAATGGACGTTGGGCCTCAGGAGGATATACTTTCGAGAATTAACTAAACACAACTGACGATATGACTGACTTATCTCAATCTCATTCTGTGTATTCCCGCTGAATTTTAATATATTATGAATAAATGGTTTTATATATTTTTTACAGAACATTTTAGAAATAAATTATAAAATATGAACAAATATGCAATATTATATGAAACATGCTCAAAGCAGTTTTATATGCAAGATGTGCGGAACAAAAGAAGTGGCACATGCTTTCTTTTTACGTGACGCGTATAGATCTGCAAGAATTTAGAAAAACATATCATAAATAAAAAATATGCATCTTCATATAGTCTCAGTTTTAGTAATAAAGTTTACATCTTGAACATAAAGTGCCTATTATTGAGCTATCCTTCCAAGTATTTCTTAATATGTAATTAACACTCTTGAGGTTTAGTTTGTAATATTACTCCATCTGAGGAAGACACTGTGTGTCAAAACAACTGTTATGGTATTTTACCAATAAAGTTGAAATTAAGTGATATTTTTTTCATTTTTATTTCATTAAAAAAGTTATATTAATTTAGTTGTTTGTAGGAAATGATGAACTGGGAATACCAGACCAATGTCACCATTTTATCAAAAAAAGATTATACTTGGCGGAAGGAACTTCAACATAGCTCTCAGCAAGACTTATACGTATGGTTTAGGAAACTTATATCTTAACAGTTTTAAGTAAGTAGATCTTAAAAGTTTCTGCATCTTCGAAAGTAGTTTCTCTTCAAATTTTGGAAATTTTAATATTTGGAAGTGGTCTAGCATACAACGGTTAATATTAATTATATCCAATAATAATTACTGCTACTAGGACCGATTGCTATATAAGGTCTCATTGCGTGAGTAGTGGGGATAGAAAGAAGTTTTAACCTCTAATCGGTAATTTCAAGTATCTCGTTTCAGCATGCAAAGTTTGATTTTCCTGTACCGTTGTTGAGTAATGATGTCATTTATTATAAGTTCGATTTCTGAGATGTGTACCAAGCATCGATTCGTAATATTATATTTAACGCTGGAACGTTGCGCACTCATTGAAATTTACAGGCCTTTGAAAACTGTTTATGGCAAGGATTGTATGTATGTGAAGAATATTTGCCGGTGGGTTCGACGAGCAAAACTCATACTCCACCGTCATAGAGACATAACGAAGGTGTTTGACAAAAAGCGATCAAGTGGATCAGTGACGCATGGGAAGAATCAAAGACAAGTAAATACACTGATTCAAGGAAATCGTCGGATTACGCAAAAACAAATTCCTCGGTAAATAATCATTAGCCAAGAAAGAGTCCAGTACATTCAGACGCTGAATTACAGAAAAATTTACGCCAGGTGGCCCCCCCTCCGACAATTAACGAGTATCACGAAAGAACAAAGTAAAAGCATTTGTCAAGAACTTCTTAGACAGTATAATAGTGAAAGAGCACCTGTACAGTCCTGATTTTGCATCTTCAGGTTTCTGGTTGTTCCCAAAGTTGAAGGAGGTAGTGATAGGCCAACATTTTTGCTCAAGCACGGAAATTTACACTGCTGTTGTTCGAGCGTAATTGGATCAATAGTAAATAATAAGGTTGTTTTCTTGAACGGAGTGGAGAAATGGATTCAACGCTTAGAAAAATGTGTTTCACTGAATGGTGATTATGTGGAAAAATAACTATGTATATTAATAGTACAATAACTTTACTTCATTTTTCATATTTTGCCTTTTTTTATTCTTATTTTATAGAGTTGGGAATTGATATATTAATCTGTCATGGTAACTTTGTTATGTTACGAAAATAAGAATATAAAAAGTCACACATAATTGCTATGAATTGTGGTTTTTATATTTACTGCACCACCATACAACTAATCTACACAACTAGGATACTGGGTCGGTTTATTTCCAAAAAATGGGACTTCTTTCTTCTCAGGGTTCCAATCGGAAAAAACGTGGAAATAAAAAAGTTATTTAGGCGCCAATCAAAGTTTCTTGATAAATGTTATAATTATATTTCTTTAAGTTACTTATTAAAAATGCACGGTGAAACGTAAAAGAAATAATGAGCACAATATAAAATTTAAATGAATATTTAATACAAAAAAAAATCAAAAAAAGAAAAAAAGATTGATCTTTATAAAGTATAAAGACTGTAATATAAAATTTACAACCCAAAATTTAACAAGTACCAACTTCAGTTGAGATGAAATTAATTTAGTAAGAAAAGATTTTAACTATAATATAAAACCAAATATAAATGGTATATCCTCAGAATACTTAGCAGTTGAAACTTAGCTAGCATTGTCAGACCTTCTTAAGAATTTAAACCATAAATTTCAAGTTGCTAAAATCATTAAACAACAGAAAAGAAAGAATTATTTTAAGCAGGAACATAATGTAGTTAAAACAATGAACGACAAATCTATACAGAATGAGATCATCTTTACTAGAGCAGATAAAAGTAAAACAGTTATTGCTATAAATAAACAAGATTATATAACAAAAACTTACGGCTTTTTAGACTCAAATAAGTATGTCTTACTTAACAAAGACCCCACAAATGGTATATCATGTAATAAAGGATAAGCAAAATTCAAAATTTATATAAACGTACACTGGGAAACCTAATGAACACATTTCAATGTATTTAAAAAATCTTAATATAAACACGGTTTTCAAAATTAATATTAATTTATCAAAACATATTAAAAACAATAAAGATATAACAGATAAAAATAAATCAGGAATCTATCTTACCATGTGGATGCGGTAAGAGATATGTTGGTCAAACAGGAAGATCGTTTGAAAAACGCATTGCTGATCATTGTTCTTCATTTAGAAATAAAAAAAACAAGATTCCACTTTTGCTAATCATCTATTAGAAGAAAACCACACTTTCGATAAGGATTTTCAAATTTTATAATTATAAAATGAAGGCAATAAATTAAATTTACTAGAAAGTTTAGAAATGAATAAATTAAAACAATCATAAAATTTACTTAACGATCAATTAGATTTAAATAACTTACCTTTGTTAAATTTATTCATTTAAAAACTATTATTAATAATTTGGTGTCTGAGATTATCCTTTCTCCAGCAGGGGCGAACCGATGAGCCTGTAGAAAGGCGAAATACGTATCTACGTCTCTGGGGAGGGATATGTTCGGACACCTTTACAAAAATATTAATAGTGAACCTGTATTTGTGTTCTTCACACCAGATTTTAAATAATATTTTATATGATTAAAAATACCTTTGTATTATACAAAACTGGTGGGATTTACCTACTCATGTATGTATCAATTATTCTGATACATTTAAAAACTTTTTAGACGATAATAGAAATGTACATTTAGTTTATTAAAACAAATTTTATGCATGAACAGGTTTAGTACCCTATAATATAACACTACCTACAATATTTGTTTAAATTCTTAGATTTCTTTAAAAACGCTATAAAATAATACTAACCTTGTTGATTGTATTTATTTTTAATTTAGTTTGTCAGGTGCTCTTTAGTCGTAAACCTGATGAAGCCACTGTGCTGGCGAAACGATTGTCGTTTTATTATAAGTGAAGTTTTTAACCATTAATAATTTTCACTATCCTGCATTTACATAAACCGGGAATGTGAGGCCCACAAGCAATTTTTGTATTAAGACGTCTCAGCTTGTTATTGCTGGCGTGTGTTGTCTGAGAGTTTGAAGTGCATGTCAGTACAAATTTGAACCTGCATTATTACAGGATATATAAATACTCGCGCAGTGTACTTTATTCAATTGAATCGCAAACTGCATTGAGTGAAGTTGCAGTACAAAAGCAGTAATAACCTCGAAGAAGTGTATACGAAGTATTACTAAGACGAGCTTTTCGTCGTGGTGCCACTTATTACTAACAAGCGTTAATCATAATGAATTATTTAATATAAATAATTGTGGTGTTTGTGAAGTTGCATCAAAGATCCAGGACGTATCTATGTGATAATGCTTAAATATATTTACTTACTAACTAAATAAACCACAGGTTGCCCTTAAAGTTTGTATTTATTATTTACATAAGAAATAAATTGAAGGTTGATATATTAATAAGTAATTTAATAAAAGTAATATACACAAGGAGCGTTGAATAAGTAATTAAAAACAAATAACACAAAAATAAACTGAAACGAACTTTGAATTTGGCAGTAAATTAAATGTTAATTAATTATGATTAATATAAAATAATCTCTGTATCGAACAATACAGCGTTACATTTGAGTCGCTAAGATGGTCGGCCACGTGGTGCGTTATATACTTGGACAGATATTTAGAGCGATGTTTGGCCGGAGGAATAAGAAATTTATTTGTTAAATTAATGTGAATTAGATTAATAGAATAATTTATATAGAACAATACAGATTACCTTAGAAACGAGAGACGCCGGGCGGTGTAGTGGGTAGCGTCGTGTACTTGAACAATCCGAGGAGTACGATGTTCGACTTACGAAGGTTCTAAAGAGAAGCCTAATTCGTGCTGAAGTAACACTGGTCTGCAGTGAAAGGTTTTTTATTGTCCTTAAGTCGAGAGAAGGTATCGATGTTGTCGATGTCTTGAATAATAATTAATCAAAAACGCGGCCTGAAGAGTTGTGCTATCGATGACATAAATATTATTAAAATATCCCTTGTGGTCAACCTTTCAAATGATATGAGACACCATATATAAAAGAAGACGTACGTAATTAAATTAATAACTTAAATTTAAAAACGAAATGTATAAAGAAATCTAAGGTGACCGTTAAAGGTTTGTTTACAAGTCAGGCAGAATTCGAGGATCTATCGTCTAATCGAGAACAAAAGATATGCTTTCTCTTTGCAAACGAAATGTATATAGAAAATGTCCAAGTTAAGTTTAATATTTTAAAATACGAGATATTTAAAGAAATTAATATAATTTAAAAATAGAATTAAACATTCTTATATGCAAAGTGTTACAAAAGTATAAAATTTGGTGATCTGAAATTCGAGGAAACGTTGTTGCAATTGACAAATGAGTGTGATAATCCACCTTTCGAAAAAAAGGTGATGTTTCAGAAGTAAAAAATGATGACAATGGACAATGATTTCGAAGCAAATTGGGATGAGTTCTCTGGATTCAGTAGAGATGGCGATTATAACACTTATGCAGAAAATATTAGTTATAATTATAATATAAGAAACTCGTAATTGGGGCTTACAAGGCTCTCCTCAATAAATACAATGATAAAACCAGAGAGAGCAAAAGGAAGGCCTGGAGAAATTTCTGTGAGGATATCGAAGGTGTTCCTGATATAGCCAGAATATCATATTTCTCAGAAAAGATCCTTCCAACACAATTAGATCTATACAAAAATCGGACGAAAGGTGTACCAGTACCGTGGAAGAGACTTTAGAGTATCTTCTGGGGGGGTACACTTTAGGTACCCGCGGAGCGTATGGATGATTGTGATACCAATCAAGTTGTCACCTCTTGGAGGGCGACTAGGAATGATTGGGAGATATCAAGCGATATCTTCAAGCCCCATTTAATTAGATGGGCGATAGGATCGTTTGAACCATATAAATCTGCAGGACCAGACGGAGTGTTTCCCAAGCTCCTTCAAGAGGGACTTGGGGAAATTATGGGTCCTCTATTGGAGATATTGAGGTCTAGCCATGCTATAGGTTATGTCCCTAGGGCATGGAGAGAAACTAGGGTAGTGTTTATTCCGAAGCTGGGAAAAGGAACATATACCCACCCTAAATCATTTAGACCAATTAGTCTTACCTCTTTTATGTTGAAGACTATGGAAAAAATGATATATTTAAATATTAAAGAAGGGGCTCTGGATAGATCTGCCCTACACCCACTGCAATGGGCGTACCAGATGGGAAAATCAGGTGAGGGTGCCCTGCAAAGCCTGGTGAGAGGGCTCGAAAGGAGCCTACACTACAAGGAAATTGCACTTGCAGTCTTCTTAGAAATAGAGGGAGCTTTTGATAGCACCTCGACGTCTTCTATTATTCGATCTTTAAGAGATCGAAAAATAAAAAGCACCACATGCAACTGGGTTCATAACATGCTACGTAGCAGAGTAGTTCATGCCCAAATGCAAAACAAAACTATCTCCATGAGGACAACAAAAGGGTGTCCTCAGGGAGGCGTATTGTCACCGCTACTATGGAGTCTAGTAGTGGATAATCTCCTCAGGACATTAAATGACCAGGGAATATGGACGCAGGTGTTCGCCGATGATATTGTCATAGTGTCCCAGGGGAAAGTCCCGGGTACAGTGGCAAGCACCATGCGAAATGCTCTGCGAATTGTGGAAAGATGGTGCCTTGAGGGGGGATTAACTGTGAATCCTCAAAAAATCAAGTTGGTAGCCTTTACAAACATGAGAAATCTAAATGATCTGGGTAGCGTAAAGCTGTTTGGACAAGAGTTAGAATTAAGCAAAGAAGTGAAGTATCTAGGCATAACACTTGATGCGAAACTGAATTTTAGCAGACACCTAGTCAAAGTGGCAGACAGGGCGGCACAGCCCTTTTGGAGATGCAGAAGAGCTGTTGGCAAGACCTGGGGACTAAAACCAAATGTGGTAAACTAGTTGTACACAGTAGTAATAAGACCAACGATTACCTATGGAGCAGTTGTCTGGTGGAGGAGGACGGAGCGGACATCGTCGGTGGGGCTCCTCATGACTCTCCAGCGACAGGCTCTGTTTGGAATCACGAGAGCTATGAACAACACAGGAACCGCTTCCATGGAGGCCATCGTGAGTCTCCCTCCGCTGGAACTATTTGTAAAGGCGGAGGCAATAGCTGCGATACTGAGGCTGAAGGCCAATAACGTATGGTGTCCTAATAATGTTGTAGGGAGCCATACAGATATAACAGGAACTATACTGGAAGAGACGATATTTCAAATGCCGGCGGACAGTATGGCACATGAAATTATGTGTACAGCTAAGCTGAACATATTTATACCGACCAGGGAACAGGCAAAAAGTCGCTAGATCGATTGTGATGCCGCCACCTGGTACACTGATGGATCACAATCTAGGCAGGGGGTAGGTGCAGGCATTTGCGGAATGTGTCCTAGAAGGAAGATATCGATATGTCTGGGGAAACATACTACGGTTTTTCAGGCCGAATTGTTTGCAGTCGCAGCCTGCGCCGAGGAAATTCGGGAAGCCGGCTCCGCAAACAAAAAAAATAACATAATGACTGATGGTCAGGCGATTATTAAAGGCATTATGAACCCATCTACCAGGTCTAAGCTGGTGAAATATTGTAAACAGGTCCTAAAGAAACTGGAATAAGACAATACAGTGTCGCTGATATGGGTGCCAGCACATGAGGGAATTAAAGGCAATGAGACAAACTGGCCAAAGAAGGTACTAATAGGAACTTCATATGACCAGAATCTGTATGTGGAATCACTAAGGATTCCGCTAAAAGGGAGATCTGGTTATGGCTAGAAAAAGAACATAAAAATAAATGGAGGTTAGCGGAGGTCAACTACATACCAAAACACTACTAAGGGAGCTGGACGGAAAGTTTTCAGCCTGTTTTCAGAGATATTATTTTACATGTAGTTAATTTAAATACGTACTAAATCTAGATCGTTATTCATATCATTGTACAACTAGGATATTGTTCATCATTTCGTTCTTTGTTTAGAGTCGAATTACGTATTTTCCGCAGCATGAACCTCAGGTTGTGTAGTATTGTGCTCTATTTTCCTAGTTAATTATCTCACATAGGTTTGTCTGAAATTCTGTCTTAATTAGAAGGTACTTTGACATTGTGTAATATGTACCTTAATTTCGTCTTGACGGGTTGCTGTTTATTTGTTGTCATTGAATTAGTTTAAGGCATTTGTATCTGACAGCGACATTGCGCTTGTCCAAACGCACATCGGTGTAAAGTATGCTACATGAAATGGCGGGCCAATATATTTATCGCAGATAAATTTAAATAAAATATATTGAAGCAGTTTCTTAATTAAATCTTGGGTATTTTTGACTATTTAAGACTGTCGTATAGTAACTTATTTTTTTAGTATTTTTCCTGTAGTATTCACGTAACAGCAACATCTTTGAGTAATAGTCCTGGACTTTTTCCTTTATTAGAAATTCTTTATGCAATGTAATTAATTAAAATTTCTGAATTTTAGTGTAGCAAATTGATTTTCTAATTAAGGATTTCATCATTAATTCTTCTTGACAGTGGCTTCACCTGTTGTTGATTTTTGCAAGGACTACGCAACTTTTCGTATATGCGATCTATCCTCCCTTTTGTAGTGTAATCGTCGCTTGAAACTTAAAAGCATCGGGGCCATACATCACTTGAAGATTTATATTATTAATGTCCTCTTATAAGTAATTTTGTTACTCGCTATGCGGCTTTGAATTATTATAATTAATTTTTTAATAATAGTAAAGATTTAGATGGATATGAAAATTTTCTTAGAGATACCAACGTTCTTTTTCAAATTTCCTTTCGACGCACGGCCTTTTACCCTACATTAGGTGAGTTTTTACACGATGTTCAGGTGTATGGCATTGTTCTACTATTATATAATGTTGCTACATTAGTTTCTTTTCTTTCTTGATTTTATAAGGGTGGAAGTCAATCATATTTGTGCAAGTCGAGGCTATTTTCTTGCAATACAAAAATATTTTTGGGAATATACACCCACCCGCAAAATAAACCGGCCAGCTCAATATTTTACATAATGTTACATACTTAATGTTTTATTGGTTAGTAATATTTCTCCCTTAATGGTATAGTAGCAGCATTATGTAAGTATGATGTTGTTTCTACCATCAGTAGTGGATACAAATTCAAAGTTGATCAACCAAAATAAATTAATAAAGCCGTGATAGAAAAATTTTACTTTAATTCGTAACGGGTGTGTGACCTAAAGCAACAACAATTATATAAAATAATGAAACATATCATGTTATTTAAGTAAGTTCAGTATCGTATATGGCCTCCTATTGCCGAAATGATGGCGCGAAGTCGACACAGCATCGAGTTAATTAAATTTAAAATCTTTTCTTGAGGAACTGCTTCATATTCCTCTTGTAGCGCGATACGTAGACCTTGCAGAGTATCTGGTAGAACAGGAGGACGACGAATGGCTCTTTTAAGTTGATTCTAAAGATGTTCAATTGGATTTAGGTCCGGGCAGCATGCAGGCCAATCTAAAATCCGTATCCCGACCTGATCCAGATATGCATTCACTACGTTTTCTATATGGGGCCCTGCATTATCGTGCATTAACACGAACTGATCCCCAATAAATGGTGCAAACGGGATGACGGTTTCCTAAAGAATATCCTCTATGTAGCGTGGAGCGTTTGGAGCTCCATTTTCAACAAACACAAGATTGGTTCGTCCTGCATTGCAGATACCGGCCGAAAACCATAATGGAACCTCCATTGAATGAGACTTTCTGATATAGTGCAGTTTAGATACCTTTTTTATCAGTAAAAAGAACATGACTCCATTACTGTATGGTCCAGTTAATCTGTTTTCGTGTAAATCTAAGTCGCATTTACCGATGCCGCAAAAGTAACTGTGGTCACGTTGCCGGCCTACGGGAACGAAGTTCATGTTCTACAAGCCTCCTTCTTATCGTTCTTTCACTTACAACGATTCCACGTACCATTTTTAAATTATGTCGAAGAGAAACAGCAGTAGATCTCCGATTTATTAAAATATTCAACACGATGAAACGATTATCAACAACAGTTGTTGATTTTCTTCTGCCTGATCCTTGTCGCCTAGTAAAACTACCTGTCTCTATGTAGCGATTTTAAACATCTTCGAGGTATTATTAACGTACGTAATACGTGCACTGATTACTACCATCCTCAATTAAAACAACAATTCGACCCACGTCCGCAGTAGTTAATACCATGTTGAAAGGACAATATTAATTGACAACTGTTAAATAGGCTCAATATTATTATCTGATACATGCAAACTTCGTTTATTCAAAAGAAGCTGTGTATAATGATAAACTGAACAAAAGCTACGAACATGCATTTTTTGCATGATAGTGTTATCTTCCGATATTTTCAGGTACTGGGAATAAATTAAGAGACCTTTTTCGAAAAACAAACTCCGATGATTCACGACAAAAAGTAAAAGGCACAATTACGGTATCACACCTTTACAATGAATATACAAGGAGAAATATAAAATATCGAGAAGTGTCCGGTTTTTTTTTTTTTTGTTGGTAAGTGTATATATATCATAAAAATATATTTTTTTAACAAGCTGTAAATTCATTTACAATATTACTTGTGCGTACGTGACTAAAATAAAAAAAATCTAAATCTATTCTTTTATGAATATACCTTCGTCTCTTACAGAAAACACTTTAGGAAGATTTATGAGTGGGTGATTTGTTTCATTGCCGAAAGTTTGCGGCAACGTATTGTGGTAAAGTCTTATGTATTTTGTAACAAAATATGCTGTCCGCGTCCAGTATCTAGGATGTCCACTAAGTAGAAGAAAACATTAATATTATATTAATGCAATACATTTGAGAAATTCAAAAGTGTCTACTAAATGAAGGTGTCCTTTAGCTATAGCTAGAGGTGTCCGTTAGGGGAGGTTTCACTGTACTTGTTTCTACAAATTTGCATTTTTAACCCAACCTACTCGATAGGTCTGGATATTATTACTGGCATTTCTAAATATACAATTTAAAAGTGCGGCTATTTACTTCCGATATTGTAATGTGTTAAAAGGAAAGTTAATTTTATTTTGCTTGTTATTAGTGTAAATACTGAGATTACCAGTGGAAATTTCTCAGCAACCTCAGATACTTTAGCTATAACGGGACTATATTCTGTAACTAATGCCACCATATTATCACATACGGTCTCCGAAAACGGTAAATTCAACATACGATTAGGTATGTATGAACTATTATACTAAAATGCTTATATTTATTGTAAAACTTTTTTACAGTTGATTGTATACTAGATTACAAAAATGATGTTTCTTCCTACCAGAAACAAGATGAAATCTATATGAGGCATTACGATATTTCTGTAGAATTAACAGCAAACCATGTCTACTTTTCTTTTGGGAACCTTGAATCCCAACCAAGAGGTTAGTTTTTCAATATACTATACCTATTATCAGGATAAAATAAAACAAATTTTAATGAATTTCACTTTTTAATTAACACTGTAACGATCGTTTCGCTCCAACCTATATGTCTATATGTCCAATATATGTCTGACGAAGCTCAGGTTGGAGCGAAACGATCGTTACAGTGTTAATTAAAAAGTAAAATTCATTAAAATTTGTTTTATTTTATCCTGATAATAGTTATAATGGAATTTCATCAAATAAAGGCTGAAACAATTATATAATATACTATACCCTTTATTCCCAAAATACACTCCGCAAAAATATTATGAAATCATCTTATCTATGCAAAGTAAATCGTTGCAATAGTGTTGGTTTTGGTTTTATGACATTGTCGCACACTGAGTTAAAATTAATTTTTTCTTTCTAATTTCCTGAGTTTCACGTTCCTTATATCCTCTCATTTTTTGCAAAAATTGGTAAGTTTAAAACAACAGTTTTTCTTTTTAGCATCTATCACATGCTTCAACGTAGAACCCTCTTGCCTGGTTTTGTAAAGATGAATAAGAGTCTCCCAATGCGCAATGCACGTAATTTGAATAACAAAGAAATTGTCCAAGCCATTTCGTTACTTAACGATGGTAGAAGTCAAAGATACGGTTCAGAGGGTGTTAGGTGTCCGACAATCGACAATTTCGAAACTGGTGCGCACATATAGAGAAACTGGGGGATACAACAGGAGACCAGAACAAGGTGGGATGCGGATCGCTTGTTACTACTTACAGCCTTGTGCATAAGGCATTGCACTGCAAGGCAGATAAAAAACGAGCTGCTCACCGTTCGAAATGTAAATGTTACATCTCAGACGATAAAGAACCGACTTTAAGGAATACGTGCAAGAATACCAGCTAAAGGCCCCACACCCACTAGAGAACACTAGAGTTCACAGTCTGCAATTTGCGAGAGATCATCGTGATTGGACCGCTGAAGATTGGGCTAACGTTCTGTTCAGAGACGAATCTAAGTATTGACTGTTCTCATCAACCTGCCAGTATATAGACGAGATAGCAAGCGCTTCAGTCAGTGCAACTTCAGGAAAACAACAAATTTCGGACGGAGGTGGTTTGATTATGATATGGCGAGGTGTATCTTCCGAGGCTAAGACAGAGTAGGAAGTTATTCATAATGGTTCTATAACTGCAGATAGGTTCACTACGATTATCTTAGAGCCACTTGTGGTTCCATTTACACCTTACATAGGCCCACATTTCCGTTTAATGCATGATAACTTTCGCCCCCATATCGCCAACATTGTATAAAATTAATTAAATGAAGTTTACGTACGTGATTTTGAGTGGCCATCTAGAAGCTCGGATCCAATAGAGCATGTCTGGGACCACATTGCGTGAGCACTAGGAACCAGATAAGTTCCACCAAGGACGCAAGAAGAGCTAGAAGTAGCAATCACTGTAGAATGGAACCAGGTGGGTCAAGACTACATCAGAGGTCTTATCGGGTATTTGTCTAGGAGGATGGCAGCCGCAATACGGGCCCGAGACTGAAATACTCATTACTAGTCAAGTTTCCGTTAATTAAATTCTTTGCGTTGGTATTAGTTTTTCAATAGTTTTTTAATAGTTATGTTTATCAAGTGCGGTCTTTGGTTTTTCCTTTGAATTTTGATCTATTGTTAATAAGCCTGTGTACTATTTAGTTATAGAATATAACATTTTGAAAAAATAAAAATTTTCCAAAAAAATTTAGTGATTCCATAATTTTTTTGCAGAAAAGTATATCGAAATATACTTTTCTATTTTGTGTTCGAAATGAACTCATTATGACACCCACAACAGTATCGAAATGAGCTTCATTTCGATACGATTTTTTTCATTTTTCAATGTTGGCGTTGTTCGAACACAGAAATAAATATCATTGGGGTCATTTAGTTTTAAGAATTTAATACAAAGGTATTTTTAATAATAACTATTAAAAATACTTTTGTATTATACAAAACTAGTGAGGTTCTTACCCAGTCATGTATGTTTCAATTATTCTGTTACTTTGAAATACATTTGATAGATATGATATATGTACGTACTCTACACAAACAACGTATATTGTATACAATTGACAACAAGATATATTAGCTTCTATGTCACTCATGTTTATATTTTTAAATAAAATATCAAGTAATATAAACGAAAATTAATAAATAATATGTAATATAGTATACTTCGCGGATAGCCAGATTTAAATTTGAAAACGTCAAGTATCAATGTGACCTTGCATGCTCTATATAAAAATAAAACCCTCAACTTTCAAATTAAATAATTCCAATTTATTAATGTAAAAATGCTAAATAGAAAAAATAGTATAAAAAACTCGTTTCATAAGGACTTTTGCCGCACTCGCTCTTTACAAAACTCTCGTTCTCTAAACTGATCTCGTGCGGCAAAATTGTGCCTTATGAAACTTGTTTTTTAATATACTATTTTCATCAAACACTGTTAAAAATAGTATATTAAAAAACGAGTTTCATAAGGCACCATTTTGCCGCACGAGATCAGTTTAGAAAACGAGCCGCTTGCGGCGAGTTTTCTAAAGAGCGAGTGCGGCAAACGGCCTTATGAAACGAGTTTTTTATACTATTTTTTCTATTTTGCGTTTTTTACATTAATAAATTGCTTAAATTGGAATTATTTAATTTGAAAGTTCAGAGTGTAATTTTTATATAAAGCATGCAATGCAGTTGGTCACATTGATACTTGACATTTTCAAATTTAAATCTTGCTATCCGCGAAGTATATTATATTACATATTATTTATTAATTTTCATTAACATTACTTGATATATCATTTAAAAATATAAACATGAGTGACATAGAAACATATATATGTTGTTGTCAATTGTATACAACATACGTTGTTTGTGAAAAATACGGACATATATCAAATCTGTCAAATGTACATAAATTCTTAAAATCAAATGACAGCAATGATATTTATTTCTGGATTCGAACAACGCCAACATTGAAAAATGAAAAAAAGCGTATGGAAATGAAGCTCATTTCGATACTGTTTTGGGTTTCATAATGAGTTCATTTCGAACGCAAAATAGAAAAATGACAATTCGACACGGCTAACTTTAATTAAAAATGCGATATTATTGCATAGCGTGTAATAAAGTAATAACGTAATCATAAATTAACACAACAGTTTGTCAAAAACGACAAAAGAAAATTTCGAACATATATCAAAGTGATTTTTATTACTAAATGAAAATTGAATATTCCTTGGTTAATTAATATTAAATGTACAATTACTGCAATTCGAGATATCTATTAAATGTTACCAAAGAAGGGTAGATGATTTCCAAATTTTAGACCTTTCTTTAAAATATGCCAATAGAACATGTTCAAATTGTAACAACTTAATTTGACGTGATTCAACGATTGTGTCAGAACGAATTCATAAGCTGTCAGATTCTGATCAGTGCATTTTCATTATACTTTTTATAAAAATTTTGTAGCAAAAATTGTGTCGGTAGAAAAAATAGTCTACGATACATGTGTTAAAAATGTTATTTTATTTTGCTAATAAATTACAACACGAGCGGAAGCGAGCTTTTACTCGCAAAATAAAATCGCACTTTTAACATTTGTATCATAAATAACTATTTCCTTCATATTACGTTTTATACGTTAAATAAATATATCAAATTACTTTTTATGTCACTGATTGCACTAGTACATAATTTGCTAGTTATTTCATTTCATCAATTGATACAAAACTGTTTTCTTTCCAATTTACAATTCAATACAATTTTTGATAATGCGTCAATAGATGTGGGACAACCTTTTAATTAAGTTTAATCGAAGTTTTTTCGTTAAACCGCGATCAATTACATAGATCTTCAAAATAATATTTTTTTTTATCTGTTTGGGATGTTTTTAGTAAATATTATGTTTTCTAATTTGCTGAATCGAAAAATGATCTCCATTTACCTCCATCATGTACATATTTTTTGTAGAATACAAGGTGTTTGCATAAAATAGCATAACACTAATGAAAAAAACACCATTTTATTATAATGAACTCTTTCTTATAATTAAACAAATAATTTCTTCAAGAAATGTACGTAACATTCCGCGTTCGTTCTTTTTGCCTATAAAACCTTTTTTCATTCTCTTGGGCTCCCTCAACAACAAAAGAATCTGAACTAGATTCGCCCTGAGGAGGTAATGTGTTTCCATCCTCGGTATTGGGGGTAGAATTGGTATTTCAGAGCTATAAGGTATTGGACAAATAGCTGAATTCAGTTTTTAAGATATTTACTTTTATTTTTTGTAATGAAACCTTTCACATCTACCAAATAAAAACAGCAGTGGGTAGTGTGGTTTTGTTGTTCACGCCACATCATAGAAATGTCAAAATGAAATCAGTGTTTTTTACCCTTAAACCACAATCGAAGATCTTCCTCGCACCTACTCCCCACCTTATGAGCAGACCAGGCTTTGTCTTGATTCGCAAGTTTCAACTTGAAGTAAGCAAATTTCACTTTTCTCACGAAATCTCATTCTTTGTTAAAGTTGTCAGGAGAAATAAAACAATGTCTTGAAGCCATAATATGCAACTAATAATAGGACGTTTAAATGCAAAATGTAAACTTAGTGTGGCTTATACAGCAACCAAGACCCTAAACATATTTATCATATAGAAACATGATCAAATCTGGGAATACGCTTGTTTATACTGTATTCCTAATAGCCCGACAAATATTTATAAATATGCTCAACCTAACAAATAAAGTTTCTCACTTTTAATGAGTAAAAATCTATAAGAAACAGTATAAAAATCCTTTACAGTTTGTTGCTTACAGTCCTGTGTTAACATCTTGGCTATTATAAGTTTCATTTCGATGAATATTGCTGAAGATCTTTTCGAAATTTTCACGAAATCATGAACTTTGTGAAATTTTTATTCACCGTCGTTTTAATTGATCTGCTTGAACGTTTAACATCATCCACATTCTCTCTACCTATCTTGAATCGACTATGCCACTCAAGAATTTATAGTTAAGATAAATGATTACATCCATAACTGATTTTCACCAATTAGAGCGCTTATAACGTATTAGAATTCAGTTGTGGTTCTTTGCTCGTAGTTCTTTGTTCCTGTTAATTTTTTTTTGCTGAGGTAAACAAACTAATCTCACTTAAACGCATATCTTCCACTTTATAAGTCTATAGTCTACGAGCGGATGGCGTCATTTATTTCGTTAAAATAGTGATAATAAGGTAACTTTTTGGACGGGCAATACCAAAAAAAAATTTAAATTAGCACAAAAATACTTAATAATAATTTAATCAGACAGATACACAAAATATAAATTACACTGTGGTCTTTCTGCTAAAATTGGCAAAAAATACCCACCCATTCTGCATTGCCTATCTGATATGTAGGGTTATTCAATAGTAAGTTACATTTTGAAACTGCTGTAATTGCCATATAAAGTAAAGTATAGACAAATTAAGAGTAGGTTTTTATTGGTAAAACAATGAGGTTTATTACGAAACAAATCACTTTAGCGCAAATTTTGAATATGTCCGCCATCTTGTTCTTCAACAAGAAGCAGCCTTTCTTCTATACTGTGGACAAGTTCGTGGAGTAAATTAACAGGAATAGCTGCCACTTGTTGTGAAATTGATTTTTTGTACTGCTGGGTAGTCGTACGATGACTTAAAAAAACTTTTTTTTTAAATAACCCTATAAACAATAATCTTTCGAATTAATATCTAGAAAACGCGCTAGCCAAGAATTGGGAAAGTTTCTGCTTATGATATGATTGCCAAAAGTATTTACTGGAGTGTAAATATGGAGGGGGGGTGCGCCCTCTTGAAGATAATATTTTCAATATCGTAATTTTGAAATCTTGGGATAACAGCATGGTAAAATATCGTTCTCCTGTAACTGCAACTGTTTTTAATTGTCCATTTTTATTTTCCTCCAAAAATTATTGTTATAAAATAAATCGGGATATGAACCCAATCCATACGGTTACTTTCAAATCATAAATCCCTTGCTGAATTACAGTATGCGGATGATTTTCCGATCAAATCCTACAATTGTGCGTATTAACACCCCCACTAAGATAATAAAATTTTTTTTCAATATATCTATATAGTAACTCCACTTCGCATTTCATAATTTATTTATGCCCAAAACAAATATTTGCTGATTAAATCGGAAACTGTAACTAAGCCTTGCGACAACGTAGATTTATTGTTAGATACGATTTCGACAACTACGTTTTTATCATTAACAATAGAAAAAATATTACATTTGAGCCACTAATACACATTCTTATCAAGCAAATCACATCTAATGACGGCAACTTAATTATTTAAATTTCTACCCAGGATTAAAGCTATGTTGTGGTAAGAGTTAAGTTCAATTAATTTTCTGGAATGTATTTTCATAAAATCCAGTTATTCAGATCTAGTAATATTTTCAAGAACTTTCGATTCGTTTTTGCTTGTCAGTATGTTAAGTCATCGGTTTATTAGAATAAGATGGTCGTCCTATTTATCATTCTAATGTATTAAAAATCATATTACATATTTTATTATGTTATGTTAAATAAACACGCGCGCATGTATATATATATATTGTTGTGATGCATGTTATCCATATAGAGCTGCATCTAAAATAGGAAGAATAAGACATACAAAGTGAAAAAGGGTTATAATATAATGGTTATATAAATAATATTATTAAGTCTTAGTAGTATCGAAGTGCATATGTATTTTTATAACGATCATTTCATTCTTTAAATTTCTATATACATTTTCCTTTCATTATTTAATTTTATTATATCATATTCAAATTTTCAAATATTAGCGCGAAAAACATATTCAAATCCATATGCAACTTTGTATTATATCGACACTAGTAAGACACGCCTACAAATTGACATCTCGCTATGTTTACATTTATCATGCGCAGTATGCGATTTGTATCATTCAAATTTATCTTAACCTAACTTGGTAATTTATAATATAATTTTTAAAATCATTTAGATATTCTAAATTAATCAAATTCATTTTATATAAAATTGTTAAAAGGGTAAATCATCGAGATTATTGATATCAATAGATAGCGTGTTTGGTAATATTCAGACAAGTGCTGTCGAATTATTGGATCCTTGAATTTAAAAAATAAATAGACGCATCTTTTTAGACCAAGCCTTAGAAATCTTGTATAAAACACAAATTTAAATTATAAATTCAGCTAAAAGTGATAAAAAGTATCCAGAATATTAATTAACTCGATCGTCAAGTGAATTACTACAAGAATTTTCGGTAATAACGAACTTTCAAACAATATAGCGTCACAGACGTAGTTCCACCGAAAACGATAGAAAATCAGAAGAAATATATATAAGAATCCATCGCCGAACTTCAACAATATAGTCTAACGTACATCAACAACGATACCTGAAATTCTACAGCCAGAAACGAGCGCAGTGAGTAATTAGGCACCGAAGACGAAGTCCGAGGAAAATCTTCGATAGCGTCTGCGTAAACAGCCACCTACACCGCCATCATTTTGTGCTGCACCCGAACATTTTCGGATCACCGAGGATCTTCCCAATTCACACAGACGATCTACAAACATACATCAGCATCATTATTATAACAGGTTTTCAGATAATATTTATTATTTTTTTCAAAAATTAAATTCTTTAAACTTTTATTTAATAATATACTCGAATTATTTACCTAATCTATCACATCCTGTCATGATCTTTATATTTAATTAAACAACCTATTTATATCTTAGAGATAACAATAAAAGGGTACTCACCATTATTGTAATAAGAGTATTCACATTTATATTCATATTATTTATTAGTTTAACACACATAACCTCTTTTCACATTAGTAACACCTTGTTGTTTATGCGTATATGCAGTTTCGTTAATATCACATTTGTAATACGTTATATTTTTACAGTTTCCTTTAATTTAATAAACATAATATTTTTAATTTTACATGAATCTTTTATTTGTTCATATTTATTTGTAGGAGTTATTATATTAAGCGTCAACATTAATATTATTCTCTTTTTTGGAAGCAACAACCTAAAACTCACAACGAGCCCGAGATCACTCACATTTAGTAAAGTTTTATTAAAAATAGTTTCTTGCTTTCCGACTAGTTGGCTATTTGAGATAAAGATAGCGCAATCTGGGGTGAGATTTTATAAATTAAGGCGCCCGACTAATCTTTTCAAATACATAATTTTATCTTACACTTTTATCTCATTAACATTTTATAATCTCACCACAGCCCAGTAAAGGGGGGCGTTATCAATTGGCGCCGACAACGTGGGCCCGTTGCTTCTTGTTGATAACTCATCTACAAAGTTAAATATTGCAAATAATTGATACTTTTCAAATTGTTTCATATATTATATAGACAAAAAGGTGTAGATTATTATTGTCGTTGTGTGTACATGTTTTTCCTATTACAACAGCAGATTGTTACCTTTATTTCACTACATCGCAGACTTTGGAGGATTCTAGGACATATTAAAGGTTAGTGAAAGGGAAAATATCACCTTGTGCTTACGTTATTTTATTTAACTTTTGATTCACTAATAAAATTACGGTGTCTCGAGTATTATTATTCATATTTTAAACATAACTTTGTATTTTTCAACTATTTATTATTATCATACTTTTAAAAATAAAGGATACATCTTTATATAAATTCATTAAACTTTATAAATTTAATAAATATCAAAATGGATACTCGACATAGAACCAAAGCAGTTAAGGACAGTACTGAAGAAGATAGGGTTGAACAGGGAGACATTCCCGTGGCACAAGCGTCTACAACTGAAGGGGTAAGTCCACCAGACAATGGCCAGGTAATGAACATGTTACAGGTACTAATGACACAAATTTTGAAACAAGATT
The DNA here is from genome assembly GCA_935421215.2 of Melolontha melolontha. Lineage (NCBI taxonomy): Eukaryota > Metazoa > Arthropoda > Insecta > Coleoptera > Scarabaeidae > Melolontha > Melolontha melolontha. The sequence continues at coordinate 4,263,241 of OW285243.1, forward strand.
TAAAACTAGAAATGAATGACTTAAAACAAGAACTAACTAATAGTAATAATAAATTAGATCATACTAATAATAAAATAGATACAAATAACGATAACCTAAAACAAGACTTAACAAACAAATTAGACACTAACAATGAAAACTTAAAACAAGAACTAACTAATATGAAAACAGACATAAGCAACATGAATAGTGATCTAACAACTAAATTAGAGATAAACATGAACAATATTAATCAAAAATTTGAAATAAATAATGCAAACATCGATAACAAATTAAGTGCTTTCAAAGTTGATTTAGAGGGTAAGATAGCAGAAATTTCTACAGCTCAGAAAAACATGGAAGAAAACGAACTCGAGTACTTAATTAAACTTGATGAAACCGTTAATCTACAGAATTTACATTGGGCTAAGCAGTTAGAGACCGCAACTACTGAAATTCAAAATAATACTGAACAGAGACTTAAAACTACAACACAAGACATACAACAAAACATAGACAAAATGATTTCTGAAAATAATAATTTGTTTAATACAAAATTGACCAATTTTAACAAATTAAATAATGATAACACAGAACAATTAAAATCATCGTTAAACCAATACAACGATCATAATAAACAAGAAATCAATATTGTCAGACAAAATTTAGATACTATAACTATAACTAATAATGAAAATTATACGACTACACAGACTAACATTAAACGATTGGAAAATAAAATAAAAGGCTATTTTACATCAACTAATTATATTAATACTAATAATAGCTCTATAAAGATAGAAAATTTACATCATTTCGACGGGGATATCACACGTGTACATCCTATGACGTATCTTAGTTGTCTTTTACGCTACTTAGAGGATATACCTGAGGAGAAGCAGAGGATGGAGGTCATACGAGTAACTTTACGTTACAGTGCACAAGAGTGGTTTCAAAGAATTGAGGACCATTGCAATTCTCTTGACCAATTTGTTACACTCTTTAAGAAGAATTATTGGGACGAAACGCAACAAAACAGAGCTAGAATACGGTTGTTGACAGGCAAATATCGATTGGGACAAGTATCACGCGAGACATACGCTTCCCGTATCTATAACCAGTGTAAACACCTGAATGACATGGAAGAATCAATGATTGCCAGGCAGCTCCTAAATCATTTCATCTACACCGATACACAGGCTATCATATGTCAAAGAGTTACGGATATGGACTCTCATAGACATAATGAGACGTCTAGATGATTATTCGGAGAATAACCATCAGCCACAACACATATATCGCAATCCCAACTCTCGCAATCATCCGTCACAAAATTCAAATAATCCGAACAATAACCCAAATAACTCACCACCGCAACGTTATAATAATTTCAACAACAATAATAGAAATCAAAATTTTACAAGAGCATATAATAATAATAACAATTCTAACAATAATATGTACAATGATCGGGATAATAATAATTTAAACAATCCATCAAATAGACCTAATTACAACTACCAGCCATCCAGATACAACAGTAATAATTATTTCAATAATTACAATCGCACTACGGATCGACAAACAAACAATAAAAATACAAACCATAATACTAATCAACAAGGAAGAGGATTTAATCATATCCGTAATTGTGGACGTGGTCACGTAAATAATATTAACAGACGTCATCGATCTGTATCGCCGATACGAACAAATATGGAAGAGGTATTAAAAAAAACGCCAATTTTAACAGAGGACCTCTACACCAACCCAACACAAGGCCCATCATTAGCACAAAATTAATAACCCATGACGACTGTAACATACCTTTTAAATTTGAAAATATTACTTTCTATCAACATCCGGAAGAATTCATTACTGTAGAAGATGCAGGCAACCAAACTACCCAAATATATACTTTACCTATTGTAAAATTAAAATTCGAAAATATCTTTTTATATTGCTTAATCGATACAGGAGCGGAAATAACTTTATTAAAGGCAGAGAAAGCTACGAATATACGGGGATACGAGAAGAACATTGTAAAAACGAAATTGACAGATATCATTGCAGCGAACGGAAAACGCATGGGGACGGTAACAAAACAATTATCAACAGAAATATTAGTCGACAAATCAAAATACATCATACATTGCTATATTATAGATAAACTACAATACGACTGTATTATAGGTATTGACAGTATTAAAAAACTCAAAATGATCTTAGATTTCGAAAATGGTATACTAAATATAGATGTGAATAAAGTTATATTTGAAAAACAATTATCAGAAGAAGAGTTAAAAGGTTATAACCTATTTAAGAAGGAAGTGCTTACGAGTGAAATAAATAATATTATATTAAATAATGAACCGTGCAATAGAAGAGATTACGAGGGGAATAATGAAACAGATGGAGAAATAATAGAATTTAATAATACAAATATTGGAATAGAGAGAATGGTAGTTAGGCAAGGAACGAAGGATTGTCACGAGCGAGGAGATGTTATGGAAGTTAGAATGGATAATCAAGTAGTGAAAACAATTAATAATTATGATGATATAAAGAATTTTATAGAGAACTCTAAGATACCAGATACAACTGTCATACCCGACTTAATAGCAATTTTATACAATAATATTACTCTTATTAACAATGATGTAGTGTTTGCAAAAGGATATCAGCATCCGATTAAAATAGATAACGAAGACCCACTAATTAGTAAAAATTACCCCATTCCGTATCATTATCAGCAGAAAGTAAGTCAGGAACTGGAACGATTAGAACAGACTGGCATTATAGAGAAGTCAAATACCTACTTTATAAATCCGATAGTTATAGTCCAAAAGAAAGACTTATCTCTACGCATATGTTTAGATGCAAGAGCATTGAACCGAAGAATTAAACCCGAATTCGAAATGCCGCAAAATATCGATGTATTATTAACAAAATGTGGTAATAAGCCCATATACAGCAAGTTAGATCTTAAGAACGCATTTTGGCTTATCAACTTAGAACCAGAATCAAAAAGGTACTGTGGTTTTCTAGTGAATGGTATTGTTTATCAATTCAGAGTGTGCCCATTTGGCCTAAAAACATCGCCCGCCGCCCTTATTAGATTTTTACATAAAATATTGGATAAATACGACGAATTCGCATTACACTATCTTGATGATATAATAATATTTTCCGAGAGTGTCGAACAACATTTACAGCACCTAAAAATTATTCTAAATACTTTAACAACAGAAGGTATGAAATTAAACCTTTTAAAATGTCAATTTTTCCGTCACGAAATAAATTACCTTGGCTACGTGATAAATAGAGATAACATTTTACTTGATCCTACACGCCTGGATGAAATTAAGAATTATACAAGACCTAAAAATCTAAAAACACTACGAGGATTCTTAGGGGTTCTTAATTACTATCGCAAATTCATATCCCATTATAGTGAAAGAACCATACCATTATTAGATCTATTGAAGAAAGGCAAGAAATGGTCGTGGACCGCAGAACATGAAAGTTGTTTTAATCTGTTGAAAGAAAGCTTTGTTGAAAACCTAAAACTTCACCACCCTGATTTTACATTGCCGTTTGTAGTTAGAACTGATGCATCACATCAAACCATCGCAGCGGAGCTTGTTCAAATCAAAGATAACATCGAAACACCTATATACTTCATTTCACGAACACTCAAAGCATGTGAAACCAGATATACAATATCGGAGAAAGAGATGTTAGCTATTGTTTTTGCACTTACAAAGTTAAGATATTACCTTATTGGAAAAAGTTTTACGCTAGAAACGGACCATAAAGCTCTGGTTAATATAATGAGTTGCAAACTGAATAATAGTCGCATTTACAGGTGGACGTTGCTCATACAGCAGTACGAATTTAACATTGTATACAAACCAGGTAAGGAAATGATAACAGCAGATGCTTTAACACGACAGGACGGGGATGTGAAACGACAAAATATTTGCATAAATTTGGTACAACTTCAAAGACAGGGAATATTTTCCATTAACAAGCTTTTATCTATACAATCAGGTCCAGATTTCACTGAATTTCATCAACAGTTAAAGGAAAAGGGAACTTACAAAGGCATGTCACTTAAGGATAATTTAATAGTAAAACAGATAGGTAGGAACATCGTATATGTCACAAATGAGAAACACACCAGGGAGATAACGGAATATTTACATTATTCATACACGCATATAGGAGGTAGAAAATGCTGGTTACTGTTTAGAGAGGCATTCTACTGTATCAATGATGAGAGAATCATCAAAAGCGTAATTAAACACTGCAGAACATGTGAACTTGCGAAGGACAAGAACTTTACGAATACCAATATCTGCCACAATATTGTAACTTACGACAAGTTAGAATTGATATCTATAGATTTTCTTTCAAACTTAATACCAAGTACGAAAGGCTATAGAAATATTCTTGTGATTTGTGATATCTTTTCCAAATTTATCAAACTTATTCCTACACAGAAATGCGACACCAATACTGTACTACAAGCGTTAACAGATTATTTTACCCAATTTGGAAAACCATTAGCAATACTATCCGATCACGCTACATACTTTAACAATGACAGATACAAGGACTTTCTACATTCGCATAACATCCGCACCTACTATACATCAATACGTTATCCACAGGGCAATCCAACAGAACGATACATACGAGAAACTCTAAAATATTTAAGAATACTTCTACTTGATAATCATAATAAATGGGCCAAATATTTACAACAAATAGAACACACCATTAATAACACACCCAGTACAGTTCATAACCATTGTCCCATAACAATTTTTACTGGTCAGCCACCGCAGAGACCTTGGACAGATCCAGAAGCCATCAACTTCAACGAACGACTTATAGAAGTAAGAGAGAAATTATTGACAAAGAAAATTAAATGGGAAAGAAAGAGGAATACCGTTGATAAGAAATATAAGACATATAATCTTAATGATAGGGTAATAGTGAAAAGATTGAGAGTAACTGATCTTAAAAATAAAATAATGGGAAAACTGCTAAAACCATATCAAGGACCTTATATTATTAATAGAATTTTAGGCAACAATACTTATGAATTAATGGAAGAAGAAACCGGGTACATAAAGGGTAGATACCATATTTCGATGTTGCAGGATTATTTAACGGGACAGTAATATACAATTGAATAAATACAGTCATTAAAATTATTTACATTGAAAGGTATGTTATAGCTCGCAAAATACATCAATTAAATGAATACTACAACTAAACTACTTTTATATAATTACAAATAAATATACTTAAACAAGAAACATTAATTTAGACTGGATAATTTGAATTTGGACAGCTTGAATAAATAAAGAGAAGTTACAAAGAAACAATAGAATAATAGTTGATAATTATAAAAAAAAAAAAAAGGAAGAAAAGACTTTGGTATACTAATATAATGTTAAGGAAGTTCATCACACAAACAAACATTTCGTTTTTACAATTCATAAAGTTTTTATATTAAGGTGTTAACTTATTTTTCTTTCTAATTGTTTAATTCGAACGACACGTAATAAGTTTAGAAAAACAAGGTTGTTATCTTTCATTTCCTACATCTTCTTCAGCGAAAAGAATGTCCTCATTTGTACATTCCGACATTTTTTCGACGGGGACATTGTTGTGATGCATGTTATCCATATAGAGCTGCATCTAAAATAGGAAGAATAAGACATACAAAGTGAAAAAGGGTTATAATATAATGGTTATATAAATAATATTATTAAGTCTTAGTAGTATCGAAGTGCATATGTATTTTTATAACGATCATTTCATTCTTTAAATTTCTATATACATTTTCCTTTCATTATTTAATTTTATTATATCATATTCAAATTTTCAAATATTAGCGCGAAAAACATATTCAAATCCATATGCAACTTTGTATTATATCGACACTAGTAAGACACGCCTACAAATTGACATCTCGCTATGTTTACATTTATCATGCGCAGTATGCGATTTGTATCATTCAAATTTATCTTAACCTAACTTGGTAATTTATAATATAATTTTTAAAATCATTTAGATATTCTAAATTAATCAAATTCATTTTATATAAAATTGTTAAAAGGGTAAATCATCGAGATTATTGATATCAATAGATAGCGTGTTTGGTAATATTCAGACAAGTGCTGTCGAATTATTGGATCCTTGAATTTAAAAAATAAATAGACGCATCTTTTTAGACCAAGCCTTAGAAATCTTGTATAAAACACAAATTTAAATTATAAATTCAGCTAAAAGTGATAAAAAGTATCCAGAATATTAATTAACTCGATCGTCAAGTGAATTACTACAAGAATTTTCGGTAATAACGAACTTTCAAACAATATAGCGTCACAGACGTAGTTCCACCGAAAACGATAGAAAATCAGAAGAAATATATATAAGAATCCATCGCCGAACTTCAACAATATAGTCTAACGTACATCAACAACGATACCTGAAATTCTACAGCCAGAAACGAGCGCAGTGAGTAATTAGGCACCGAAGACGAAGTCCGAGGAAAATCTTCGATAGCGTCTGCGTAAACAGCCACCTACACCGCCATCATTTTGTGCTGCACCCGAACATTTTCGGATCACCGAGGATCTTCCCAATTCACACAGACGATCTACAAACATACATCAGCATCATTATTATAACAGGTTTTCAGATAATATTTATTATTTTTTTCAAAAATTAAATTCTTTAAACTTTTATTTAATAATATACTCGAATTATTTACCTAATCTATCACATCCTGTCATGATCTTTATATTTAATTAAACAACCTATTTATATCTTAGAGATAACAATAAAAGGGTACTCACCATTATTGTAATAAGAGTATTCACATTTATATTCATATTATTTATTAGTTTAACACACATAACCTCTTTTCACATTAGTAACACCTTGTTGTTTATGCGTATATGCAGTTTCGTTAATATCACATTTGTAATACGTTATATTTTTACAGTTTCCTTTAATTTAATAAACATAATATTTTTAATTTTACATGAATCTTTTATTTGTTCATATTTATTTGTAGGAGTTATTATATTAAGCGTCAACATTAATATTATTCTCTTTTTTGGAAGCAACAACCTAAAACTCACAACGAGCCCGAGATCACTCACATTTAGTAAAGTTTTATTAAAAATAGTTTCTTGCTTTCCGACTAGTTGGCTATTTGAGATAAAGATAGCGCAATCTGGGGTGAGATTTTATAAATTAAGGCGCCCGACTAATCTTTTCAAATACATAATTTTATCTTACACTTTTATCTCATTAACATTTTATAATCTCACCACAGCCCAGTAAAAGGGGGGGCGTTATCAATATATATATATATATATATATAATAACTTCGTGACCTTGGTATGATATGGTAAACCTAATCAGTAGGCGATTAAAGGTCTGTATATTACTTCAAAATATATGTATTTAAAAAACTCTACATGTTTCGGCTGTATACGCCTTTTTCAAGAGAATACAAAATATGAATCATATTTTGTATTCTCTTGAAAAAGGCGTATACAGCCGAAACATGTAGAGTTTTTTAAATACATATATTTTGAAGTAATA
>OW285243.1:4271054-4342468 GCA_935421215.2 Melolontha melolontha
TTTTTTATATCCTTGACAAAGGCATCATTGCCGAAACATGTAGGGTTGTTTTAAATATATATACTTTGAAGTAATGAACGAGACCTTTAATTGCCGACTTACTAAGTTTACCTTATCATACCAAGGTCACGAAAATATTATATTTACATATATATATATATATATTAAAAATAATAGACTTTAGACTTTTTATTGGTTTAGCGACCTTTATTGAATTTTGATGTTTTATTCTACGACGTTTCGACTTTTATTATTATTCAGTCTTTTTCAAGTAACGTTTTTTTTTGGTATAAAACATCAAAATTCAATAAATGTCGCTAAACCAATAAAAAGTCTATTATTTTTAATATTAAGACACGGCCAACATATATATATATACCGGGTGCGGCAATAGTGTTCATAACTACAATCCGACAAACTAAGTTTGTACCAGTATGCAGAACACACCCTTTCGCGACAGCGAACTTCCTGGTAATTAGGTTAATTAATAATTGCTGAAAAAAACAAGTCAATCAACGGGAAATGTACAGACGCGCGTTTCGTTCTGGTTGGAACTTTTCAATGCACGGCATTCCTCGAAGACGGACATTGCTTTTCATTTCTATACTTTCTGTATATATAGTTATGAACGCATCACATAAGTCGACATTTACATGTAAGAATGAGATTTAATATTCATTAATTCTCACTTACAGTAAGTTCCAAATGTTAATTATAGCACCGTTACACTATTATTATTATAATTATTATTATTATTTCCTCCATTCACAAGAACATTCAATTTGTCCTTGGTTGCCAGAGTTTTAACCCATCGGTTCGTGAGAACAAGATGGCTGGCATAACTATCATAATATTATTATTGTTGTTTATTATTTCTTATTTCCAGGCATTTTTCCGTAACCTAACTATGCAGGTCTCCTTTATTATTATTATTATTATTTATTATTATTATTATACTAGCAGCAAAAATATATACACTTCCAAAAAAGTTTTTTTTGTAAATAACTTTTTAATAAATTCATATATTGCAAAAAGAAAAGTTATTTACACAATGTGTGTAAACGTATTCTTTATCTGCTTAAACATAAAGTTATTAATAAATTAAGTTTTAAGTATGTAGTTGTCCTGGATTTGATTTTGAAATAAAAATAAGTATCTACATTGTCGCATTTGCAAAAAATTGTTCTGAATCTGACCTTCAAAATGATTAACCTGAACCTGTTTCCTTTGAGAATAATCCGGTTACGTGAAAAATTTTAAATGGTATATTGTATATGTGCACAAATTAATTGCTTGTTTTCTTTTGCAGGACAATTTTTAAATAAGTAACGATATGTAATCGCCTTGAAGTAAACGTGTTGATTATTGGCGGAGCTATAAAGTTATATATATATATATATATATATAAAGAATAACTTACAGGATTTGTACAGTCAATATTTTCGAAATGAAGTTTTCAATTCTTATAGTTTCTTGCGTTTTTGGCGTCAGTCTTACATTAGATTTTCGTAAGTTTAAACCTTTTGTGTAAAGTATTTAATCTGGTGATAGCCTCTAGTAAAAGTATTCTTGACTGATTTTTGTAGCGTCTGGCCTTCAGCGATGTTCTTTGTCGAGTCCAAAATTGGTTGACTGTATTGTTGAAAAAGGCAATATGGCTATACCAACTTTAGTTAAAGGTATGTACGCCGATTTTCTTAGTTAAAAATGATAACCTGTATATGTACATATTGCTATGAATTGTGGTTTTGTATTAATTTTACCACCATTCATGACAAATCTATCCAGCTAGGATATTCAGTCGGTTTATTTCCAAAAAATGGGACTGCTTTTCTCTCAGGGTTCCAATCGGAAACGTGGTTGTCTCTTCTACAAATTTATAAGGCGCCAGTAAAAGAGTATTGACAAATGTTATAATTATATTTCTTTAAGTTACTTGTAATCTTCTTGGCGTAAGGTTAAATAATAATCACAATATAAAATTTAAATGAAAATTTAATACAAAAATCAAAAAAGAAAAAAAATTGTCTTTATAAAGTATAAAGATTAATATTGCCTCATCTAACAATATTATAAAGGTAAAAATAACGCATGGGAATGACCGCATCATACGTCTAAACTTCCTTTATGACAGCCGATCAAAATTAAAACTAATAAATTACAAAGACACTTTTTAATTTCTCCCAAGAAAAACAAAATCAAAATAAACAAACTATTTGACAGACCGAAACAAACTCTAACGTATGTGCAACCACATGTGACAAAAAATGCTTTGATATACCAACGTACTAAATTTTACAGTTAACAGATTTTTTTTTACTAGAAATTTTAAAAACCTTCATTATTATTTATATCAAATAACTAAGACTAAATCAATACGATAATTAACACAATATTCAATTCATTCAATATAAAAATAACATATCTTTAATAATGTATTACTTACGTAAAAAATATATTCAAGACACTTGAGTAAGAAAGTATAAAATATAACAATTACGAGATCAACAAACTCGTATAAAATATCGGCAATGAATTAACACAGCACCAACCACTAATTAAATCAAAAATAACCCGAAGTTACTATAAAAAGATAAAGATTTATCTTTTTATAAACACGTCTTTCTTAACTCAGAGTACACTTGTCTGTCTAAAGGTCAAATCAAGCGCGCAGGCTTAGAATATAAAACCAGTTTTTTTCACAAAAATAATAAATTTCAAAAATATACACTTGCGTTCGAAAATAAATACATATACATATACATATACACTATGTATATTTTCTTAAAATGTAACTTAAGAAAATTACTGTGGGTGAGTAATAAAGGCAGAAGAACAAATTCAGAAAATGTATGAAATGTAAAATTTAATATTAAAATTATTAGAATAAACGTTAATGAGAAATGTTAAATAAGCTCTCCAGAATATACAGGGTATCATTTAAATAAAGAAACAACGTATGATAAATGGAAAAATGTAATTATATAGAACATATATCTAAAATATTGTGAGTTAATTCGACGCGAACCTCGAAATTAAACACGCCCTGAAAATTGTATTACGTGTCGTCTGTGAATTCAAAATATTCAGAATGTGTATAAATAATAAATACCTCACGTATACATACGTTACAGCGTATTTTCACATACATAACAGCTGAATGCGATGGACAATAACAAAACAATTCTTTTTGTTATTGTCCAGTCAACTTTAAGATATCGTCTTTTATAATATAGTCGATCGCACAGTGGCGTTACAAAAAATTTTTAAATATTTTTATAATTTTCTTTCTCGCTTGTGAGTAAACAGAATTGTTGAATAAATTTATATATAGGTGATTATTTCATATTGTCGTTGTTATTTTTTTTTTCCTCTTTTCCTCGTCGCTCGAACCTCGAGAGTGGAGCGAGTCTCGATCTTGGAACCGACCCTCTGCCCACGCAATTTGCCTACTTTTTTTTGGTACCTGACATCAAGTTTCCGGGTTTGCGACGTCCAGCGGCTGAAATTCGGTGGCGTCCATTTTCCACCTTTTATTTTTTTTGAGGTTATCTCGTACCTCTGGGTCTCCCCACCCCCTGGGCTGAGGCAGCCTCAGTAGCCGGTGGGCCGTTGGACGTTGGCAGTAACGGGCAGGGGCGGTTGCGGTCGACCGGGACTGGGTCTGCTCCGAGGGGCGTTTTGTGTTTTTTTTTTTGTTTATCACTACGACTTTTGAGCCGTAGCAAGGTATCTTTGATGGACCTCAAATACGTAAATTAATGAAAGACACAACTAATTTTGAGACTTGTATGAATGATGTGGAGAGGCTTGCCTGGCAATCTTTTGTAGCAGTTGTACAAAATTTCCTCGGAAATCATAAGGCTGACAACTATGTAGAACTAGTAGAGGAAATGCTGGTGGGATTCAAAGATTTAGGCTGTAATATGAGTATAAAATTACACTATCTAAATAGTCATCTACATCATTTCCAACACAATTTAGGAGATCTAAGCGAAGAACATGGGGAACGTTTCCACCAAGACCTAAAAACAATGGAGAATAGATACCAAGGAAGGTGGGACAGTCATATGATGGCTGACTATTGCTGCGAAATCATGCGAGATTGCCCGAGTCAGTTTCATTCTAGAAAATCACTCAAAAGACAATTTCTTGATGTTTAATGTCAATAAAATATATATTTTTTCGTGAATTGTGTTTTTTTTTCTCGGGAACTAGAGCTGACAAAAAAACGGGTAACATTTTTGATATCGCCATGTAAGACATACTTAAAATCGGGTCTAAAATCTCCAGCACCAAAATGGTTGTAGGCCAGTGTTATAATTAATAATGAAATTTTGCTTTTTTCCTCATTTAATATTTGAAACATATTAAGGTAAAGAACTTATAATTAGAGCTGAGGATGTTTGCGGTATAACCATGGTTATATCATGTAACCATAGTAATTTACTATGGTTACATGATATAACCATGGTTATACCGCAAACATCCTCAGCTCTACTTATAATACTTTTTCTTAAATTTTATAACTTCTCAATCAAACTAACAAATCGGAGACTGTGGCTTATAAGTGAATAAAATAAAATTTTATACGTTGCTATCTATAATAATAAGGCTGGTCAACAAATTTTCATTTTTTAATTTTTTTTTAGAAACTATGTACAATCTTCGTTTTTTTTTTGGTTGTAACAATAGTAATAACAACAAATTTATTCTGGCAGGTTTTGGAAAAAAATATTGAAAAGTAAATGAAATAATATTAATTAGGTTTGTACATTATATGGAGCTGTATGGCATCGTCCCGTTTAAAATGTTTTTCTCATTACTTCTCTTTTATGCTGTTCTTCGACACTTTCTGATATCAATATCCAACAATAATCAGTAAGCATTTCACCCTGACAACGTTTCTCTGTAACGGAAACATCTTGATGAAACGTTTCGCCGTAATCGTCACTCACGTCGCTATGGTTCGTAGGAAAGAAATCCTGATGCGAGGGCAAAAAATATATTTTAAAACTCATGTTACTGCCTAATTTATGGTAGCTTCTAAAAAGTTTGCTATATGCCCCACGACCACTAATGTAACGTAATAAAAAGCCTGAATAATAAAATCGGTTACATATTGTCCACTACAAAATGCAAAAGGCAAATTTATACTAAATTTAATGACACCAATATATTAATACAGAAAAAATTTAATTAATTATTTAATTAATTATTAAATTAATTTATGTATTTATATTTGTACAAAATTTATACAATTTCTTCGTGTGACGACGACGATTAATTATATCATAGTCTCCCAAAAATATACTTCAAATAAGTACTACCTTATGAAATTCTTGAAAAAAGAAACGGCGACCTCGTGATCCACGGTAAGCTCATTTAAAGAAAAATTTTCAGCATACCGGTCCTTCTAGGATATGCGGAAGCTGATTACATCCGTTTGATCAATTTTTTTAGGGATGTTATCGCCCTTGCCAATTCTGCTCTGTCAGATAAGAGAGAGAAAAAATATAAGAAAAATGAAATACTCTAATTAATGAAACTAATGCCTTATTAGAATAACGATGGCTTCTATAAGATATTCTCGAAATCACTCACCTTGTTCAAAGATTTTCGCTGTCTATAAAATGGCGGATTCAACACATAGCTGGGAACAAAAATTTTCTTAAATCCGTGACTATTCACGATAAAATAACGATAGGACAATACCCCGTTACTTTTACCAAGTTAATTAGAACTTAAAAACCTCTATCGCGAACAGAAACACTTTTTTTAGCTAATTCTAACCACTAAGACAATTCTTCGCCATGAAACCATAGAACAAACCGCTTAGACTTAAAACAAGAGCCAAAACGAGCTAGATTCTTGCCCTTTGGGTATTTTTATTAGAGCTGTTCCTACGTCATACGAGTAACAAAACAATATTTGACAGAATATTCCAATTATCCCATATTCAATTATTTTCTAAAAGGAAATCGACCGCAAAGAAAATATACTACCAATACACAACCTCTCTCCTTTTAAATTTCACTAATCAAAGGCAAAATTGACTAATTAACAACGCGTACTATATCACAAATAACTACGTATAGATGTCACTGTATGCCTACTTCGATGAGCTTCCCAAAATCTAACTACCAAAATAAGTTACCCTAATCAAATACAATTAAATTACATCTTCAAAAATTTCGATAAATGATTAGGATCCAATCCCAGTAGAAATACTACCGATCCATCGAAAAAATTCATAATTGAAGTAGACTGTGAAATTGGGTTGATAATTTAACCACTTCCACAATATTATTTGACATTGAAACTATAAGTTTGTGTCAAATTTTTCAAAACTCTTATGTATTAAGAAAATTGTTTGTGTTTAGATGTAAATGGTCAAAATTTTCAACAACTTCTGTAGCTATATGTAAATTTTGATTATGATTTCGATATTAAATAAATTATTTGTTTTCTTTTTTTGTCGTAGTATCATTTCAATGCCATAACCTATTTTTGCAATGAAACCAAATGAAACTGTCAAGCATCAAGTAATGTGTCATTATGTGGAAGTGGTTAAAGTACCAACCCAATTTCACAGTCTACTCCAATTATGAATTTTTTCGATGGCTCGTTACATAAAACAACGTGTATTAATTTATAGAATCGAAATGACTTTGCAGATATTAAGTAAACGCATACACATGCATATCGCTTGTCTGTATGAATCTAATTCGTCTGTACGGGGCAAGTACTATTAATGTCAAAGCCTATTATTTAAATGGCGTAAACAACACTCAAAGCACAGGGAAATGATTTATTTAACTAGGAAACCCGTACAAAATTACGATTTTAAGAACTGGTAAAGTTAGAAGGCACTAATCTGCCTTTATTCTAATTAACACTTTACAGATAACCAACGCTAGATCGATTAATGGAAGAAGATTAACCAATATCTAAACAATACAAGAAGTCGTTATTGGAAGATCTATTAAATGTGTAGACTATTCCTACGAACAACATTAGTGAACCTATTATATATAGTTATATAAAAATAACTAACAACCAAAATGCAGAATAAGGTAATTTAAGTTTAAGCAATTCAAGTAAGATAAAGTAGTAATTAATTCTAGCAGATAGTAAAGTATACAAGGGTCGAAATTGACATATAACGAGTAGATTAACAAGTGCTCTATAAATGTCAGATTTTCTGTGTCCTAGAAAATTGTGAGTCAAATTTTTAAAAACATTCCAAACAACACGCTCCAAGTCACTTAGTTTTCTTCAAATTTTTTATCTTGCAGTAACAGTTTTATTGGGGTCCTACAAAAATTCCCTCTTCAAATTTTGCGTCTGAGATTTTAGGAAATTTTATTTAACGTATTGGGATCCACCACCTTTATCCATTGCTTTCACAAAATTTTTTATCAAACTTAATTTTACGTGTAATGGCGATAGATGTATTTTATCAGGTCCAACTAGTGACTTATTAAGTATATTCTTCTGTCCAGGAATACTGATTGGCCAGTTTTTAACAATATAATGGGAAAACTCATATTTGCATAGGTTTCTTTTATGTGGATTGTGTGACCAACGTGAATGAATGGATAAACGTTTTCTATGTGAAGGACAGCTTTCAAACTTAATTTCGTAGCATCGGTAAATAGATGGCATTCTTTGGACTAGTGACGGTGGCCTAATACAAACATCAAATCATCGACATTTCTTGCGGTTGAAAAATACCGTGATTGTTCTTTCTACCGATTATGATACACAGAAATAAGTGTGCCTGAAGCTAACAGTTTCCATCTTTAGAGTCTAGATCCTAGCATTTCTGCTTTAGTTTTTGACAAATTCAGATGCCGAATAAGATCATTTAATTCTAACTGATTTATTAGGTGTGGTCCGTTCTCTCCACATGGCAAATATTCATCATCGCTGGTCGATAACTTTACACTTGGTTCTTCTGGTTCTCTAACTCATATTTTTCACTCGCAATACTTATGGGTCTTGG
The DNA here is from genome assembly GCA_935421215.2 of Melolontha melolontha. Taxonomy (NCBI): domain Eukaryota; kingdom Metazoa; phylum Arthropoda; class Insecta; order Coleoptera; family Scarabaeidae; genus Melolontha; species Melolontha melolontha. The sequence continues at coordinate 4,279,063 of OW285243.1, forward strand.
TAATGGCAAGGCTTCCCATTGAGGTACTGTATAAGTAGTAGCGTAACTAATATTTTTATTATTTTTGTTGGAAAATACGAAAGTTTTCGTGCAATAAAAGTAGCAATCAGTCGAATGGTCTGTTTGTTCACACCAAATTATAGGTTTTGCAAATGATATAGCGTTTTCCTTACCGTTTAGTCAGCCCCTCAGAGTAACGGCACAGCGTGTGCAGAAATGCCAGGAGCCCATGGCTTGTGTTGATGTTCAATGGTTAAGCCAAAACAGTGAAAATATAACTTTTCTAGTGAAGGCCTATGCTGTGGGTTCACTACCCATCAGCATAAGCGGAGTATTACACCTTCACTAGAAAAGTTATATAACAGAAACTCTTTGGATTATTTATATGGTATTTTCACGACAGCAGTGCATACGCGTCACTGATACGTGTGCAGAATGTTGTAAAATTTATACAAGATTCATGATATGAAGGTTAACTCATGTAATTGTCAAAATTGGCTTATAAAATTATAATAAAACATATATATTTTTAAAAGATTGAACTAATATTTTACTTAAGGTAAATTAAATGATCCTTAATTAAATATGTTAATGTAGTGAAAAATCATTTTGACTTTATTCCATTATTTGTATATAACTACCAATTCATTTTCTAATCAAATTTTTGTTTCACATGACAAAATTAAATTTAAAATTGAAAATAATTCTTTAATTAATATATATTATATTGCGATAAATAAAAAGTGGGAAATTTATTTACTACAAAGATATTATTAATCTGATGCAGTGCTGCGTTCTTCCGTCTGCATAAACATGGATAATAAATTCCCCAGGATCTTCACCATCTATAACAACTTCCCTATCCCACCATTTCTGTATCTCTTCTTCTGTATATTTTATAGTGTTCTTCCAAATTTCCGGTGTAATTGTTTTCAAAGCATCTTGCATATTAACTTTGAATTTTCTAAGGAGCAACCCATTTCCCAACACGTCGTGTATAATAATTTTTTGTGATACCTCATATGTGTTCTATAGGGTTAAACACGAAATAATATGCTGGTAAGCGAAGAACCTTGTGACCGTATCGTTGTGCCATTTGGTCAACTTCATAGATAGGTGCAGTTTAATTTCTACAATCAAATAGAAAGTATAAATCTTAGAAAGAATACTTGCCTTCAATGTATTTACTTATGAACCAAATCAAGTAACTGTATCTTTAACAAATTATTATTAAAGGAAATATCATTCTTAGTTAACCATTGCTGGATATCTGCGTTAGTGCACGCTCCAGTGCTTTATCCACAATAGTACTATGATAACTCGCATTATCCATAATAATAAATGATGGTGTTTCCAAATGGCATAGCAGTTGGTGCTCAAACCATCGCAGGTAGTTAGATCGATTAATATCTCCATGATAATCACCACTGCTAGTTGCTGATGGAAATACAAGTTCTACACCATCAATAAACCCATCAGTATTACCAGCATGTAATACAATGAATCTAAAAAATAGTGTTAAATAAGATAAAGATGGGTACAGAATTTATTTCCTACCTTTTTCCACCAACTTTAGTTTTACGAACACTTCTGAGATCATTACTTTGCCAAGACGGGTGATAGTACCATCTCGAAACATCCAAGATTCATAGGTAAATACAAACTAGTGAGTACTATGTTGCTTTAAACATATATAGTTAAAGAAAAAGTTCACACGCTTTAGTGCGATGTGTGGTAACTCCATCCATGCCTTTCTGGGCTCATCTTTCTTATTCTGGAAGCCAACGTTTCGCAGTATTTTCCAAAGTAATATTTGACTACCCATAAAAATATCTCTTTCACGTAATACAAAACGTAAAGATTTCAACGTAATATGTTGTTCTGCAAATATACCAAAATTGTATTATGATGCTGTAAATGTTTTACGAAACTTACTGTTTCTGTACCTGCCATAAACAGCATCTCGAATCGCACAATCGGTTAAATTGTCGATATAAGCGACAGCTTTTTTCTTGTCACGTTTTCGTTTTGGACTTGCAAATGGATTGCCTTTTTCAACATCCGAAGAAATCTTATTAATGGATCTAAGGCTTACTTAGATATTGCTATAGAGTGCATTGAATGAAAAAGATCAAATTTACCTCTCTTACTGCGATTATATGTAGCAATGGTCCACCGTTATTATGTCCCGCTTCGAAATGGGCAACCTCAGCTGCAACTCGCAACTTACACTTACTGCAAAATGCTTTCGGCGTAATTATTTGTGAAAATAATTGTTTTGTAAAATGTAACGTTAAAAACGATGAAAAATAATAAAAACAACACCAAAGAAGACTAGAGATGCGCTTAACCTAAATGCCACCAATTTATTATTGAATATGTGTCAACAATGCAACCGTCATTTTCAGTGCTGGCAATATGAAGGCAATATTAAATCTTTATATACGATGTGTCCAAGATAAAGTGGGCCACTATGTGGATCTCGAAAACCTTAAGAGATACATATTTGGTTAAATGGGAGAAAAGTTGTGTAATCAATGGTCAAGAAATGGCGTTTAGATTTTCCTGAAAAATTTTTTAGTTTTTAAGAAATTTTGAAAAAATTGTATTTTTAGATTTTACAAATTTGTTTTTCCTGGCGTTAATATTTTATCTAGAGCAAAATCAATGGCACTTCTCCACAGCAACTTTTAATGATGTTTAAGGTGACGTTATTTTTTTAATCCCATGTTTCATCTTTGCGGAACCATCATAAACTTAATTTTTTTAAATACGGCCCTATGTGTTTATATTAGATTCTGAAAACCCTTTTTATTTCGAATTCAACGACTTATCATACTTTATCATTTAATTGCGGTTTCGTCATTTTTTCGACCTTAATCAAGAAAATTCCTAGTACGGACCAATTTTTTTTATTTTTTAAGAATAAATGATTTGTTATGTTCATTAACAGTTTATTTCATTTACATATTTAACCCTGCAGGCGACGCGCCGGATTTTTTAACACCATTAGACGCATGGAGCACAATTGTAATCCATTAATGTTTTAATAGTAAAATTGATATTACCACAAGTATATTGCACAAAATTTATTAAAACAGTAATTATCTATATAAAAAACAATATTTACATTAAAAAACATGTTTGTGTTTATAATTAAACGACCTTTTAGTAATTGTCAAAACAAAATGATTATGCTGGACATTTAAACTAAACATTAAACAAGGAACAAAATCAATGAACTAAAATGACTAAAGCTTAGCTATGTTCTTCTAACAATCTTCATTTGACACAATGGAATGTTGTTCTTCATCTACGCAGTTCATGCAAATTAGTTTCAGATGTGCCGGACAGGTCCACCGATTACAGTTACTGCAAGATTTTCTCGTGGTTTTGTTTCTCGCTCTTCCACACAAATAGCAACGTCCAGTGGTTGAGTTACGATTTTCTATTTCTTTTGGAATTTCCTTACTGATTTTTAGTAAAAATCCTATGCGTTGCTTTATTTGGGGTGATATGTGGGGATTTTGGAACCGTTTGAACATGACAGGTCTTATTAGATGGAACGCTACATCCTGCAAAAATTTTCTTCTTGTGATTTTTGTTGATACATTATTAGGTTTATAAATACCATAAGCATTTACAGCAGAAATATTTAAAAGACCAAAAAATACTGTAAGAGGCCAACGACGAGAATTCCTGGACACGTCATATTGAGTGCAGAGCTGATCTACTAAATCAACACCAAATTTAGTTCCATTATAATCAGTAATTAATTCCCGCTTCCGCTGCTCTGCAGTATTCTCATCAATAGCATGTCGTGTTGCATTGTTGATAAAGCCAGGACAACTTTATTCTTTTTTGGGCAATGCGAGACCAAAGTGCATTTTCCCTGGTAAAAACCAAATAAAGAACTATTTAATTCTCTGCTTTTTCCGACTACAAATTCTGGCAGCAGTTGGGTCTTATTTTTACTAATCGTCCCTATAATAGTCAGCTTTTTTTCTAGTAATTCCATGGCTAATGGAACGCTTGTAAAATAATTGTCAGTTGTAATATTTCTACCCGTGCCTTCATATGTTTCACCATTCTTTTGACCACATGCGCACCAGTCCACTCAACTTTGTATTGTCCCTAGGGCTGCCTACCACAATATATTTCCATATTATGTGTGTAGGCATTCTTTGTGTCAACTAGTGCGAAAATCTTTATTCCATACTTTGCAGGTTTACTGGGTATGTGTTGTCTAAAAGGGCATTTGCCCCATAAATGCAACTAGTTGCTCATCTACTGTCAAATACTGAGATGGTGTATAATTTTTCTGAAAATTCTGGATAAACATTTCGAAAAGGTCTCTTATGGGAGCTAATTTGTTTAATTCTTTTCTTTGATTTCTAGTGGTAATATTATCATATCTAATACATTTTATTAGAAAACGAAAGCGAGGTACAGATATTGTCAGATATATTGCTTCAACACCTGTGCCCTTACTGTTGTCCCACATCTGCAAAATATTTAGGCGTCCAGATTTTAAAACTCCTGAAAGATATAGAATACCTATTAGTGCTTCAACTTCTTCATTATCTGTTACTTTACAATCTCTAAGACGCGCGTATTTGATTCTAATATTATTGATATACACGTTGGTAGACTGTGTTATTGTATCTATTATTTTATCATCTAAAAACAGTTGTAGGCATTCAAATTCTCTTTTGACATTTTTTGCTTCGTTTTTGGTCCAGGTAATCGTAGGACAATATTAGCGACCCGTGTTCTTGAGTTAAGAGGAGAACACACCGTTTTCCACTTGGTAATAGTATCCTTGCCTACGTAGTAGGCAACTGGAATCTCATTTTCCGATACTTCGGAATCGTCGTCTGAATCTAGTTCTTGCTGTGAAGAAGAATCGTACTCTGAGCACAAGTCCTAAGCATTTATAGCTTAGTCAGATGCTTCACTTTCCTCTGGCCATTCATCATCAGCATCTTCAACAGAAAGATCTTCCTGATCTTCAACTTCCTTCAACCATTGTAGTGCCACCGACTCAAACTTTGGATCGTCAACTCTTATTCCTTTTCTTTCAGACATTATCAATCCTAATAAATACATAAAAATAACTCTACAGCCAGATTTCAATAAAATAAACTTACCAAAACTATAACGTAGTATCAAAAATAATAGTCACGCTATTCGACGCGTGGAGCACAATAGTGACAAAATCAACTTCATGAACACAACTGTACACAGAGAGAAGCGGTAACGTGTTGAAATAAAAAAGCAGATGTTGCTAGGAAAGTACTGAAGCGTAGGCAACCCGACAATCACTATTGTAAAAGTAGTTGTAGAAATCGTTTTCGTGGAGCACATATGTCATCTGCGCGTCGACTGCAGGGTTAATAGCAATCCAATAGCTACATATAAAAAAACCAAGAACAAATCAAATTAAATTAACAGAAGACATAAAAAGTAAAATACAACAACAAACGAATATGAACAAAACAACTAAGTTAGAGCATATGTTCGGACAGATTTCCATTATTTTTCAGGCACAGATGCACCTTCTCACCGTCGATTCTAACACCCTAATAAGCATTTGTGGAGTAATATTGGCAAATTCTTCCAGAACTAACACCCTCAGTTCTTCACTTGTTGCAAATTTTTGCTGATAAACATAATTCTTAACGAATCCCGATACGAAGAAATCAAGCGGAGTTATATAGAGGGAACGCGCTGGCTAGGGTGTTTCCGAATGCGTGGTAATTATTTTCTCTGGAAATCTCATTGAAAGATATTCCCGTAGGTAACGCTCTGATGTTAAGGTATGGTGGTAAATAAACGGTCCTACAATCGTTGTACCAAAAATACCAGCCCGCATATTAAAACCAAAACGGTGTTGCCTTGACGTTTTGTTTAAACGTGGATTGGTTCCAGGCCAATAATGGACATTTCGTCTATTGAAAATGCCATTATTCGTAATCATACTCTCATCAGACCATATTATTTGATAAGAAAAATTCATATACTCTTGACATTTTCTTGTGTACCATTCACAGAATGAAAGACGTCGTTCTAAATCACCTGGTCTAAGTCCTTGACAAATTCTGTACTTGTACGGACGTACTTTTTTTTTTTTTAATAAAATGCGTCGTTGATTTTGGTATACCAATGTTTTGTTCAATCCACCGGACTGATGTACCGGGATCCTCAGTGACGGCCAACAGAACATTTTGTACGGTTTCCTCATTGCCCGTTTTTTGTCGGGAAACTACGGGTTTTCTAAAAGCACCATATGCTTTAAAGTTTGCAACTAATTTTCTAAAAGTTCTTTGATTTGGCTGCCTTCTAGCAGGATACTTCTGCAAATACATACGCTCTGTAACAGAACAATTTTGGTTGGAGGAAATGAAACATGCCACCATGTCAAACTTTTCTTCATTAGAAAACATAATTAAGAGAAAAAAAATTAATTTTTTGCACAAAAAATTAAACACCTAACTAAGTGTTCAGCTATCACAAACCGACCTACATTGAATCGAAGGAACCGTGTGAAGGAACTTTATGTACCCACATAGCCAGATATCTATTTATTATTAATTTAATTGGTTCCATGGCAAAAATGGGCGTGGTTTAAGTGCTCCGATCTACTAAACATACAATAATGTGTTCGGAGATGTCTACTCAATGTTCGACAGTACACTATTTTTAGTAGTATCTTTCTCATATAGAAGTTTTTGTAAAATTTAGTGCGTTTTTTTGAAAAAACTACTTTTTAAGAAAATATCTCTAAATCCTAACGTGATGGAACAAATTTTAAATCAGATTCAGAATCGGCATAGCAAAAGACATAAACTACACATATTGATGTTTAAGAAAACTAATCTGTATTGACCTGTGTAATCAATAATATTTTTTTATTACTCAGCTACTTGCTTATTTTTTTTTTAACAAATTTCATTATAATAGTACTTTTCACATTCCCATACACTAACAAACTTATGTCATCACTTTCCTCTTTCTTTCATATTCATTGGACATACACTCATTAAATTATAATTCACATCAAAAACAGTTCATTTAAAATTGAATAAAATTCTCAAAATTTAGATTTTATAACAATATACGAGTATCATATAATATATATATATATATATATATATATATATATATAATACATATATATATATATATATATATATATATATATATATATATATATATATATAGACCAACGTAGACCATATTTTTCAAATAAAAAAAATTTCGTATGATTTGCTTTGTAATTTGTAGACAGCAATGTTTACATCCCCACTTACTCTGCAATTACATACATTCTAATTTGATATTTGTAAATATTTCATATAAAAGCCGAAAAACTCCAATAATTTATCAATTGTTATATACAAATATTATCAAGCATTAAATAAAAATTATTATGTGATACCTCACACCCTAGTAAAGAGGTTTTTCGATTATATATATGTATATATAATCGAAAAACCTCTTTACCCTAGGGTGGAGGTATCACATAATAATTTTTATTTAATGCTTGATAATATTTGTTACACATTCAAGAACTAGAATAACTATTTTATTATCTTATAGCTCATGTTGTAAATATTTTCTTTACCCTTAGCTTTATGATCGGATTAAATCTAATTTAAGACTTATAATTGATCATGAGATTGCTTTAAATATGAATCTTTAGTTCTTTTTTCATTAATAGCATAAAATTAGGTACTTTTTCTAAATTTAAATAGTATTGTAAAATCTTATTTATTTATTTTCAATTATGGAATTACTAAATGCTAAATTAAATTTCTTATTTTTTTAAAAATCCCGTTTTAACGTTCTTTTTTTTTTTACTTCCATTTTCATTTAATAATAATTCTATGATAATCTTGACTATGTTGGGGGGGCGGGGTATTCCAATTGATCGAAAACTGATTTTCAGTCAATTTCCTTTTTATTCTTTTTCTTTATATATGTCGCACCCCAGAGAAAAAAAAGAGAAATCACCATAAAATGACAAATAAATAATGTCAAGGAAAGAAATTCGTATCTTAATAATAACAATAATAATAATCTCTATTGCCCAACAGATTCTTCCAATAACACGACAATACAATAATATTTTTAGAGTGTGTGTAAATATAATTGAGCGTAGATAATACCCAATAATAAAAATAATAAATATCTTGAACGACATCCAAGAAAAGAAGATTTTAATTCAACAAATCAAAGCGTTATAAGCACATCCAGAAGGATTTTTCATAATTGTTGCTAGGTGACATGTTTTATTAGCTATAGTATTTTTCACGTAATAAGAATCGCCTAAGGGTTTGGATAATTTTATATTATTGCGTGGTTAGTTACGATATGTTTGCACAGCGATTAGAAAGCATTAAATACGACAACTGTAAAAGAAAGTATTATGGAGTATTTCTAACAATATGTATATATAATTTATTTAAACGAAATTATCGACCGTAATATATTGAATAAAATGAATTAAAAGCGGGCAAGCGGTCTGTCAATTAAAAAACTCATTTATTAATTATCCCTATATTTCGCAACAACTTTGTTGCTTCTTCCGGCGATGAAAATGTAGAGTAAAAAAAAATCAATTTTATTGTCCTTGTACGTTACTTCTATTATTTTTTTGAACTCTACAATTTTATCGCTGGAAGAAGCAACAAAGTTGTTACGAAAGATAGGGATAAATAATAAATGAGTTTTTTAATTGACAGACAGCTTACCCGCTTTTAATTTATTCTATTTTATATGTATATATATATATATATATACCTTGGTATGATATGGTAAACCTAATCAGTAGGCGATTAAAGGTCTGTATATTACTTCAAAATATATGTATTTAAAAAACTCTACATGTTTCGGCTGTATACGCCTTTTTCAAGAGAATACAGCCGAAACATGTAGAGTTTTTTAAATACATATATTTTGAAGTAATATACAGACCTTTAATCGCCTACTGATTAGGTTTACTATATATATATATATATATATATATATATATATATATATATAATATATAATATATAATATATATATAATATAATAATATATATATATATATATATATATAAATGTTTAGATAAATTCTTAGCCGTTTATTAAATATATCAATTGATAAATTATTGGCGTTTTTCGGCTTTTATATGAAATATTTCCAAATATCAAATTAGTATGTATGTAATTGCAAAGTAAGTGGGGATGTAAACATTGCTGCCTACAAATTACAAAGCAATTCATACGAAATTTCATATAAAAGCCGAAAAACCCCAATAATTTATCAGTTGATATATACAGTGTGTCCACAGATTCATTCTAAACATGAGGATCTCGCTTATTATGAGAGATAGAGATTTGGTTAAATGGGAACAAATACTCCAGAGGTAAAGTTGTACCAAACCCCATACACTAGCTTTGAATATTTAACGTACTTCGGGTGCTATAGCAAGACAAATGAATTTTTGTTTTTTCGATTTTCTTTAATAACTCATTTATTTTTAAAGCAATACAATACAAATTTAATTTGCACTTCCATAAAGCACTTTTTTAATAAGATTCTCGTGGTGTATTTGGATGTTTGAATACTGCTATAGTAGTTGAGCTACCATGGTCAAGTTTAATTTTCCTTATGGGGGTCATAGTTGGCCGTGACACCATCGAAAAGAATTTTTCTTTCCCTTTTCAAAAATGTATAATTTGTTATACCTGATACCAAAACTAATTTCAAAAATTAAAAAAACAACATATTGTTACATTAACAGGTTAGAGCAGTTGTGACATTCGTCAATAGAAGGTTTTGCAAACAAAGAAAGGAAGAAAACTTTATTTTGCAACAATTATTTATTAAATTAAAAACATAGGCAGCTTAAAAAATATTATTTGAAACAAAATTAAAATAAGAAATTATAAAAAAATGTTTAAACAGTTGACCATCATTTTCCAAACATAAATAGGATCTACGAATAATAGATTTAACAACTTTATGTAAAATACGCCTTGGAATAGTTCGACATTCGTGAACTACGCTTTCAGGAAGTTCATTTACATTGTTGTAGCTGCGGGCATACACTTTGTCTTTAATGTAACCCCCAAATAGAAGTCGAGCGGCGTCACATCAGGAGATCTTTGTGACCATGCAACTAGTCCACGAGTTCCGATCTACCTGTTACCAAACTGCTGACTGAGGAAATTCGTTACAATTCTGGAATTATGTGCTCATAATTGTTCATCAGGACAGTGCTTCGTCCTGATGAAGCCAACAATTATGAGCCTCTTTTAAAGGTAATTCGCCCAGAAAGTCTTCAATATTATTTTGCAGTAAATGCAAATAAACGTCGGACGTTACTGTTTAATTAAAAATTAAATGGAACAATTAGTCGTGACCCTAGTATGCCACACCAGACATTAAATCTAAAACGCACTTGATGTCGAGCAGGTCTGATTACATGAGGGTTTGTGTAGACTAAAATCGTAAATTTTGTTTATTGAATAAACCATTGTTTGTGAATCTAGCTTCATCGGACCATAATATTAGACAAGAAAAATTATCATTATCATCGCATTGCCCAGTGTACCATTCACAAAATTCTCTTCGTCTTTCATTATCCCATGGTCTTAAGGGTCTACTTTAGTGCCCGAAAAATTACCATTTCAGAAATATGCAACCCAGATTACAGCACACTACAACAGACGAGGTACCAAGACGCCCTGCTGAGAGGGTCGAAGATAAAGAATAGATGTATTATTATAACAAATGTAACTTAATAGGTTTTAATATAAAATAAGTAGTGTAGTAAAGCTACACAATTTTACCCATACATACCTAATTGAAATACCTAGATGCTTGTGTAAAGTAAAAGACAAACAAATGTATTAACTTGTTTTCCTCTAAAAGTGGTTACGGCATTACCTGGCATTCTAATCCTTATTAGTCATTTAAAGTTAATCACCAGGTTACTTGGAAAAATGTATATAATGTATAAAATGTAATTTTGAAATATAATCAACAATGGGACTTCACTCCCAAAAAAGATTGACAACCGCTGCAAAACGGAAAAGTAGAAAACAGTTGATGAAACAAATTCGGATAAAAAATCGAATAGTGTCTCAACGTGATAATATTGTAGATAATCAAATTGTTTTCACTTAGACAAATTCGGCACGCGACGACAGTTTTGATTCGGATATATTAGATGAGGTTTTTATTGAAACAGAAAATTTAAACAATATTGCAAATTTTACTCTTGCTGGACGTAGGATTGTTGATATAAATTACACAGGCCTGCGATGGTAAAATTGTCTGGATTTTATACAGTGATTTCAATAGATTTTTTTGTGCTGAAAATGGGAAAATTATTTAAAAAATTCCATCACGTAAGGTTTTTTTACAATCTGGGGTTTTTTGACCTATTTGCATGTATTAGTCTTTTTGTAAAGGACAATTTTGTTAAACCGTTGTTTAAATAAACTATTATATTTTTTTTACTTATGATGATGCAAGAAGTTGATATTTTGAATAAACATACACTAGATTTATGATAAAGAAGTTACAAATAGAAATAATTGAGCATGTCGCAAGACATGACTCATCATCTTCCTGTTACTGCATGTCTACCTCCCCACCTTCACTACAAACATATTGCTATTCTAGACAAAACAGTTAGTTCATTCAATATCTTCTTTACAACTGTGGTGTGAATTTGTGTACTTAGTTGACATTTGTGATTAGTTGCTGAGTTAATTATTTTTTATTTTACGAGTTTTTTTAAATTAAATTCCAATGGCATCAAGAAGCTGTGTCAATGCACCCAACTCCTGCTATTTTGTGGAAAGTTTACAGTAAAAAAAAAACAACAAAGAAACATTACAGATTTTGTAAAAAAAGTATATTTTGCATATTTTGGTGTGAAATTAGGAGACCAAGACAAACCGTGGGCTCCTCATAAGGTTTGTTCAGTGTGTGTTGAAGAGCTTCGCCAGTGGTCACAAGGAAAAAACAGTCTTTTCGCTTTGGAGTGCCTATGGTTTGGAGAGAACCGATCAATCATAGCGATGATTGTTATTTTTGTTCGTGTGTAGTACACGGATTCAATTTAAAAAACAAAAAGAACATCGTTTACCCAAACCTTCGATCCGCAACACGTCCTATACCTCATGGACCAGAAGTACCTGTTCCTTCACTACTAGATACATTAGATGATGTATCTGATGACGAAATGGTTTCACGTACATGCGCAAGTGAACTGGATGAGGGAAGTGATTACTATGATACTGGAAGTGATGAGCCAAAACTGTTTGACCAATCTGAATTAAATGATTTGGTGAGGGACTTAAATCTTCCTAAGGACTCAGCTGAGCTTTGAGACTCAAGGTTGAAAGAAAAAAATTTGTTAGCACCTAGCACAACATTTTATTGGTTTAGGAACAGAGAAAAAGAGTTTGCTCAATATTATTCCGAAGAAGATGCAGTAGTTTTCTGTAATGATGTACCCGGGCTCACGGAACAATTCCACGTAGAATATAATGTTTCTGAATGGAGACTCTTTATTGACTCTTCAAAAAGGAGCCTTAAGGCCGTTCTTCTACACAATGGAAATAAATATGCTTCTGTACCAGTGGGGCATTCAGTTCATTTAAAAGAGTGTTATAAAAATCTTGAGCTACTTTTAATTAAAATTTGTTACAAGGATAAAGGCTGTACAATTTGTGGTGATTTGAAAGTTCTTTGTTTGTTACTTGGACAACAAAGTGGTTATACAAAATATCCTTGTTTTTTGTGTGAGTGGGATAGTCGTGATAGAACGCAGCACTATTGTAAAAAGATGTGGCCACCAAGACAAACCTTACAACCTGGAATGAACAACATTGAAAGAAAAAGTTTAGTAGACCCGAGCAAAGTTTTGCTTCCTCCATTACATATAAAACTAGGATTAATGAAACAATTTGTGAAGACATTAAAAAAAGATGGAGAGTGCTTCAAGTATCTTTGCAGCCAGCTTCCTCGCTTGTCAGAAGCAAAGATAAAGGAGGGTGTTTTTGTTGGGCCGGATTTAAGAAAGCTTATGAAAGATGAAAATTTTGAATCTAAAATGGAGGAAGCAGAAAAACAAGCATGGATAGCCTTCAAAAATGTGGTTACAAATTTTCTTGGTAACAAAAAACATGAAGATTATAAAAATATTTTGCAAAATATGTTAGAAAAATTTAAAACCTTAGGCTGTAACATGATTTTGAAGGTGAATTTTCTAGATTCTCATCTCGACTACTTCCCTGAAAATCTTGGTGCAGTAAGTGAGGAGCAGGGGGAAAGGTTCCACCAAGACCTAAAAGAGATGGAGAGAAGATACCAAGGAAGATGGAATATAAGCGTGATAGCTGATTATTTCTGGATGTTAAAAAGGGATGGTCCACTACGAGATTACAGAAGAAAAAGCACAAAAAGGAGTATGGAAAGACAAAGAAAAAGATATTATAAGGACTTGTAAAGACATAAATAGTATTTTACTGTTTCTTTTCATTAGATTTAATGATATTTGTAAGTAATTTTGTTTTTTATATCCTTTGTAAATAAATTCAAAATGTAACTAAAAATTATTTTTAATTTCTAAAAAATATAATTTAAAACCTTTTTGTGAAAAATCCTTTCGTGATGGAGAAAAATAGAGTTCATATTTGGATTCAGCGCCCAAAAACACATAAGAATCAGCCACCAAATTTAAAACAATTTTTAGAAAGTAAAAAAAACGCAGGCCTGTGTTATCTGTTTACTGTTCTAAAAGGAATACGACATGATATGTTTGGCTGTACTTTTCAAAATGTAGAAATAATAGCGGAAAAACATTTTGGTTTTAAAAGTGTTTTTACGTATAAATGCAACATGTGTGGAATAACCGATACATTCAGTACTGAAAATGAAAATAAAAAATGTGGAGGAAATGAAGCAGCGGTGTGTGGAACTGTTGCAATAGGGGCGGGTCATTCACAATTAACAGAATTTTCCGCAGCTTTAGACATTCCTCAAATGTCTTCAGCAACGTATGCGCGCATAGAAAAAAGAATGCTAAAAAATACAGAGGAGTTAGCATAAAAAGAAATGCTAGCTGCAGGAAAGGAAGAACGTAAGTTGGCAATTGAACCAGGAGAAATTGATAGCGACGGAATAACTTTTATAACTGCAACAGTGGATGGAGCTTGGTCAAAACGAAGTTACAAATCTAATTATAACGCTCTCTCGGGCGTTGGGTGCGTAATTGGGACCAGAACTATAAAAGTTTTGTACGTAGGAGTAAAAAATAAATTGTGCAAATTTTGTAAAAATAACGATAAAAAAATGTTCCGTCTCATAAATGTTTTCAAAACTGGAACAGTTCTTCAACTTCTATGGAAGCAGCTATTGTTCTATATGGGTTTAGAATGTCAATAGAAATGCTTAATTTGCGATATAAAACTATTATTGGTGATGGGGATAGTACTGTATATAAAAAAATTCAAACAGCAAAACCTTAAGGACAAACATATTTTATTTAAAAAATTGAGTGTCGAAATCATGTGTTGCGAAATTTCTGTACGAAAAAACAAGAAATTTCAAAAACTCCTCGATCAGATATGCGTATACGAAATTTTTTACGGCAGAATATTCTTAAATTTAGAACAGCTGTAGTTAGTGCCATAAAGTACCGCCAAAAATGAAAATGTTTCTTTTCAACAAAAAATAGAAAACTTAAAAAATGATATTCTCAATGGACCTGCCCACATATTTGGAGAACATAGTAACTGTGCTAGCTATTTTTGTAGTAAAGATGGTAACAATGGTAACAATTCAAATACTATTGATTACAAACATTTCAAAAGCAGTGCTCTATATGATATATTTTTTCAGTCTTTGAATAGAGTAGCCAATTTATCCTCCAGTTTACTTTATGACGTAGACAATAACGCCGTAGAAACCTTCAGTTCTGTTGTGAATAAATTCGTGGAAGGAAAAAGAATAAATTTTTCGCTGGGAGGCTCGTACCAAGGGAGATGTTTTGCGGCAGCCATAAATTATAATAATAAAGAGACATTTGTATATACATTTGTTAAGAAAACTAATGGGGATAATTTTAATGGTGTATATTTGGAAAAATTCAAAAATCTTAAACTAAATCAAGCAATAAAAAAGAAAAGCAAAAAAAATAAAATTCGAATTCAAAGTGCTGATTCGGATTACGGAGCATGCAAAATCGTGGTACCTGACATGCCTATTCCGGAATACGAAAGCAAGAGAAAACAATTTCTTGATGAATTGTCATTATCTGATTGTCATAATATTCAAATTAGGACGGTGAATCAGAGACATAACAACGAATGGGAAAAAGAGAGACAGATAAGATTAACGGCAAGTAACTTTGGCAAGATTTGTAAAATGAGAGAAAAAAGAGACACGGCTAGTACAATAAAACATATGCTGTATACTAATAGATTCAATAATAAAAAACTACCAAATTCTCTACAGTATGGCATAGATAATGAAGAAAGGGCCAAGCAAAAATTAATGGAAATTACAAATTTGAAAGTTGAGGCATGCGGTTTGTTCATTGACGAGAAGAAAAAATTTTTAGGCGCCACTCCAGACGGATTAATTGGATTCGATTCTATTGTCGAAATAAAATGTCCTCATTCAGCGCGTGATAAATTAATACATGAAGCCATTAACGAAAAATTAATTAATTATTGCACCTTAGATGCAAATGATAGTAACAAAATTTTGCTAAAACCTTTTGATAATTATATGTATCAAGTGCAGGGACAACTCCACATCACCAAAGGAGAGAAATGTTATTTCGTAGTTTATACTAAACACGATC
Source organism: Melolontha melolontha (assembly GCA_935421215.2). Taxonomy (NCBI): domain Eukaryota; kingdom Metazoa; phylum Arthropoda; class Insecta; order Coleoptera; family Scarabaeidae; genus Melolontha; species Melolontha melolontha. The sequence goes on from OW285243.1 coordinate 4,294,941, forward strand.
TGAAATATATAGTAATAGAACGAAATGATGATTTCTGGAATCATCATATGATTGAACATCTGGAAAAATTTTATATGAATGCAATGCTTCCAGAAATAATTGACCCGAGATATAGAGATCAATCTATAAGAAGTATTATGAAAAAATATCTCTAATTTTTTTTATTCTAATTTTTTTTTAAATACAAACTATTTACTTATGTAAATGCAGAAATTTAATGCAGATAAGTTAATATTGTTATAGGTAGAAGCCTGTGTAGCAAATTTACATAATCCTTCGACCCTCTCAGCAGGACGTCTTGCTACATACTCTGTTGCCGTGTGCTGTAATGCGGGCTGCATATTTTCAGGGACATTGAGTATCGGGTTGCCTGTTTTTGACTTCTATTTTTATTGATAACTAAACATCTATTACATCTAGACAAGAACGGGCTGTATAGCTACCTAGATATTATAAATACCTACAACACAAACATTTCATAACTCCATTAGCTGGCCTGGTTATCTCTCAATTTGTCCGGATAGATTTTCTGTTTCTTACCGATAAAAGTCAAACCGTACAAAAATTTTGAAAAAAAAGTAAATACCTACCTAGTTTTTATTGATACATGGTCATATATACATCGAGCGGTCTTTCAACTTTTTATTTGAAGCCAAAAAAAGGCCGGAAAAATACACTCATTTCAGTGTGGGATTGCCGGGTATAGCGTAGAGCCTTAAAGATTGAAATAAATTGTATTTATATGGATGATATTTGTGGGAGGAAACTTATGAGCAATAGATTTGGGAACGCCGGTGTTATGTTGAATTTCCCGAACTGATGTGTTTGAATTTACAACAACTGCTTATAAAACATTAGTTTTAGTTTCATTACTTATGCTTTGTGGTGTTGTATATGGCATAGTAAATGATCCATGATGTATTAAATTAACCTTTAAATTTCTGCAAGTAGAAAGATGGGGTTGGCTGCGTTCTGAATACTGGTTTATGTACATTTCGGCAGGTCTCGTCGAATTTTAGTGAGACAGAATGTAACAGAACAACATATCAAATTTGTCACTATTATTAAACGGCTCCATGACAGATAAATTATTTAATAATAATCACTAAATTTAGTATTTAAATGGCACTTTATATTTTATTATGCTAGGTATTTATTTTGCTATTCGATTTGTAAGTTTCACACAACATAAACTAAATATCAACTATAAACAAACACTAACAATGACAGTTGTATCTTAGATTGTTTTATGTTTCCAAGGTTTCCTATTGCCAAATATCACAACCGCTCTAACCTGTTAATATAACAATATGTAGTTTTTTTTTAATTTTTGAAATTAGTTTTGGTATCAGGTATAATAAATTATACATTTTTGAAAAGGGAAAGAAAAATTCTTTTCGATGGTGTCATAGCCAACTATGACCGCCATAAGAAAAATGAAACTTGACCATTGTAGCTCAACTTCTATAGCAGTATTCAGAAATCTAAATACACCACCAGATTCCTATTAAAAAGGACCCTTAAGGAAATGTAATTATTATATTTGTCTTACTTTAAAAATAAATGAGTAATACAAAGGTATTTCTAATAATATAAAATATTATTAAAAACCTGGTGTGAAGAACACAAATACAGGTTCATTATTAATATTTTTGTGAACGTGTCCGAAAATATCTCTCCCCAGAGACGTAGATACGTATTTCACCTTTCTACAGGCTCATCGGTACGCCCATGCGGGAGAAAGAATATTTCCATACACATTCACAAAAAAGAACCACATAACCACATCACCGTAATTATCCAGACCGGGCGTAGAAGTAAATTCAGCGCTGCCTGTTGTCAGACAACCGAAGTACCTCGCCCCGTCCACATAACCAATGTGAAGTAACGACGCCTTTCCAAAGGTGGCACAGTCATCCCTCTAGAAACTGCATTTTGTTTGCGTCTTCACACATACTACGGACTAACCGCATTTGTAATGTATCAGAATAATTGAAACATACATGAGTAGGTAAACTCCACCAGTTTTGTATAATACAAAGGTATTTTTAATAATATAAAATATTATTAAAAACCTGGTGTGAAGAACACAAATACAGTTTCATTATTAATATTTTTGTGAACGTATACGATAATATCTCTCCCCAGAGACGTAGATACGTATTTCACCTTTCTGCAGGCTCATCGGTACGCCCCTGCTGGAGAAAGAATATTTCCAGACACATTCACGAAAAAGAACCACATCACCGCAATTATCCAGACCGGGCGTAGAAGTAAATTCTGCGCTGCCTGTTGTCAGACAACCGAAGTACCTCGCCCCGTCCACATGTTGTCTGACAACAGGCAGCGCTGAATTTACTTCTACGCCCGGTCTGGATAATTACGGTGATGTGGTGATGTGGTTTTTTTTTGTGAATGTGTCTGGAAATATTCTTTCTCCAGCAGGGGCGTACCGATGAGCCTGTAGAAAGGTGAAATACGGATGTACGTCTCTGGGGAGAGATATTTCCAGACACGTTCACAAAAATATTAATAGTGAACCTGTATTTGTGTTCTTCACACCAGGTTTTTAATAATATTTTATATTATTAAAAATACCTTTGTATTATACAAAACTGGTGGGGTTTACCTACTCATGTATGTTTCAATTATTCTGATAAATAAATGAGTTATTAAAGGAAATCGAAAAAACAAAAATTATTATTTTTTTACTATAGCGCCCGAAGTACGTTAAATATTGCAAGCGAGTTTATAGGGCTTGGTACAACTTTACCTCTAGAGTATTTTATTCTATTTAACCCAATCTCTATCTCTCATAATAAGCGAGATCCCCATGCTGAGAATGAATCTGTAGACACACTGTATATATATATATATATATATACATGTATATATATATATGTATATATATATATAGTAAACCTAATCAGTAGGCGATTAAAGGTCTGTATATTACTTCATAATTATATTCTGTATATTATGAAGTAATATACAGACCTTTAATCGCCTACTGATTAGGTTTACCATATCATACCAAGGTCACGAAGTTATTATATATATATATATATATATATATATATATATATATATATATATATATAAGGTAAACTTAATAAGTCGGCGATTAAAGGTCTGGACCTTTAATCGCCGACTTATTAAGTTTACCTTATCATACCAAGGTCACGAAGATATTACATATATATATATATTGATGTAGGTCAAGCCTACACCTAAGAATGCCTCAGTTAGCAAAAGATAGAATTTTAATGTAAATATGTAATCTTTAGAATAATTAAAAAATATTGAAACTGAATTCTTCATATGTAATATCAATAAAGTTGATTTCGCGTATTTAATTGTTTTAAATTCATTCTCACATTTATTTATTTTTATCTTTTCATTCGCATAAGTCATTTTACTCCGATATCTTGTATTTCCAAAGATATTTCAACTTAATTGATTAATAATAAATGACGCCATTTATTTAGGCGACACTGTACTAATTTAAAATAATTACAGCGGGAATTATCCCTACTATAAAATTAGCATTATATACAATTATTAACATTCACACGTCAAGCATGTACTCACTAACATAAACTATATAATTTATATTAAGCATATGTATATTTAAAATGATTAAATTGTTATTTTCATTATAATAAAATGTCTAGACTATAAAAATACATACAGTTGGACGAATCAGAAGTTAGGATTGAGAACAACTGAGAGTTGGCGTCACTAGAAAATTCTCCATTAAAAACACCTCGACGTATTTTTAGTGCCTCTCTGCAAATTAAAAGAAAAAGCATTAATAAATCTAAAAAAACCCATACGCCAAATCTAGTCAAACCTTACCAGTATATCCAGCTCCTGTTTAACGCATTTTGCGAGTCCAGACGGTAACCGGTGTCCAAGGAAACGAAAATTACATTTCACCGGGAAGCCGGCCGTTAGATCGAATACCAAGCGGGGGACGCCAGCCGATTGCCCGTTCATACCTGTATCCTGCATTCACGGATCTATCAGCCAAATCCGGAATAATCAAGTCCTGTCCATATCCACATAAGTATTTTTTAATCATCCTACGAATTTTTTGAAAATGATAAATTAATTTATTTAAACACATGAAACCATTATAAAATTAGTTTTGATAATTATAACCTATGTTGCATATTAACATTAATTTAATTTAAACTAAGTCACGAAGAATACAGTTTCCTGTTAAATAATTAAAATTTGATAATAGAATTATGTTTGCGTTTAGCTTTATTCATGTCACATTTATTTTGTTGTGTTGTTTAACCTAAATTTGATTTCATATTTATTTTATCACGCGATATGATACATTTCATATATTCTTAATTTAATTAATTTATTCACTTACCTGTTCTTTCTTTGCAATCACTTCATTAAAGTCTTTAATATTAGTCCTTATCTCACTCGTTTTATTTCGTAGTTTGGAATATAAAAATACCATTATTAATTGCATTGGCATCAGCTGAAATTGTATGCGTTCTATTGCAGTCACCGAACCTACCATTTAAAGGGTATGTTCTATGCCCAACAACAAGAGTCTAAATTGTTCTTCCTAGCCGGACACATAACACAAACTTTCGCCCACTCAAATATACTTATAAGAAGTTATATACATGAACAGCTGTTTAGGTTAAGCATACTTCGTTATTTACAATTATGTATCTTTGCATCATACGCAAGTAATAGATTTAACGTTATACAACCCCATCTATGTGTAACAATGGATAGCATACTTAATATGGAGATTTATAATTCACATTTCAAAAACTTAACTTACCAGTTTATTAAAACATTAAATTCTGCATTTATTAATCATTTAGCTTTATAAATATATTAAGGCCTTTCAGCTATACTTCATTTGGTCGGCCCAACGTAGGGCTGTTACAACTGGCTTTTTACAAGTTAGACGAACCTAATAAAAAAAAACATTTAATATACCAGCTCCGCTATATTTTATCATTTGATTTTGAATTATCATAAGGTCTATTTACCCATTCATCAGCTTTACTTCAATATATATATATATATATATATATATATATATATATATATATATATTGTAATAGAATATTAATCCTCATAGGGAAAATTGAATAGTCATCTAAATTAGTTACATTTCTATTATTACTATATATAGGTATGAGATTTCTTAGAAGGAGGAAGACTATATCATATTTATATTGAATGTTTACTAACATGGAGTGTCAAATCTATTATCAAATTTTTAAAAGTATATGACTCTCCTATGTATTTTCCAAAAGTAATTAGACAATGTAAATTTAGTTAATTTTAGATACATTTGTTAATATTTGTTAATGTAAAAGGTTATATGAGAAGGAAAAATTATTTGTAAATCAATAAGTTATAATATTAATCAAATATCAAAATTATATTTGAAATGTCAAAATATTTTTTAAATTTTGTATAACTAAAGCTGCCAATGATCTGCAAAAGAGAAGAAGCTGTTGGGTCGCTAATAGAGATTTAAAAGAATGAGATGGAAAAAAAGTATGTATGATGGGGGGAAAGCATGATTATTGAATATATGTATTATGATTATATAAATATTATTAAATGAATTTGAACTAAAGATGCAAATGTATATTAAGGTGAATATATATTATAGAAAGGATTTAAAGGGTTGAAGGTATGGAAAGAATGGCATGCTAATCAACCTAAAGAACTATTTACCTGTAAAGAAATTACTGATTAAAACAATTTAAACAAAGAAGAAAGCATAGAGATCAAGTTATTTACAATAAATATAAACGTATGCAGAAATACTGCCGCACAAGGAAAAATAAAAACCTTAAATAAATAAATCAAATATATGAAACAAAACTTTATTCAGATAACATAAATTATTAAAATAAAATTTATTACATAGATAGTTCTGATTCAAATGATAACAAAATAATACAACTGTCTTTAAGCTTTGATACATATAATATAAGACAAAATAGAAGATTCATCTTAAACAGAACAACATAAATAATGTTAATAGATACTATATACTGTAGGGAATTCAAATATAAAACTTAGGTGCATATATTATGATGATTAGACAACATATTGCTATGAACTGTGGTTTTGAAATTTGCTATACCACTATTCACGACAAATCTATCCAGCTATCAGTTGGTATCAGGTATTCAGTCGGTTTATTTCCAAAAAATGGGACTGTTTTTCCTCTCAGGGTTCCAATTGGAAACGTGGTTGTCTCTTCTACAAATTTATAAGGCGCCAGCAAAAGAGTATTGACAAATGTTATAATTATATCTTTAAGTTACTTAAAAAACTGTTGAAAGGTCAATTCAATAATAATCACAATATAAAAATTTAATACAAAAATAAAAAAAATCTTTATAAAGTATAAAGATTAACATTGCATCATTTAACAATATTGTACAGGTAAAAATAACGCACGGAAATGACCGCAGCATGCGTTCAAGAACAATAAAAAATAAAATAATCTATATTACGAAGAATATTTCTAATTTCTCCACAGAGAATAATATAAATAAACTAACTTGACAGCACGAACAGAACTCTAAAAAAAACATGCGCACTAACATGTCCAAGAAAAAATGCCCTTGAAATACCAACGTGCTAAATTTTACATTTACAGTTTTTTACTTAGAAATATAAAAATGTTCTTTGTCATCTATATTAAATAACTAAGACTAAATCTCAATACGACAAAATTAATACAATAGAAAATACAATATTCCATTCATTCAAATATAAGGATATCTTTAAAAATAAATTTTACTTACGTAAAAAAATATAATGGGAGACACGTAGACAAGAAAGTGCAAAATATCAAAAATTACGAGATTACATACTCGTAGAAATATCGGTAATGAAATTAACAACACCAACCAACCAATTAAATCAAAATCAAACCCGAAGTTACTTTAAAAAGATAAATATAAAACTTTTAAATAAAGAGTACTCTCTTGTCAACTGTTAACTTGTGTCTCAAGTTTTAAAGTTATCCACATCTAACATACGGCGTGCACCAACACGGCGCATGACGAGAAATATAAATAGGGATATACACAGATATCCAAAATAATTGTACATAGATAAATACATAAATTTTATTAATATTTATGGGGAAAAATCCATAGCAATATGTTACAAGATTGTTATATGGGTTGTAATTCCAATTATAGAAGGACATACTTAAATCTAATAATTTACCTAGATTGAATATATATAAAAAAAAAGGATTAACTATAACAAACGAATTTAAAATAATTTATTTCAATTTTTCCATAAATTATTTTTTATGAGGGAAAGAAGGTAATATAATAGAATATTAATCCTCATAGATACTCATCTTATTAGTTACATTTCTATTATTACTATATATGGGTATGAGATTTCTTAGAAGGTGGAAGACTATATCATATTTATATTGAATATTTACTAACATGGAGTGTCAAATCTATTATTAAATTTATATAACTCTCCTATGTATTTTCCAAAAGTAATTAGACAATATAAATTTAGTTAATTTTAGATACATTTGTTAATGTAAAAGGTCATATGAAAAGGGAAAATTATTTGTAAATCAATAAGTTATAATAATAATCAAATATCAAAATTATATTTGAAATGTCAAAATATTTTCGAAATTTTGTATAACTAAAGCTACCAATTATCTTCAAAAGAGGAAAATATGTTGGGTCGCTATGGTTACTTATTTATAAAATTGGGAAGAATAATTTTTCTATTTCAAAAGTCTAGTTATGTTTTAAAAGAGAATTAAAAAAGACGTTTGAAATCAGGAAAATTAAACATTTACCCGTTCCTAATCTAATTGTATCGGATCACCCTGGATCAACATAGGTTTAAATGGGAGAATCTCTCGAATCCATAATATCTAAAATGAAGATTATCCATTATTAAGAAGGAGACAGCTTACCTTGCTTTTCTGGGGACTCAACGCCTGAAGGATTTGTTAGGTTCGTAACCAGTTTTCCTGTTTCGGTCAATATTCAAGCTGTACATCAGATGGATCAAGATTGATCGCAGCGATTAGGTGTCTTTAGACGAAAATCATGAAGTTAGAAAGGAAATGTTGCTAAGTTTGCATTATATGATTCACTTCCAAAATTTAACTTAATAAATAAACAGACCGAAAGTAGATTAAAATTCCAATAATAATGATTTAAAAAATGTATATAGGGAAAGTATATACCAATTTTAAGCGTAGTTTGATTTACCAGAGCCTTTTAGTTTAAATATCTAAATATTTGTTACATATCAGCTGATTCATTTAATTTCCTACCTATAAAAAGAAATCTACATATAACATATAAACATTATAAATTGTTTCAATAAGAATAGTTAATCCACTGTTTGTACTTAATAATTTGTTATCAAGCTAAATATTCAAATTAAATAGATAAGATTTACTTAATAAACAGAGTTTAAGATACTAAAACAAGTTGTTTGTGTGAACGATAAGTTAATAAAATATAATCATACTAACCTAGATTAATCACGATATATACAACTAACTTACCTTTCTTGCCAAATAAAAATTTTTCGCGACCCTTGAGATATTTAGAGAGCCCATGTTCATTATTTCTATTAATTTTCATTAAACATCAGCTATTATTTAAAACAAGATACTATTTTGGTCCAACAAGTTTTATGATCGTTAACTTCGAACGTTTCCCATCTATTTTATTTTATTTAATTTAATGAATTTAAATTCATTTTATATCTTCAAGTTAAACGTTTTACCTTTAAAACTTTCTTTAGTAGACATTAAAGAGATAAATAGATCGAATTTAACGATTATGTAAATAGAAAACGTTAATAAACACCACATAAGTCGCAGGTGGTGATTCAAATTTTCAAATTAAAATTTATTCAACCAAACAATTTGGATTTTTGTTATTATTATTTCCTTTCAATATTCTAATTCACTTTAATTTGACGGTCCAACGAGAAGCATTTATTTATTAAATATTTAATTTATTACCAGCTGCTATCTCTCACATCGAATGATATTATAATATATATATATTAATATAGTCCGTCCTCCTCTTTGGTCCGACTATATTAATTGTTTAAAATTCAACTAGACTTATTTATTTTTTAATATATATATATATCTACTTACAAGTGAGTTCTAGAGTGTAAGTACATATATAATCTTTATGTTATTGCAAACCTTTATTAAAGATAAGAAATTGCCGCTCACCTGCTCAGTCATTTATATTTATAGGATTGATTAATTTTTTAAATAAAATAAAATATATAAATGCTGACTTTGTATGTCCAATTAATGATGACATCTATCTGTGAAATATTTTAATAATAGTTTTCGGAATACAGTTATCTATTTTTATTTTGTTGCCTGCTAATAATAAAATAGAAAATTTATGAAATTAAGATTTACCTGTTTATTTAAGAGGTTAAGTTTAAAGTGGCATATTGATTTACTAATTACAATCAAAGATAGATTTGAAATAAATCAATCAGTTTATTAAACACACTTAAATATACAAATATCGAGGATTATATAATATAGTCTTGAATATGTGAATGAAACTATCTGGTATAATACTTCCAAATGATTATACTAATGCACAAGTAGCAAGAAAGAATATATAGCACTTCTTTATGTATTTAATTGTTCTATTTAACTTTTAGGTAATTGGACAATTTAATATATGCAAATACAAATGGATTTTATATTTATTTTGGTTTCGAAGAAATCTTATGTTGTTATGAATATATCGAAGGATACTAAATTTCTAAATGTTATATCTTAATTTAATGAGCATTTATTTTTTAAGGATAGTTAATAATTAAACCTGGGTTTGCCTTGTCTTGAACTGTGACTTGGTATCTGGCTAGCACGAATACTGTGTGACTGGTTTCTCGAGATTTGGCCCCGATGATCCGAATAGTGCTTCCGATTACTCTTGTTTGTTATTATTTTCTAGTCCTGATGATGTGCAATCGATCTGGATACTGTTCTTTAGCTTAAACAGGAACTTATGGCTGCTGCCCGCTTGAAAATTCTTCTTTCTCCTTCGAAGCCTCTCGAAAGGAATAATAAGGTAAAATTAATTATTATATTTTCTTTAAAGTGTAATATCCTTCAAATTGATTGTTCCTTTTTTAAATTAGAAGACCTTTCTATCATCTTAATAACCAAAACTCCTTCTTGGTTCCACAAATTTTCTCATAAATTGTATACTTTCATAAATCTTGATACTAATTACTACTCTAATATATATATTACTTATTTTCTTCCTTTATTAATTTTTATAAACACATTAATTCGCCTTTTTAACGCTTTTTTCCTATTTTTCCAGGAACGCTTATATAATTTCCAAAATGGCGCCTAGAAAATTACACCAACTCGCACGTCTGTTCCCTTTCGAAGCTGGGACGCGTCTCTCTATTCAGATTTTCCATTACAAGGCAACTACTTATTTAATTATTCATAATACCAACATATTTTCAAAAATATATACAAATATTTGTTAGTGGTATTTAATTTTGAATTTAAAAAGGTAAATTTAATTCATTTAAATTTAATAACTGTCAATCATTTAAATATCTTCTTTCTTTAAATAGAAGAAGTGCTTTATATTTTACAATCATACTCACATTTAAAAATAACATTTCTTATTATAATTACTTAATCTAAACTTATTCTATAAGCTCAACATTCCTCCTTGTTATACTTTTCAAATGATTTATATATTATATCCAAAACTTCAATAATTATTAATTGAACATAAATAGACTATAATTAATTGACTTGGCAGATACATGTTGAAACTCCATTATAAATTATAATAAAGCACGTTTATGCGTTTGTTTCAAATACGTTTTAATATCACTACAATTGTTTCGCCAAACATTGGCTTCATCAGGCGATGGTAGTCTGATTATACAATAAAACAACAACTTAATATATATAGTCTCACACTCATGTATGTAACACATTAACAGTGGGGATGTATTGTAGATATTGGAATTGTAGGAGGGGTGAAAAATTAAATTCAGTTTGTTCATTTAACGCTACGCCTAATTTGTTGTATCTATTGATTTCTAAAGTCTCCAATAAATTAAGTTTTTTGCCTTTATCCTGTACATGTAAAATTTTATAATCTATATTAAATGTATGATTTAACTCTAAGCAGTGGTTTGCGAAAGTGGAGTCTGTTTTTTGGTATCTATAACATTTTTCGTGTTCCCTTGTCCTCTGTTGGAAGGTACGCCCCGTCTGACTCACATATACCTTATTGCACTCACAAGTCAACACATAGACCCCCGATTTTGACCCTTTATCCGTTTTATCTTTGTCATTCCTAATATATTTTTCGACTGAGTTATTAGTTTTGTAAGAAATAAACCCATTGCTAACTTTTTTGATTAGTTTACCTGTTTTAATAGATGTATTTCCTGTATATGTAATAGTGTTGTACTGTTTTTTTATATTAGACGTTATTTTAAGGTAGACTAGAGAGAGAGCAATTTTTTTCTGTTTTTGTTCGAGAATTTTATTAACTAAATTTACTGTATATCCATTATTGATTGCTATAGTGTATATTCTATTTAATTCAATGTCAAAATTGATTTTGTTCATAGGTACGTGATACATTGGCTAACTCACGTACCTATGAACAAAATCAATTTTGACATTGAATTAAATAGAATATACACTATAGCAATCAATAATGGATATACAGTAAATTTAGTTAATAAAATTCTCGAACAAAAACAGAAAAAACTTGCTCTCTCTCTAGTCTACCCTAAAATACCGTCTAATATAAAAAAAAACAGTACAACACCATTACATATATAGGAAATACATCTATTAAAACAGTTAAACTAATCAAAAAAGTTAGCAATGGGTTTATTTCTTACAAAACTAATAACTCAGTCCAAAAATATATTAGGAATGACAAAGATAAAACGGATAAAGGGTCAAAATCGGGGGTCTATGTGTTGACTTGTGAGTGCAATAAGGTATGTGGGTCAGACGGGGCGTACCTTCCAACAGAGGACAAGGAAACACGAAAAATGTTATAGATACCAAAAAACAGACTCCACTTTCGCAAACCACTGCTTAGAGTTAAATCATACATTTAATATAGATTATAAAATTTTACATGTACAGGATAAAGGCAAAAACTTAATTTATTGGAGACTTTAGAAATCAATAGATACAACAAATTAGGCGTAGCGTTAAATGAACAAACTGAATTTAATTTTTCACCCCTCCTACAATTCTAATATCTACAATACATCCCCACTGTTAATGTGTTACATACATGAGTGTGAGACTATATATATTAAGTTGTTGTTTTATTGTATAATCAGACTATCATCACCTGATGAAGCCAATGTTTGTCGAAACAATTGTTGTCATATTAAAACGTATTTGAAACAAACGTATAAACGTGTTTTATTATAATTTAAATAGACTATATTAATATATATGTATATATATATATATATATATAATAATGTCTTTATGGTAAATATATTAATTTACATGTATACAGTACAATAACCTGTAACTATAAATATATAAACAAGCACGAGGTGGGGTTCGGCCCGAGCGGACTGCTTTTAAACCAAAACCTCGAATAAAATAAATAAACGTTTATTATATAATTTCCTAATACTAACTAAAAACTACTTAAATAATATATATAAACATGACTGTGCACCCTAGCTGAATTCGTCACAAACACTGCAACGTAATATAAGTGTTTTAAGTATATGATGCACAAAAAGGCATATTATTGCACAATACATATAAAATCACAAGAAAATAATAGTTAAAGTGCTATAATTGGGGCTGATTTCCACAGCATTATTATTCATTCTGTTGGAACCAAATTTGTTGTATAAGGAGATACTTAAATGCAGACATTGACAGATTCTTAAGGCAAATCGGAATGCTATTATATTCGATGTAAATTGAATATATAGATGATTTTTCAAAAAAAGAAGTTTTTTGAGGAGGAGGCGAGATAAGACCACGAAAACGAGTGGTAATGTTATGTATGTCCGAGTGGTCTTATCTTATTTTATTATATAAATAAGAAGGTGTTTTAGTTATTTCAATCATATGATCGAAGCAAAGACACTGCAATTCCCTGCGGTTTCTCATATTTAGCCAACCACTCATCCGCAGCGTATGAGATATATGATCATATTTGCGTATACCATACATAAATCTGAGGCAATAATTTTGAATCTTTTGAATTCTTTGTTCTGTAACACGATCAAGTACCGGGTGGTATAAGGTTGAGCAATAAGTAAATTGTGAGAAAACAAAAGCCTCACATAACTTCCCCTTTACGTCGATACTCATGTGTATCTATACTATGTGTATCTAGAGTTATGCAATTCACGACATATATTGTTTTCTCCTAATAACAAAATTTGGGATTTATTAGGGGTAATATTTAAGCATCTCTCTCGCGAAAAACTAACAACAGCCTCAACATCCTCGTTGACAGAAGACATCGCACTTCACCAATCTTTCGGTAGAAGAGAAAAGTAAAGCTGAGTATCATCAGCGTACATATGAAGGTTATATTTTTTAATAACCCGAGCCAAATCTGCAGTATTAACGAAAATAGTAGTGGATTTATAACGGACCTTTGAGGCACACCATTAAGAACGGTTAATGATTTAGATCGTACAGCATCTAACTGTAGTGTTTGCCTTCTGTTAGTCAAAAAACTATAAATGAGTTGAACTGTAGCTCTTCCAAAATCCAGCCTGAGCGGATGGAATCAAATCCACAGTTCGTGCATATTCATTGAGTTGCTTGCTTATAACTTTCTCCAGAATTTTAGACAATGCAAGAAGGAGACTTATGGGCCTAAGATCTTTATAGTGGGTCGGAACACACCTGGGAATACACCTTCTGAGATAAAAACATTGATTATATGAGTAATGATGGGTACAATATGAGGAATACACAGCTTGATCATAGTGATGTTGATACCATCAACACCATAGGCGGATAAAGTAATATTATTTATTATACTGGTAATAGATCGAGTATCAACCGCCATAAAAAAAGCGATCATTCGCCTGAGCAATATTGTTAATATTAGACCTGCTTAAGGATCCAGCGGCAGCGGCTCCCACACTGCCGATGAAGAAGTCAATTAATTTATTGACATAAGATAAGTGTGCAGGAACAGAAACCATCCGAGACTTCCCAATATTCTGACGACTAATTTCCCTAAACAAAGCTATATTAGAATTAGTCCAAGAAATATATTCAAAGTAAGCCCTTTTTTCTCGACTTTTATAATAATCTCAGTGAGTGGGATTTTAAGATTTGTGAAACCTGTTCCTGACTCCATCCCGCAATTCCATCAGGAATTTCAATTTATCTGTTTACCACGGCATGGGGGATTTGGTAAGTATGCGCGTAATAAGTGGTGCATGTTTATCGAAGAAGTTATTAAAATATCATTTATTCTAAATAAAGATTTCGTAATAGTTGTAAATCGATTTGAAGTAATTCCAGATTTATATCTGCAAATTCGCGGAAATTTATAAATTTAGCACCAAGCTTGGAATTATGAATATTTTTGGAACAATACACAAAATAATGATTTGATATATCGCGTGGTATCACACCAATGACACCAACGATTAGAGTATTAGTAGTAAAAATTTGATTTATAGCTGTTGCAGAATTACATAATGTATAATTAAGTACTTAATATTTAAGGATTCTATGAATTCTGGTAGATAAATAGTAGATGGATTACCGACTTTATGAACATCACCATCACATCACCAACGATTAGAGTATTAGTAGTAAAAATTTGATTTATAGCTGTTGCAGAATTACATAATGTATAATTAAGTACTTAATATTTAAGGATTCTATGAATTCTGGTAGATAAATAGTAGATGGATTACCGACTTTATGAACATCATGTTGCAGTCTCCCAAAATGAATATGTTATCGGAATACATGCTACAAATAGAGAATGCTTCCTCAAGATGACCAGGAAAATATTTGTAATCAATATTGGCCTGTAAATTACACCTACAATAAATTTTTGCTTATCAAAATCCAGGTTCAACAACAACTGCTCTATGTCACCCGCAATATCAAGCACTGAATACCTAATACTATTTTGTATATAAAATCCTGGAAGAAAGAAATATGATAAACAACAAAACCAACAGATTGGTGGAACGATGAGGTGAAAATCCAGTTAAAAGGAAAGAAGTTAGCATGGAAAAGATATTTAAAATCCAAAACACAAGAGGATAAGTAGGAATATCGTAGAAGGGAAATAGAGCAAAAAAGACAGTGAAAAATGCAAAAGCAGAAAATTGGAAGAAATTTAGAGAAGAAATAAATATTGAACAAAGAACAGATAACAGAAAATTTTGGATAAAAATCAAAAGATTAAAAGGAACGAAAAGCAAGGAAATAAAAGCGATAAAAGACAGACAAAATAAACTGAAAACAGAAATAGAAGATTTACGGGAGGTTTGAAATCAATATTATACGAAGAAGTATATGAGTGATAAGCCAAGGTCCAACACAAAAAGGCAGGACAAAGAAGAAAAATGCAAGAAATAACAAGAGATGAGGTTGAGGAAGCAATAAATAAAATAAGAACGGGAAAAGCATGCGGAGAAGATGAAATATGATGAAGATGATGAAATAAATGAGCAGAGAAGGAAGGGAACGGCTATGGGAAATATGTAAGGAGGCATGGGAAAAACGATGCATTCCTAGGTAGTGGGAAAACAGCCAGGTAAAACCTATATACAAAAAAGCCCAAACATCCTTTAATTAAGATATATACTAGAATAATAGAAAAGTGATTAAGAAAGTATGCTGTTGTGTGCCATTGTTGGAAGAAGAACAAGCTGCTTTTAGGCCAGATAGACAAACGAGCGATAACATATATATATATATATATATATATATATATATATATATATATATATATATTAATGCAAAGCTGATTAGGTCGTATAAAAAATACGAGTGAAATCTACGTTAAAATACCTAACAATTGTAAAATAATTGGGTAAAGTAATTTTAAATAATTCTAATTATCTCTCCTGGTGTGGTTACAAATATTACCTAAAGATGGAGTTGTATAAAACGTAATGTTTGTCACATGCATATAATTCAAATAGTAAATAAAAGTACATAAAAGAAATATACTTAACCTATACAGCTTTTCCCTCGTACAAACTATTGTTGTTTATTCTTAAAAGTAATTTTGTGTTATATGTCCGGCTAGTAGAACAATGAGACTCTTATTTGTGCTTTAAGTAGATGTTACTTGTGCGGGATCGGTACTCAATAAGAATATGTGGAAAAGTGATAAACAAGTTATTAAATAATAGGATTCTGGATGTAAAATCTATCAAATAAAACGAGAGTAATGGTCTAATGTAAATGGTTTAATAGAAGTATCAATTAATCAGGTAAGTGTTTGACTTAAAACAGTATAAATATAAATTTGTATCAAGACACGTGATCAAAGGAATTCAATAAATTCTAGGTTACGTAATGATATTTTATGATAATCTAAATTTATTTATCTAACTTAAATATTTTTATTAAACTAAAAGCAAAGGAACTGTATTCTTCTAATTTTTACAAAAGAATTCAAATTTTAAATTAACTTATTAGGCATATCTATAGTAATATCCATGATAGTGGTTTTCATAAAATAAACTCATTCAAAATATTTAAAATTTTTAGGAGATATAAATAAATAATACTTAAATGGAAATAGGCGGGATTCAGGTAGTTAGACTTTCGTTCGTAGTTCCAAGGTTCAGGATATAGGGCTCGGACAACGGAGGTTTTCTAGCGGCGTCCCTGCCAATACTTCGGTTAGTTTTGGGTGTTGTCTCCTGTAAAATGGAAACTTCGTTTTATAACAAACTGGATGGTAACTGGATATGGAAAATACGTAGGTGCTTGGTAAGTTGGAGATATGTTTTATATACTTGTAGTTTGATTTCAATGCTTTAATTAATGTTTTTTTATCTAAATTTCAGAGCGGCACTTTCGAATACGTCGGCGTGTTTTTGGAATTTTTTTCAACATGACGCTAACTCTCGTTTGTTTTTAATGCTGGCTTCTTATTCGTATTTCTCGTATGTATTTATTTAATCTCGTCAAAAATATTCGTAAAAGTGATAATTTACTAACTCTTATCATGTAGATATTTTACAAAAATTATATATTTTATTTTATTATATATAAATAATTGTCATTTGTATATAAAAAGTTTCATTTTATGCTAGTTTTTAATTGGGATATTTCCCGCTATAGACTAATTTGTATTTGTACAGTTTTTCCAAGAAAATAGGTGACATTATTTATCAATCAATTAAGTTAAAAATCTTCGGACATACAAAATATTGAAGTGAAATGACTATGACAAATGAGTACATGTAAATAAATAAATATGAGATTTAAATTTGAGCAATTAAAAACGCGAAATTAACTTTATTGATTTGACAGGTGAAAAATGCAGTTCCTATTATATCTTAAGTTCTAATATTAACATTTTAACTTTAACGATCTGTATTTTATAAATCTCGGGAATCCTTATGTGTAGGCTTGACCTACCACAATATATATATATATATATATATATATATATATATATATATATATATATATAGCAATTGATAAATTATTGGAGTATTTCGGCTTTTATATGAAATATTTACAAATATCAAATTAGAATGTATGTAATTGCAGAGTAAGTGGGGATGTAAACATTGCTGTCTACAAATTACAAAGCAAATCATACGAAATTTTTTTAATTGAAAAATATGGTCTACGTTGGGACTCGAACCCAAGTCTACAGCTTGCCGGGCTGTCGCTTTTACCACTAAGCCACAATAGACCCAGGTTCAAGCTATTTAGAAAGGCATTATAAAATAACAGTGTTAATGAATCAGATGTCAGTTATTGAATGTAGATGTCAAGTTGAAAGCAGAAGTCAGTTTTGAAAGCTCATGTCAGTTTTGATAGCAGATGTCAATTAGTGAAAGCAAATGTCAGTTAATGAAAGCAGATGTCTGATTTGAAAGCGGGTGTCAGTTATGAAAACAGACGTCAGATTAGAAAGCAGATGCCTAACGGCTAAGAAATTATATTAACATTTATATATATATATTGTTACGCTACTAGTGCGTGTGTATATTAATGAGATTATGAATGTTATATTGTATATATAAGATAAATGGATGAATGAATGCCCCAAAACGTTGGGCTCACAAATGTTATATTTCTATGAACGTATATTGTATACAATAATTATTTAAATTGGGCTATTCAATACTTAACTGTTTTTTATCGGCTAGCTTATTTCTCTCTCAGGGTTAAGGTAGGTTCACTTCTCTCCACTGTGAATTTACTTATATCGCTTATTTACTCAGAAATGGAACAGTATCTCAAGTACTTTAAAAAAAAATGCCAAAGTAAAATATTAACAATTAACTTTATTAATAAGTAAACACATTGAAAAATTTCAGAATTTTAATAAAACAGTTTTCGTGACACACATATCATAAGGGAGACACACTTAACAGTTGGTATTCTTACAGTACAGATGCAATATGGTGTTGGACATGCACAAATAATTGTTGATTTATTAAAATAATTTATAAAAGTGAAATTGACTCAAGTTTTACTATTAAAAATCGTGAATACTAATATTTAAATAAGTTAGTGTAAAAATTACAATGTTTAATACCAGTGACAGCAATGCAAATAATTATTTATAGAATAAAAAAAAAATTCTAGAAGTGTTCATAAGCAAGTTAAAAATGGCGCGTATAATATTCGTAAAAATAACAAAAACCTGAATCTTCGGATAGCCTCCTGTGATTCCTGCGCATGTGTTCTGGAGTAGTCTTCACAGCGGGAACTGGAGAATATTTCGGCGAATATCCTTTTGGATGATGTGAACTTTTCAAAATCTCCAAGTCCGTCGGCGGCTGGAACGGATGCCCGATCTCGGGCGATCCAAGATGGTGTTCGATGTACGATGAAATTTTGGGCGGGTAGTTTTCGTATCGAAAACTTTAAAAATTCTTAACTCTCGAACGGTCTGGTCGGAAGGTGTTAAATTTTGTCTACAGGTAGTCCGTAGGTAGGTGAAACGTTTGGTTGACTTAAAAATCTCGAGCACTTAATATTTCCGCCAATTTATTTTAATTAAGCCGGAGCACAAAAAAAACGTGACCTCTCGTTGCAACTACTAATTACCGACGCCAATCTTTTCATTTGTTTTTAATTACATAACTTGCCGCAAATCGCTCCATTCTTTACTTGCATTATCTTTTTGAATATTATTAAATTAAACATTTTTACAGTGTAAAACAGTTAAAAAAATTATAATAAGATTTATAAAACAACTTTAGTTAGGTAACATATGTTGATGTGTTTACAATCACTTTGTCAACATCTGTTTCTTTTCGGGTTATTGCACCGTTAAAATTGTGGGCGGGGCTTGATTGTTCAAATACATTTAAATATAAATACGTTATATATGTTCGAATAAAATCGCGTTAAATATTAATTTGAAATAGATGTGAATATAAACATCACAATAAAAAAAGAAAAAATAAGTTAATTATTTCAAGGCAAATTTGTCGTCATAATAAAGTATTTATACTTTGAATCAATTTTTCCCCTTCTTGGTATTAAATTACATAGTACATACAAACATTACAGTTACATGTATCCTTTGTATTTTTTTTCAGGGAAAGAGCCCTTCTTACAATGCCTCAATTTCCCCCTTGATAAAAGATAGAAACTTGTTGAAAGCTTTTAATCAACTGGATAAAGGAGTATGAAAGAAATATACAAGTGCAGTATAGTGCTCTGATGATAATTAAATAAAATGTGTGTGTTCACGTTAAAAATACTTTAAATTCTATAAGTAGTTAATTATATTATTCTCGCACATTATTCCCTATTAGTAAAAGTCATTAAATGGTTAAAGTTGTTTGTTTTTTTTTCTTTCGTTAGGTTTTTTGTTTGGAAACCTTTTTTAATAAATAAGTAGTTACTTTCTTCTTCCTTTTTCTTTTAATAATAATATAATTAATTTAATTAGCCTAGTTTAAATGTATACTTGTGATTAGTATAGTTAATATAGTACTTATTATTAGTTTACGGACTATAACATGTTCGGTTTGTTTGTTCTGGAAGTTATTTCGGTTTGTTATGCAAGAAAAATTTTTATTTTTAAGTGTGGTAGTCTTGCAACATAGTTATGTGATATCTACCCTTAATGTAATTTGTTTCGGGTTCAATAAGTTCGTAGGTGTTGTTACCAATGATTCTCTTAATTTTATAGGGACCTTGGTAGGCTTTCAGTAGCTTTCCCATTATTTTGTGTTTTAAATCAGTTACTCTTAATCTTTTAACTATAACTTGGTCTCCTACATTGTAAGTTTTGTACTTCTTATTTGCCGTATTTCTCTTTTCCTCCCATTTTCGCTAAGTTAAGTTTCATACCATGGGTTTTTAAGGTGTTAAGAATAATGTTAATATGTTGTAGGTGTTGTTCTACAGTTTCCGAAAATATAATAATGTCGTCTAGGTAATGCAAAGCGAATTCATCATATCGGTCTAGTATACGATGCAGAAAACGTATCAGAGCGGCTGGTGATGTCTTTAAACCAAATGGACATACTCTAAACTGATATACAATTCCATTTACTAAGAAACCACAGTATTTTCTGGATTCCGGTTCTAAGTTTATTAACCAAAAAGCATTCTTTAAGTCTAATTTACTATAAATTTGTTTACTTCCGCATTTCGTTAATAAGATGTCTATGTTTTGCGGCATTTCGAATTCTGGCTTAATTCGTTTGTTCAGAGCTCTCGCGTCTAAGCATATTCTTAACGATAGGTCCTTCTTTTGAACTATTACAAAGGGATTAATAAAGTATGTGTTCGATCTCTCGATGATTCCGGATTGTTCTAATCTTTCTAATTCTAAACTAACTTTCTGTTGATAGTGGTAAGGAATAGGGTAATTCTTACTTATTAATGGGCAGTCATTGTCAATATTAATTGGATGTTCATATCCTTTTGCAAAAACAATATCGTTATTAATTAAAGTGATGTTTTCGTTTAAAATGTTAATTAATTGCGGTACGACGTTTGAATACGGTATTTCCTGTTTATCAATTATATTTGTTATATCATTCTTATCATTTATAATGTCAGTTGTCTGTAAATCCTCCTTAATCTTTACCTCTTCTTCGCCCTCGTAACTATCTTGCGTTCCTAACAAATCTGGCCTAGTATTCACTCCTATATATTCATTATTTATAATATTATCATTTCCAACTCTATCAATAAACCTTTCTTCTGCTCTCCTATAGTACGGTACATTATATTCTAATAAATTATTTATTACAACTGTTAAAACTTCTCTCTTATAAGTATTATATTCTTGCACTTCCTCTACGGACAAATGTTTATTAAATGTTAAATTGTTCTTTCCAATTGATAAGATACCTTTTTCAAAATTCAATATCATTTTCAACCTGTTGATATTGTCTATACCCAATATACAGTCATATTGTAGCTTCTCTATTACGTAACAGTGAATTAAATAACTGATTTCATTTATTCTTATTTCGGTGTTGAGTTGCTTTGTGACAGTGCCCATCTTCCTTCCATTCGCGGTAACTATGTCAGTACCCTTGGTTTTAACAACGTGTTGTTCGTATCCCTTTATTTGTTTTGCCAGATCTTCTCTAACTAATGTAATCTCGGCTCCTGTGTCGATTAAACAATTTAATTTGATATTGCTGAATTGTAAAATAATAATGGGTAGAGAATATACTTCATTTACGGTGTCCCCTGCGTCTTCTATGTTTATGAACTCATCCGGTGATTGGTAAAATTTTATATTATGTAATTTCCAGAACATGTTATAGCCGTTATTATTATTTAATTTTGTTGGTTTGATGGTCCGGGTGTTGGGTCCAGATACAGATCGTCTTGCGAAATTGGAGTTTTTTTTTTGTCGCCCCTCCATATCTGTTCTGTCGGGTGATAACGATCTATGTCGCCGGTAAGCATTATTACCTCGACCTCTTCCTCTGCTTGCGTAGTGATTTATTCCGCGTCTCGATTGGTGAGTTTGTGCACGTTGAGTGTTATAGGCATCGTTATTTTCGGGTCGGTTATTGTTGTAGTTATTGTTCGAAGAACTATTGTGATAATTGTTCGGATAAGGTCGGTTGTAAGTATGTTGTGCATTCGGTCGATTCTGATTATTGTAGTTATTATGAGGATGGTTGTTGTAGTTGTTATTATTGTTATTGTTATTCTGGTTGTATGGTCTAGAGGTTGCTGGTGGATAACGATTGTTTTGAGAATAATTATTTGGATTGTTATTATTAGGATAATTATTGAAACGTGGTATGGGGTTGGGAATGTAGTTCGGTGCTTGTGGGTTCCTAGTATTGTTCGTCCGATTATTGGGCTGTTGTTGTTGGTTGGTTTCAGCGAAATCGTCCAGTCTTCGGAGTATCTCGATTAGAGAGTCCATGTCAGTGACCTTCTGACAGATAATCGCCTGAGTATCAGTGAAAATAAAGTGGTTCAACAATAGGCGCGCTATCATTGATTCACTCATGTCGCTGATGTGCTTGCACTGGTTGTATACGCGAGATGCATACATCTCCCTCGTCACTTGTCCCAATCTAAATTTCCCTGTTAACAAGAGAACTTTGGCCCTGTTCTGCTGGTTTTCGTCCCAGTAATTCTTCGTGAATAACACAACAAATTGATCCAAAGAATGGCAATGTTCCTCTATCCTCTGAAACCATTCTTGTGCACTGTTCCTCAATGTTGCTCGTACTACTTCGATCCGGTGTTTCTCGTCAATAACGTCCTCTAAATACCTTAGTATCCCATTTAAATACGCCATGGGGTGTACTCTAGTCATATCTCCATCGAAATGTTGTAGGTTTTCGATTTTTATTATTGAATTACCTGCATTTATATGATGTATAGGTGCTGTGTAAGTTCTAAGTTTATTTTCTAATTGGTGTAAGTTGTGTTGCGTTTCATTATAATTGTCGGTTTGTACGGTTTTCATATTATCTAGATTTAAATTCACCGCCTGCATTTCTTGATTCTGTATTTCTTTATTTTCATTAATTTGTGTATTAAACTCGCGTCTTAATTGTTGGGTCTGTTCCTCATTGATTTGATTATATGTTGTTAATTTTGTATCTAACGTACAATTATTTTCGAGTATTATTTTATTTAAATCTTTGTGTAGTTCTTTGTTCGCTGCATTAATCTTCGATTCGGTTATTTCGTAAATTTGTGTGGTTGAAGCTTCTAGTTGTTGTGCCCACTGTGAATTTTGCGATTTGACGGTCTGATCTAGTTTTAGGAGATACTTCAACTCATTCTGTTCCATGGCCTTTTGTATTGCGGTGATTTCTGCAATTTGTACGTAGATATCCCCCTTGAATGTATTAAGTTTCTTTTCTATGTTGGTGTTGTTTAATTCTATTTTTTCATTTATGTTAATTAGGTTAACTTCTAATCTCGTCGTAAGTTCGTTATTTAGGTTATTTAAATCTTGTTTTAATTCCTGGTTGTTGGTGTCTAATTTGGTATTTAAATCTTTATTTGAATTATTTATATCTTGTTTTAATTCTTGGTTGTTGGTGTCTATTTTGTTGTTAGTGTTATCTAATTTGGTATTTACTTCTTGCATCCGTGCCATCAACATGTTAAACATGTCCATGAGTTTACTGTCAGACGAAACACTGGCCTCTCCAGAAACGGACGGTTGCGGTACTGCAATATCCCCCTGTTCAGTCCGGTCTTCTTCTACTGCGTCTTTCGGGGTCTTAGCTCTGTGTCTGGTATCCATTTTAGGGTATATTTAGTTAGTTTGTAAGTTATATTAGTATTTGTACAGGTAGTTGTAATTATATTGTAAATATATTAGTAGTAAAATGTTGTTGTTTATAATGTTATTAGATTTAATGTACACACGTAAATGCAATGACAAATAACAAAAATATATATAAGAAATATGAATCTGCACTTTAATATTTCCCAGTACCAACCTTTAAATACCTTACAGATGGTCTCGAAGACAGCAATCCCTTGAAATACAAAACCTTGCTCTCTCTCTGAAGTTCCACAAAGACAAAATAACAAATACATAAACAAATAGTACAGTATGGTAAATGCGAATACAACGGTTCTCCTTGTTTTTTATTAATTCTCTGTGTCACGAAAAACTTTGTTACTTGAGAAAGTGTTCCTAATTGATATGCTCGACAATAGAGTAACTTTTTTTGTTGAAGTGTGGAGCAGAAGTTCGCCCCAAAACGTTAGGGTGCCAAATGTTACGCTACTAGTGCGTGTGTATATTAATGAGATTATGAATGTTATATTGTATATATAAGATAAATGGATGAATGAATGCCCCAAAACGTTGGGCTCACAAATGTTATATTTCTATGAACGTATATTGTATACAATAATTATTTAAATTGGGCTATTCAATACTTAACTGTTTTTTATCGGCTAGCTTATTTCTCTCTCAGGGTTAAGGTAGGTTCACTTCTCTCCACTGTGAATTTACTTATATCGCTTATTTACTCAGAAATGGAACTGTATCTCAAGTACTTAAAAAAAAATGCCAAAGTAAAATATTAACAATTAACTTTATTAATAAGTAAACACATTGAAAAATTTCAGAATTTAAATAAAACAGTTTTCGTGACACACATATCATAAGGGAGACACACTTAACAGTTGGTATTCTTACAGTACAGATGCAATATGGTGTAAGACATGCACAAATAATTGTTGATTTATTAAAATAATTTATAAAAGTGAAATTGACTCAAGTTTTACTATTAAAAATCGTGAATACTAATATTTAAATAAGTTAGTGTAAAAATTACAATGTTTAATACCAGTGACAGCAATGCAAATAATTATTTATAGAATAAACAAAAAAATTCTAGAAGTGTTCATAAGCAAATTAAAAATGGCGCGTATAATATTCGTAAAAATAACAAAAACCTGAATCTTCGGATAGCCTCCTGTGATTCCTGCGCATGTGTTCTGGAGTAGTCTTCACAGCGGGAACTGGAGAATATTTCGGCGAATATCCTTCGGGATGATGTGAACTTTTCAAAATCTCCAAGTCCGTCGGCGGCTGGAACGGATGGCCGATCTCGGGCGATCCAAGATGGTGTTCGATGTACGATGAAATTTTGGGCGGGTAGTTTTCGTATCGAAAACTTTAAAAATTCTTAACTCTTGAACGGTCTGGTCGGAAGGTGTTAAATTTTGTCTACAGGTAGTCCGTAGGTAGGTGAAACGTTTGGTTGACTTAAAAATATCGAGCACTTAATATTTCCGCCAATTTATTTTAATTAAGCCGGAGCACAAAAAAAAAACGTGACCTCTCGTTGCAACTACTAATTACCGACGCCAATCTTTTCATTTGTTTTTAATTACATAACTTGCCGCAAATCGCTCCATTCTTTACTTGCATTATCTTTTTGAATATTATTAAATTAAACATTTTTACAGTGTAAAACAGTTAAAAAAATTATAATAAGATTTATAAAATAACTTTAGTTAGGTAACATATGTTGATGTGTTTACAATCACTTTGTCAACATCTGTTTCTTTTCGGGTTATTGCACCGTTAAAATTGTGGGCGGGGCTTGATTGTTCAAATACATTTAAATATAAATACGTTATATATGTTCGAATAAAATCGCGTTAAATATTAATTTGAAATAGAAATGAATATAAACATCACAATAAAAAAAGAAAAAAATAAGTTAATTATTTCAAGGCAAATTTGTCGTCATAATAAAGTATTTATACTTTGAATCAATTTTTCCCCTTCTTGGTATTAAATTACATAGTACATACAAACATTACAGTTACATGTATCCTTTGTATTTTTTTTCAGAGAAAGAGCCCTTCTTGCAATGCCTCAATTTATATATATATATATATATATATATATATATATATATATAAGGTAAACTTAATAAGTCGGCGATTAAAGGTCTTGTTCATTACTTCAGAGTATATATATTTAAAATAACTCTACATGTTTCGGCAATGATGCCTTTGTCAAGAGAATACAAAATATAAATGACATTTATATTCTGTCATTTATATTTTGTATTCTCTTGACAAAGGCATCATTGCCGAAACATGTAGAGTTATTTTAAATAAATATACTTTGAAGTAATGAACCAGACCTTTAATCGCCGACTTATTAAGTTTCCCTTATCATACCAAGGTCACGAAGATATTATATATACATATATATATATATATATATATATATATATTAATATAAACCAAAAGAGATAATAATCTAATAATATAAAACGTATAATAGTCTAATAATAAATACCAGACCTAGAAAATTTAAAGTATTAATATCAATCAAAGCAGATGTCAAAGATGACAGTTGTCACAAGTGATACTTTGTAATTTTTTTATTAAAAAAATAAAAGGATATTATTACCAAAGGCTAACCTTAGTACAAAATTTATGATAGGTTCTTTAATCGTTATACCGGCTAACTCAATTAAGAAGTGCTGAGTGAAAAGTAAATGCGAGTTCGGTATCTGATAGAGAATAAAACAAGTGGATAAATATTAGATATCGCCCGTTTAATTTGATATGAATTTTATATGAAAGGATAATTGCAATGACATAAATTATTAAAAACAAAATCTTTATAACATGTGTGACAAATTTAAGTTGAAAAGAACTGTATTTTTCCACTTAAAACATTATATAAATTTAAAAACTAATATTATAAGTAATAATATAAAATATTAACGTTATCTTTTTTAATGGAAGTAGTTAAAGTTTCAAAAGTTTTTTTAAAAGAAATAAATCAATGAGTACTCAAATGGGTTGATGCGGAGAATTCTGGATGTTCTTTGGAAGTTAGTCTTCGGTATACAGGTTATCAGCACAAGTAGGATGGGTGAACTGGGATCGTTCCAGGTGGGTTTAGCGTTCCTTCAGATAAAGTAATTCGTTAACAATGGCTTCGGCAGGTCTGTGGTCAGATAATTTTCCTAAAATAATGTATGTAGGTTTAAAAACTTATGTAACATGCTTCAGTGAGAATAAGCTAGTTCGTTTTCTATTTATCTCTTGATTTCAGGAACACACTTTTATAAATTTTTCAAAAAAAAACGACATGTCCTGCCAAATAAATATCAATAATCCCTCTTTTTTTTCAAACTCCAGGCACCTTAAATTCAATGTTGTTTATCTATCCATTTTGTCTTGGCAACCCTCTCCTCAGATTATAATACATCACTACCCCTAACGTTTAACATTACAAATAAATTATGATCATAATAGATGACATATAAATCCAATCAATCAAGTTAAATATCTTCGATGAGAATAAAAAGTAAAAGAAAATGACTGAAGTTAATGATTACAAGAAATTAAATTAAGGAGTGTTACAAATATGATAAATTAAACACGTGGTATTAACTTAATTGATATGGCATGTGAAAAATGCAGTTCTATGAAAATCTTATTCTATAATAACAATTTAAAATATAACACTATATTTTTGTTCCAAACCTTCCATATACATGGTTAGCCCTATTACAATATATATGTTCTCTTTCAGGTTTCCGCGGGTAGTAGTATGTGTTGTAACTGGATTCCGGGTTTTCTTCCGCGTTTCCATTGTTTGGTTTTTGTAAAGACCGGTGCTTGTTTCTGGACGACGTTTCGGCAAAATCACATTTGCCATCTTCAGGTCTGCGATAACTGTCTGCTTCTGCTTCTGGTTACTCGTAAACTGACTGATATATATATATATATATATATATACTGAGAAGACTGATGAAAAGGTAGATAGAGGAAGGAGAAGAATTATATTTGACTTTCTTAGATTTGAAGGCGGCATTCGATATGGTAGATAGAGAGGAAATATGGAACTGCCTGAAGGAAAGAAAAATGCCTACAGAATTAATAAAAATAATAAAAAGCGTATATGAAACAGTAAGATGTAAGACACAGATTGAAGGAAAAAGATCCGAAGAATTTATAATGAGTAAGGGAATAAAACAAGGGGATAGTCTAAGTCCATTGCTATTCATACTGGCTATGGATAAAATAATTTAAAAAAAAGGAAAAGGGAAAACAATTAGAAACAATAATAAGGTATAAGAATTTGCAACCGGTCAGAATGAGTAGCCTGTTGTATGCAGATGACATAGTACTGTTGGCAAACTCCAAAAATAAAATACAGAAATTGGTAAATATATGGAAGAGCGAAATTGGAAGAAGCAGAATGGAGATTAACGTGAGTAAGACGAAAGTAATGATAACGAAAATAAAAATTATCAAAACAACAAGGAAATTAAATATGAGGAAAAAATATTAGAAAGGGTATCAACATACGAATATCTAGGCACAATGATATCAGAGGACGGGAAAATAAACGCAAAAATCACAAATAGATGCAACAAAGCAACAAGACTGTATTACTCAATAAATAAAACAATATTGGGCCCTAAAAATATATATATGGAAATTAAAAAAATAGTACACAATAAAATAACCTTACCAATAATAACTTATGCAACGGAGAGTTGGGTAATATAAAGAAAACACGAGTCGAAGATAGAGGCAATAGAGATAAAACACTTATGGAAAATATCAGGGAAAACGATATGGGACAAGTGTAAAAACGAGGAGATAAGAGAAATGACAAAACAAAAACAATATTGGGAAGAATAAGAAGGAAACATCTGAAGTGGTATGGACATATAGTAAGAATGAAGCAAGAAAGAATTACAAAAAGAATAATGGAGGTGGGAAAAATAAGGAAAGGGCAACGAGGGAGGCCAAGAATAAAATGGATAAACAAAATAGAGAAAATAGAAAGGAAGAAAGGGAAGACGATGGAAGAAATGAGAATGATGCCAAGAAATAGAAGGAATGGAAGAAATGGGTAGAGGAGGACTGGAACTCCAAATCCGATGCCTGAAAAGGCATAAGGAGTAGGACAAAGAAGAGGAAGAAGTATATAAAATCCGAGTCCTCCCACTCTCTATTCCCGATCCCGCCTGACAAAATTGAAATTGTTAATATGCAATGAATCAGAAGTAATATTGTCATGAAGCCATGTCTCTGATTTTGCTAAAATATCAAGGTTATTAGTGGAAATCAGCTCCCGCAAATCATTAGCCTTTGGAAAAAGTCACGTTATATTTATGTATGCCAGCCTCAAATTAACATTATTCATAGTAAAACTTTTCTCTAATAACACAAAAGTATTTTTAATAATATAAAAAATATTATTAAAAATGGGGTGTGAAGAACACAATACAAGTTCATTTACGTATTTTTGAATGTATCTTCTCCAAAGACGTAGATACGTATTTCACTTTTGTATTATACAAATTTAGTGAGGTTTTACCCACTCAAGTATGTTTCAAATTATGTTGTCATATACACATTCGGCTCACGTCGACAAGTAGTGAAGACACGAGAATACAGTTTTTTATAGATACGGTGGTTACCGACTATAAAAAACACGTCTAGTTCGGCTGTTATTATGTAGACAGCGCTGAATATTCCTTCACGCTCTGTCTGAATAATTTCGGCTAGATATTAACGTAGTTATGTTTGTTTTAAATGTGTCTCTTCTCCAACAGGGGCGTACCGACAAACATGTAGAAATGTGAAATACGTATCTACGTCTTTGGAGAAGATACATTCAAAAATACATAAATGAACTTGTATTGTGTTCTTCACACCCCATTTTTAATAATATTTTTTATATTATTAAAAATACTTTTGTATTATACAAATTTAGTGAAGTTTTACCCACTCAAGTATGTTTCAAATTATGTTGTCATAATTAACAGTAGTTTTAGCTTAAAATATTGATGCTCAAAATTTGCTTCTCAATTTTTTTCCTTTAAATATTTTTTTACTTCTGACCAATAGATATTTTTAAACCAGTGCTCGAACCTTTCTTATTGGATTTTCAAATGACAGGCAATCGTTTCTTGTTCAGCCCTTTAAAACACCTAGGATTTTCTGAATGATATACTAACAGTGGTTTTAGCTTAAAATCCCCTGCAGCATTTGCACCAAGAAGCAATGTTACTCGTTCTTTACCCTATATCCAGAGGCAGACTTTTCAGATTTTGAAATGAAAGTTCTTTCAGGCATTCTCTTTCAATAAAGTCCGGTTTTGTCGACATTGAAAACTTGTTCCTCTCTCTATAAATTTTTTCAAAGTGTTGGGATATTCTTTGTCTGGGTTATCATCGGCACTAGCTTTTTTGCCTTTCATATTTAAATTATGCAAATTGTGGCTATTTCTTAATTTTTTAAACCAACCTCGGCTTGCTTCGAATTTTTCATCTTTCGCAGATTCATCATTATCATCTCTCTTTAATTTCTCGAAAATACTTTTGGCCTTTTCTTGGATAGTCATCTGGCTCATTGGCATCCTTCGTTCATTATTGTTTTCAATCCGCATAACTAATAATTTTTCCATAACACTTCTTTGGCGAGTTAATTTTGAAAGACTTGAAGGTGCAGCGGACAGCGAATATATTTCAATTTCTTTTTTTCTAGCACGAATAGTTTGAGCTGTAGATTTCGCCAGTCTACTTTCATTATAAATTTGAAAAATTTTCTCACCAGCTTCAATAGGACGTAAAACTTCTAATTTGGTCTCTAGCGTGACAAATTTTTGGCTTCTCTTTTTATTAGTAGCAGCATCAATCTTCAAATTGAATGAACGTTTCGGTGGTATTTTTACTAAAAAAGGAACCATTATGTTTAAAAGAATTATTGAATTAATTACAAAACGTACCAACTGTGTTTTCAATTCAGCAGTTA
The DNA here is from genome assembly GCA_935421215.2 of Melolontha melolontha. Lineage (NCBI taxonomy): Eukaryota > Metazoa > Arthropoda > Insecta > Coleoptera > Scarabaeidae > Melolontha > Melolontha melolontha. The sequence goes on from OW285243.1 coordinate 4,325,950, forward strand.
ATAATTATGCTGGTCGCTACCATGCGCAATTTCCATCAAATGCGTGCGTTCTTGTGTGCTTTTGCTTTTTTTTATCAAAACGTTATTTTGGGGTTCCCCGTTTTATAAGCGTGTGCGAACGTTTAGTCTCTTCCGTCGTTGGCACTTTGTTTTGCTCAGTTGCGAATAATATGTACATAGATAAAAAAATAAATTAAATACAACCAAGCTATTGGCCATATAATGAAACATTTTAGGCCGTAATTCGTAAAAGTGTAATAATTAAAAAAGACCGTTATAGCGAAATGCCGTATAAAGAGCGGCCATATAGCGAGGTATGGGTGTATTTAAAAGATACACTCCCAGAACTAACCTTGTTGGATTTTATTTTTAATTTATCTCGTTTTAAATACCCAGTAAAAATTTTAGTATCTTTCGTTGTTTTATTATTTTTTTTATTTCCATGATGACTTCAAATTGTTTTGATACAAAGCATACAATTCTTTTAAAATACATAATTATAAATAACATATCTTATTGCTTAAATTGCTTTTATTAATTTATATCCATTTACGTACAATATTTCTAAATTTAATTCCATACTAACTTGACTTCTAAATTGACAACTATCATAATTATAATTCAAAATTAATACATGACCAACTCAATATAAAAATCGTTACTCTACTTATTATAAAATTGATGAATAAGTATAATAATTTGATGCCTTAGTAAAGTTTAACATATATTTCAAATATATCTCTTAGTCCAATCAGCTGATTCAGTAGCAGTCACTGAGCATGAATAAAAAACCACCACTTTTACATTTTATATATCCAAACTATTTATTAAATTAAAGAAATCTGTACACGTATAGTCTACTGTTTTAAATCTTTCGGTTGAAGTGTGATGTATGTCTCTATGGTAAAATAATATTAATACTAATGGTTATGGTTATGTAACTCTGGTTATGTAACTCAATCAATTGACAAGAAAATTAACATAGATTGATTAAAATGTTCAACATATACAGGTAAGTGTGATTATATGAGTTATAAATAGAGACTATCATTGACTAAGCTATTTTTAAACGATTTTTATCTCTTAGTTAAAATCAAACTTTTTAGTTATTTGTAAATGTAATATATTGAATAAGGATAATTGCTTTTAATATAACTAAGGATCTGTAATTGTAGGAGCTGCGGCAGGCAGGAGAAAGGTGGCTTCGCCCTTGGTCTCAATGTGCGGCAGGGAGGATAAAGGTTAAGGTATTTCTAACTTAGAGAAATGATGATGTTCTTCTATATCTGGTACGGTGTTTATTATATATGGCACACTGGATGTATTTTGAGATACGTTTTAGCTTAATTTCGTCTTAAATATTCGGTCAAGGTAAGGTTCGCGTACCCTTATGATGCTTTGTTGAATATCTCGTAGAAAAATCACTTTTGATTGACCGATAAATATATGTTTAAACGGCGATGTTAAGGTTTATGCACTTGTATGACTAGCATTTATATTAAGAATATTGTTTTAAACTAAATTTTGATGAAATATAAACGGACAAATTTATTTTTGATGCGCACGATATAAAAATTTCTAGGATAGACGCCAGTTGTCATTTGTTTATTTCAAAGCCTTATTTTAAGCAAATTATCTTTTTTTTTACCTTGAAATAAATTATTATTATTAAAGTTGAATTTTTAATGTAAAAATCGTTTAACTAGATTTATAAAATTGTTTTAAGAATTTACAAGTATTAATGTGTGTACCTTAGACAGTAGGTTATGTGTGCTGCGTGTATTACAAACTGATATATTCGCGAGCTTTCCTGTTTCAAAAAATGGGCTTGTCTAAACTAATATCGATACAAATTTGAATGTAAATAAGTTAAATATCTTTTTATCCTCGCGTTAATGAATTTAATGAATTTAATAAATGATATAAAAAAAAATAATAAATTTGCAATTAAATATGTGTGTAAAGTAACAAAAATTGTCGGGATATTAATTTATTAACAGTTCGACATTAATTTTCACATGTTGCATCCATACACTGTTGTATTATCATAAGCCTTTACCTTTTACTAATTTCTACCTTTCTCATTCCCAGGCTACTTTGGTGCACACGTAATTAGAGCCACTATAATATATATATATATATATATATATATATATATATATATATATATATATATATATATATATATGCAAACCGTCAAAATCGCCTCCAAAATATATATGCAAAAGTACTACTGGCCTCAAAAACCGGAGCCCAGTCGCGTAAAACCGGAGTCCACTAGGAATCGCTGTGTATATGTATTCCAATCGACTAAAAACGTAAAGCTGATACGTTTAACGAATTTTATGGTGGAGGTCATTTTGACGGTTACACACATACAGTTATACATCAGAGTTCGAGGAGGTACTACTAGAGCGCATCACCTACTAATACATATATACACGTCGTGAAATACTATTGCCGCTCACGTCTCCACACGTCTACCCGATCTTCTGGCCTCCGACATTTGGCAAACGCGCACGGAGGCTTATTAGTACTGTGTGTGTCCAAGAGATTTTTTTTATTGATATACGATATATCTTCTGAATTTATATCGCTATGTAATGTGTGTTTTGTTGTAGATGAGGCGGCAAAACAGTGTAGGCAAGAAGAGTATTTGTCAGTGTTATTTATTTGAAATAAAATAAGTAATTATTCTATCTGTAAATAAATAGAATCAAATTGTGAAACGTGTAAAATTATTAATAATTTACGTGAACACCTAAAGAAATAGATATGCTGTCTTAACGTCATAAATAAAATGAGGTTCTATATTTCTGAAATCTGAGATTTACGCAAATTAAATCACCATGGAAAATAATGGGTCACAGTTTAGACTTTGCAAAATGCTCCCAAATTAAAGTTTTTTGAAATCTTATATTTAGAAAGACCGTTTACAAAAATGTACTTATCATAATTGCCTCGTATTTGTATAGGTATTAAAATATATAGCTGACAATTGTTGTGCTTATTGGAGGTATATTACACACATAAACGTGGTTTCCGGTGTGCGGGGAAAGCGGAGCACTGTTACGTCGGCGCGGGGGCTGAATATGGCTCATTGTCAATCTCCGGCGGTATCTCAGCACCCTTACACGCTACGGCCTGTTTGGCCTTAAGATCGACATCTAGATTACCAATGCGTACCACAGTTGATAATTCTCCAATCTTACTACACTTGTTTGATGAGTAGTTCGACTTAAGAAGATATTATAACAAAAATATAATTACTGATATCCGTTGCTGTTTTAGTATAATACCAAGAACATATGTTTCTTCGAACTACTTAAATCAAGTGTCTTTTTGAACATCCAAGAATTGGCGGTACATGTTTGAAGTACTAATGTTTTTGTATATTGCTTCTTATATTATATCTACGCATTTTATTAAATGCATTTCCAAAGCGCACTGTTTTCTTATATTTTAATATATCTTTCAACATTTTAAACAAAAAAATATAAAGAAAAAATACATTATAAAACGTAACGATCTGATTTGTTGAAAAATAATTTGGCATTTTTAGTACTTCTGCCAACAAGTAGCTAATAATAATTTCTCTATATTTTCCGTAGAAGTCTTACTTATTACGTATATTCCTGTCTAAAATCTTTAGATTTTATGTAATTATGGCTACGTATATTATTAAATGCATTATATATACTTTAGTATATAATATTATACATATACAATGTGTCCGGGAAAATGTGGGAAATCTCTCGGATTCAGATAGAACATTAAAAAATAAGATGACAAGTTCCCATAATTTTTTTCCTAGCGGCCCTCCCTACGGAGATACGGCCTCCTAAAGGACGCCACTGGAAATAAATTTTTCTTGAATAACTTTTAAACTACTTATTATAATTTAATGAAAATTTAATATGATAAACAGTAGTAAGGACCTCTTAAAATACTGCCCTTAAATTTAAATTAGCTTTTTTAGTTTACCAGGGGCGGACTAGGTTGTGCATTTTAATGCTTACATTTTTAACACCCTGTATGATAAGGAGTTAAAAAAACAAATTTAGATACCTTGAACATTAACCTAAAGAAAAGGTACTCTTGTTCATTGTCGATAAAATGAACTGTTTTTGAGGAAAAAAAAATAAAAGAATTAATGTTTTATTTCTATTAAAAAGAACCATGTTTTTTATTTTTTTTGTCTGTAACAAAGTGTGATACAAAAGTCTGAAATAAAACTGTTTTCAGTACTAAAAAACGCATTGTTTTTACAAACGTTACTATGGTACCAACGAATTAATAAATATCTTGCATTGACGTGTAAATTTTAAATCTTGTAATCTTTCATATTGTTAACACGTTGATCCTTTACTTCGATATTAATTTATTGAATTTTGAATATCTTGGTAAATTTAATTTGATAATGGGATACACATTTAGTACCTTTTCTTTAGCTTAATGTTCAAGGTATCTAAATTTGTTTTTTTTAACTCCTTATCATACAGGGTGTTAGAAATGTAAGCATTAAAATGTACAACCTAGTCCGCCCCTGATAAACTAAACAAGCTAATTTAAATTTAAGGGCAGTATTTTAAGAGGTCCTTACTACTGTTTATCATATTAAATTTTCATTAAATTATAATGAGTAGTTTAAAAGTTATTCAAGAAAAATTGATTTCCAGTGGCGTCCTTTAGGAGGCCGTATCTCCGTAGGGAGGGCCGCTAGGAAAAAAATTATGGGAACTTGTCATCTTATTTTTTAATGTTCTATCTGAATCCGAGAGATTTCCCACATTTTCCCGGACACATTGTATATATATATATTATAATATATAAGTATAGTATATATAATAATAATATAATACTTCGTATAGAAAGTAAAATAGGTTTATTTTATTAAATTAATTTCCGCACATATAGATTATTTTTCAAAAATCTTAACCCATTTGTTTTAATATGTGTTTTCATGTACAGTTTGAAAGAGATTTTTAAAAATTATTGTAACATGAGATATGACATTATTATTAATCTTTACAGCTTCACTTTCATTATACCGTACTTATAATTTAATGATCAAGTTAAATTGTTATTTAAGTATTCATTACAAGAACATATATGACTAGGAGTTTTTTATTTTTAATACTATCTAGAAATTTCAAATATGTGTTTTGTTCTCATAGAGTATACTTTCATTGTAAAACTTTGTATTTAAAAATCAAAAAGATCTTGTAGCTAAATTCGTACGCCTCTCAATATGCAAATATACGAAAAATAAATTTAATAATATACCAATGTATAGATAAATTTCAATATACATATTTAAAATATTTGCTTCATATAACAACACACAATACTCATAGTCATTGTCATTATATATCAATACAATGAACGCCTGTAACACTAAAGTTACGGGGCAAGTAAACTTGCCCGCATCAGATGTGCGTGTTCGCTTTCCTAGCAGAAATTTGTTTACATATTTGGGCAACACCGCTGGAGGTAAATACGTCGAGTACCTTTGTCAATTTATATACTGCAGGAGGCTAGTTAGCAGTTCTATAGGTAGAGCCTAGTTCCTATTTTGAATATACCTAGTTTTGTATATCTTAAAAATTGAAATTTGTTTCCCCTCTCTTGATGCCTCTGTTAAGGAAGTACAATTTATAATTTTACAGTAGAATACACTTAGATAAATATATTTGTTAGGGTGGAGGTCTGGGCGCGTGTTAGGTATGTGGAGGCCAGTAAGATAGATGTGCAAATATATATATATATAGTAAACTTAATAAGTCGGCGATTAAAGGTCTGGTTTATTACTTCAAAGTATATATATTTAAAACAACCCTACATGTTTCGGCAATGATGCCTTTGTCAAGGATATAAAAAATATAAATGACAGAATATAAATGTCAAATAATTGAGTTGCTATGGTTTAAATTATTCAAAGGTACATTCCAATAATATTAAAAAAACATGCTTTAGTTTCCAAAAAATAGATATCAAGGTGTGAACATATGTGTTGTTCGCTGCTAGCAGCTTGTCTCTTTCTGGGTATGAATTTGTGTGTTGATTGCGGCTGGTAGCTTGCGTCTCTCTCTGGGTGTGTGGTTTTGTATTTGTGTAGCGTTGTATTTGTGGAGCGCGTAAGTGTAGGGTTTTGTATGTTGGTGGGCACACACCCAGAGAGAGACGCAAGCTGCCAGCAGCAATCAATACACAAATTCATATCAAGAAAGAGACACAAGCTGCTAGCAGCGAACAACACATATGTTCACACCTTGCTATCTATTTTTTGGAATACTAAGGCATGTTTTATTATTATTATTGGAATATCTTTGATCTATGAATAATTTAAACCATAGCAACTCAATTATTTGACATTTATATTCTGTCATTTATATTTTTTATATCCTTGACAAAGGCATCATTGCCGAAACATGTAGGGTTGTTTTAAATATATATACTTTGAAGTAATAAACCAGACCTTTAATCGCCGACTTATTAAGTTTACCATATCATACCCAGGTCACGAAAATATTATATATATATATATATATATATATATATATATATATATATATATATATATATATATATATGATAAACGTAATGTTAATGAGAACTCATAATTATTGAATTCTCACATACATGCCATTGCCGCTCTAATTCGTTGCATCAATTTCTACACATGACAAAATCACCTTTGTCTAAGAATGTAGCTGCAACGTGTCACGGCGTCAACCGTCCAGGTTGTCCGAGAAAATGAAAAAATGTGTGAAAGCCGTATCCATCCGTGACACGTTGCAGCTACATTCTTAGACAAAGGCGATTTTGTCATGTGTAGAAATTGATGCAACGAATTAGAGCGGCAATGGCATGTATGTGAGAATTCAATAATTATGAGTTCTCATTAGCATTACGTTTATCATCATTAGTATATATACACGCAGTATAGAAATGAAAGTCGTATCTATTTCTGGGTAAGGTGTATTGACAATTAGTAATAACTATGAAACGTCGACTTCTGCACATCCCGGATGGATACGGCTTATATATATATATATATATATATATATGAAAAAATGTGAGAAAGCCGTATCCATCCGGGATGTGCAGACGTCGACGTTTCATAGTTATTACTAATTGTCAATACACCTTACCCAGAAATAGATACGACTTTCATTTCTATACGGATACGGCTTATATATATATATATATGAAAAAATGTGTGAAAGCCGTATCCATCCGGGATGTGCAGACGTCGACGTTTCATAGTTATTTCTAATTGTCAATACACCTTACCCAGAAATAGATACGACTTTCATTTCTATACTGCGTGTATATATACTAATGATGATAAATGTAATGCTAATGAGAACTCATAATTATTGAATTATATATATATATATATATATATGAAAAAATGTGTGAAAGCCGTATCCATCCGGGATGTGCAGACGTCGACGTTTCATAGTTATTACTAATTGTCAATTCACCTTACCCAGAAATAGATACGACTTTCATTTCTATACTGCGTGTATATATACTAATGATGATAAACCTAATGTTAATGAGAACTCATAATTATTGAATTCTCACATACATGCCATTGCCGCTCTAATTCGTTGCATCAATTTCTACACATGACAAAATCGCCTTTGTCTAAGAATGTAGCTGCAACGTGTCACGGATGGATACGGCTTTCACACATTTTTTCATTTTCTCGGACAACCTGGACGGTTGACGCCGTGACACGTTGCAGCTACATTCTTAGACAAAGGTGATTTTGTCATGTGTAGAAATTGATGCAACGAATTAGAGCGGCAATGGCATGTATGTGAGAATTCAATAATTATGAGTTCTCATTAACATTACGTTTATCATATAATATTTTCGTGACCTGGGTATGATATGGTAAACTTAATAAGTCGGCGATTAAAGGTCTGGTTTATTACTTCAAAGTATATATATTTAAATCAACCCTAGATGTTTCGGCAATGATGCCTTTGTCAAGGATATAAAAAATATAAATGACAGAATATAAATGTCAAATAATTGAGTTGCTATGGTTTAAATTATTCAAAGATCAAAGACATTCCAATAATAATAATAAAACATGCCTTAGTATTCCAAAAAATAGATAGCAAGGTGTGAACATATGTGTTGTTCGCTGCTAGCAGCTTGTGTCTCTTTCTTGATATGAATTTGTGTGTTGATTGCTGCTGGCAGCTTGCGTCTCTCTCTGGGTGTGTGCCCACCAACATACAAAACCCTACACTTACGCGCTCCTACAAATACAACGCTACACAAATACAAAACCACACACCCAGAGAGAGACGCAAGCTACCAGCCGCAATCAACACACAAATTCATACCCAGAAAGAGACAAGCTGCTAGCAGCGAACAACACATATGTTCACACCTTGATATCTATTTTTTGGAAACTAAGGCATGTTTTTTTAATATTATTGGAATGTACCTTTGAATAATTTAAACCATAGCAAATCAATTATTTGACATTTATATTCTGTCACTTATATTTTTTATATCCTTGACAAAGGCATCATTGCCGAAACATGTAGGGTTGTTTTAAATATATATACTTTGAAGTAATAAACCAGACCTTTAATCGCCGACTTATTAAGTTTACTATATATATATATATATATATATATATATATATATATATATATATATATATATATATTATAGTGGCTCTAATTACGTGTGCACCAAAGTAGCCTGGGAATGAAAGGTAGAAATTAGTAAAAGGTAAAGGCTTATGATAATACAACAGTGTATGGATGCAACATGTGAAAATTAATGTCGAACTGTTAATAAATTAATATCCCGACAATTTTTGTTACTTTACACACATATTTAATTGCAAATTTATTATTATTTTTTTATATCATTTATTAAATTCATGAAATTCATTAACGCGAGGATAAAAAGATATTTAACTTATTTACATTCAAATTTGTATCGATATTAGTTTAGACAAGCCCATTTTTTGAAACAGGAAAGCTCGCGAATATATCAGTATGTAATACACGCAGCACACATAACCTACTGTCTAAGGTACACACAATAATACTTGTAAATTCTTAAAACAATTTTATAAATCTAGTTAAACGATTTTTACATTAAAAATTCAACTTTAATAATAATAATTTCTTTCAAGGTAAAAAAAAAGATAATTTGCTTAAAATAAGGCTTTGAAATAAACAAATGACAACTGGCGTCTATCCTAGAAATTTTTATATCGTGCGCATCAAAAATAAATTTGTCCGTTTATATTTCATCAAAATTTAGTTTAAAACAATATTCTTAATATAAATGCTAGTCATACAAGTGCATAAACCTTAACATCGCCGTTTAAACATATATTTATCGGTCAATCAAAAGTGATTTTTCTACGAGATATTCAACAAAGCATCATAAGGGGACGCGAACCTTACCTTGACCGAATATTTAAGACGAAATTAAGCTAAAACGTATCTCAAAATACATCCAGTGTGCCATATATAATAAACACCGTACCAGATATAGAAGAACATCATCATTTCTCTAAGTTAGAAATACCTTAACCTTTATCCTCCCTGCCGCACATTGAGACCAAGGGCGAAGCCACCTTTCTCCTGCCTGCCGCAGCTCCTACAATTACAGATCCTTAGTTATATTAAAAGCAATTATCCTTATTCAATATTATTACATTTACAAATAACTAAAAAGTTTGATTTTAACTAAGAGATAAAAATCGTTTAAAAATAGCTTAGTCAATGAAAGTCTCTATTTATAACTCATATAATCACACTTACCTGTATATGTTGAAAATTTATCGTAGCGTAGTGTAGCGTTGTATTTGTAGGAGCGCGTAAGTGTAGGGTTTTGTATGTTGGTGGGCACACACCCGGAGAGAGACGCAAGCTGACATCAGCAATCAACACACAAATTCATACCAAGAAAGAGACACAAGCTGCTAGCAGCGAACAACACATATGTTCACACCTTGCTATCTATTTGTTGGAATACTAAGACATGTTTTATTATTATTATTGGAATGTCTTTGATCTTTGAATAATTTAAACCATAGCAACTCAATTATTTGACATTTATATTCTGTCATTTATATTTTTTATATCCTTGACAAAGGCATCATTGCCGAAACATGTAGGGTTGTTTTAAATATATATACTTTGAAGTAATAAACCAGACCTTTAATCGCCGACTTATTAAGTTTACCATATCATATCCAGGTCACGAAAATATTATATATATATATATATATATATATATATGATAAACGTAATGTTAATGAGAACTCATAATTATTGAATTCTCACATACATGTCATTGCCGCTCTAATTCGTTGCATCAATTTCTACACATGACAAAATCACCTTTGTCTAAGAATGTAGCTGCAACGTGTCACGGCGTCAACCGTCCAGGTTGTCCGAGAAAATGAAAAAATGTGTGAAAGCCGTATCCATCCGTGACACGTTGCAGCTACATTCTTAGACAAAGGCGATTTTGTCATGTGTAGAAATTGATGCAACGAATTAGAGCGGCAATGGCATGTATGTGAGAATTCAATAATTATGAGTTCTCATTAGCATTACGTTTATCATCATTAGTATATATACATGCAGTATAGAAATGAAAGTCGTATCTATTTCTGGGTAAGGTGTATTGACAATTAGTAATAACTATGAAACGTCGACGTCTGCACATCCCGGATGGATACGGCTTTCACACATTTTTTCATATATATATATATATATATATATATATATATATATATATATATTGATATGATATGACGGCTATGAAGTGAAAAGCCACCACATTCGGGCTTCAATATGATATAATACGACGAATGACTTTGAAGAATTATGTATATAAAATTTAATAAATTATCTGAATAACTGGCTCCAACTCGTAAATTTTTAAATAGACAAAAATTAACAAAAGCACTACTTAATCTCAGGTTTTAAGGTAGGTTCTAGATACTCAGACAGTACACATACATACATACAATAAAAAAACGATTTCATAGAGTAAAATAAATATATAATTGTAATGATTATTAATTGTTTTCTTTACAAGATACAAACAACAGGATATGAATATGCACTTAATATGCTAAATCATACATTAATCAAAGTTGGGTTGCTTGTATACCCCTTCTTACAAATTATAATAGGTTGCCTACACAGTACACGTATGGTTCATAAGGTAAACACAACAAATTCAGGTTATTTATGAGATTATTATAAAAAAATATAACTGTTGTTTGAAAATGGTAATTTGCCCCTCAAGATAACGTGAGTTTAATACGTTATAATATGAATCAAAAGTGATAAAAGTACTGGAAATATCTAACGGGATCTGGAAGGTAGGGTGTTGTGGTGCACCTCTCGTACGGCTGAAAAATATCCTTTCCGTAGAACTGCTTTCGTGACAAGTCCTTGAAGTTATACACTCGGTTATGTTAATTTAATGTTTTTATATGTTTCAAAATCAAGTTTGACCAATTCCTGCATAGGCAGAATAGTAACACTATATAAACTTCAAAAATGACTTCGAGTTTTCAAACAACTGCCTACTTCAAGGCTTGAATAGTAAAAAGGATCTTCCTTACAATTGTACGGCTATATATTCGGAAAGAAAACTACGTCATGGTAACAAAAACTACTCTGGACGGAATATTGGAAATAAACGAAGATAATTACTCAAACACCCTGACAAGGTTAAAGAGTAATTGAGGAAGCCAACATAAAAAAATTCAGCAATTAAAACGCAGCAACAAAGGATAATTAACAAGTTTAAAGCTATATCGACCATCAAGCGATCTATATTCGGAAGTTAAATTAGGTGGCGCAAAGATGTCGTTCTGAGCAAATGAAAATAAAGAAGCCAAAATTAAGTTTAAAAAAAAGGTTTTCCAATAAAGTAAAGCATCCTAATAGATTTACAAAATTCTAATAAAAAATACCACAATGTTAGAATTGTTTAAGGAGAAACAATAATCGAAATATCAATTCAAATATGCGAATAATGACTTCCCATAAAATTTCCAAAATGTCAAACTGCGCAGAAATATAAAAAACTAAGCCGGCTAAAAATATGGATATAGTGACATCGAACATACAAAATTATAAGATGATATTAAAGTTTGAAATTGCCTACGATGATCGATAATTAGTAATTAAAGTAAATAAATTATATTAAACGATAATATTGAATTTTGAATAGCTTATGATGACTTAAAATTAGAAATTAATGTAATTAAGCCTTAACCCCTTCGCTCCCAGGCCGGTTATGCAACTCGACGATATTATACCAGATTTGGTTAAAAAATGGTCTTCCGTTTCGTTGAAGTTTTTGCATTGAAAATTATTACACTATGCCTAAATAGTTATTTTACAAAAAAGACATTGAAAAATATTCCATAGGCGGCGCTACCTGGGCCATTTTAAGGCAATAAACAAAAACTTTTTGCTTTGCTAAATATAACGATGCATGATTAGTTTTTACAAATATAGCTTACTTCTGAATAATTAGGGAAAAAACATGATCAAAACCGAAGACATAATAAAGACAGTAGCGGAGATGTGTGAAGAAACATTTATTATGGGACCAGAAAATACAATATAAGTAGGTACTATTTCATTTCAATAGTCATGAAACTGATCGAAATGGGCTTTACAACACAAATAGACGGGAGCATTTAGGCAACTTGTGCATAAGTTGCTTGTGTATACTCTCTTTTTATCAGTTTGGTAACATATTTTACAAGTTCCCCTTTTGCGGCGTTTCCCTAATTCCTTGTAGAAGGACGCAAACTGGTGTTTATTTTTGGCTGACTTGACATTGGTGGAACTGCTTCCACCTGGTTTGTATTCTTCTTTGATTCTTGTATATCCAGATGAATATTTAGTCAAAAAACCATCAATCAAAATTTTTGTAAACTCCAACACACTCTTCTCCTTTTCTTCGGCATTTGTGTACAACACTCTCGCATTCAACACCATGCGTTGGATTACATGAAAACCAATTTTTTTAAACCAGGTGTAACTTTTCCTGGTGCAATCATATGGTTCAATGTCTTGATCAGTCGCATCTACTCCTCCCATATTTAGATTATAATGTTCTATAGCAGTTGTGTTTTGAATAAATATTGTACTTGATGTGGAGGGCCGGTAACGATTTTTTTCTGTATATCCGGCCTCAAGTTTAGTGGTCAGTAGATACACATCTCTCTTATCCTTATATCTAGTAATCAAAACATCATCTTTTCTGACAAAGCATGTTTGAAAAGTTTCTAGAGGGACTTCTGTCAGTTCTTTGGGTACACCTCTATTCGCGCGAATAGTCTCAGTCACATTGGTGTTTTTTGTGAGTAGAAACTCTGCTAGCCTCAAAGATGTGTACCAATTATCAATTATTATTTCTCTGCCTTGATTTAATAAATTTTGCAACAGGAACACCACAATTCTTTCAGATAGAGACAAAACTTCGGATCCCTGAATGTGAGCGACGTTGTACATGTTTTTTCCGAAGTACATATCAAAATTCGAAGTGTACCCTCGTAAATGTTGACTGCTGGGGCATGCGCAAAACAGCTTCATTCCGAAACGGGAACGCTTCGTTTTTATATATTGTTTGAAATGGATTCGACCTTTATACAAAAGCAAACATTCATCAATTGGAACTATTTCTCCAGGATCAATAAGATTCATACAATTTTCTTTTACATACGCAAAAAAACATACCCAAACGGGTATTAGGTTTACCTGGAATGAAGGCTCCCGGATTACTAAATCTGATGAATTTCAATATTGAGAAAAATCGATTTCTACTCATGATTTTGGCACAAAATATATTTGGCCCTGGAAATAAAAAATCACGTTTCCAATAGTCGTGGATTGTAGGGTAGCGAATTAGTCCCATGTATACATTTCAGGAACCGTTACATCTTTCCACATAATGTCGTACACTTTCTGGGTACCATTTTCTACTAGGTACCTTCCTGCTCGTTCATTTGTCCATTCATAAAGAAATTGGACAATTTTTTCGGATATGAATGCTATGAAGCAATTCTCGGGATGTTTCATGTCTTCCAGTTCAACAGCAGGATGAACACCTTCAAACAAACGGGAAACCGGCACCAACGCTGACGCTCTTGCATCCTAAAGTAAAAATAAAAATAAGCACATGATGATATGAAAATAAGGGTAAAATTACAGAGAATGGATCCACTACAACATTATAATCTCCCATGCTTAGCGCCTCATCGTCTTCAGAGTCGGAGGCACTGGACAAACTATCATCATCATCGTCGTCGGAGGGCTCTGGCAAATATTCTGAGCCAGAATCATCAAATTGCTCTCCATTATCAATGAAATCACTCATTTTTACAAAAAAACAAATTATAACTGCAGCCGTACTCTTTAGATGCAATATAATGACGCACATGACGCGAACAAGTGAATCTATAAGCTTGACCTTGAGTTAACCATTCAAAACTTCCATCCCCACCAATAATTTTTCAATATGACGATATCCCAAACATAAAACAACGTGTACAAAATTATCCCAGGCTTATAGCAAAAGTATAATATTTGTTGGCACATATGGCAACCTGGGATCACAATGCATAGTAAGCTTGTTGCCACCGGTGGCAACATGGGTCTGAAGGGGTTAAAAATACCCAAATGGTATAAGGATCATTTTTCGAGCGTAACAACTCCCCCCTTTTCAAAAGAAATTTACCTGTAAATTTCTCCAAGAAAAAAAAGAAAATACGGAAAGTGAGAACGCAAGCCAAAGTTACGGCAGCTGAGCGAACAGCAAGGCAAACGTAATGCGGTAATCAATAACGACGGAAATTAACAAGAGGTAAAAAGAAAATGATTCGGCAAAATCGCAATTATAACTATTTAATGAAGATAAGGTGACCTAAAGTCAAAAACGCTAACAGAAAAAATCTGACAAATCTACTCAAAATTATACGGCAAAACTATACATATCATCTGGCAAAATTATACCTAACTGACTGGCAACACAAGCCAGAATAAAACAGGTAACACTATCAGAAGTGAACCAACGAACATAACCCAAAATAAATCTCAAGTGAAACTATCCAAGAACAGATAGATGCAAATCGTAACACAACAAGCGAAACTGACATAAATGTCAAGTAAAACTATCAACGAACAGATTGAGTGACGGAGGAGACTCGCTAGCACAACACCAACGCTATGCCTTTCAGTTGCTCGGCCCAAACACCCACAGAGGCCCTTCGACAGTCGGTCGGTACGGGGACTACAAATAAGGAAATCTAAAAACAACAAAACAAACAATACTGAACGGTCGTCATACCAGCAGCGGAATGCGCAAGAGCCGATATAATGCTGAGTGTTCAACGAAGAAAACAAGAAAGGGAAAGAAAAAGCTGAATAAAGCACCGAAAAAAGCCCAGACAAGGAGGGGATCATTACTCCTAGCGGCGAAAGAAGACAAAAAGCTGCGCTTTGAACACCAGTCATGAAAATCGCTGCGTCACAACTAAAACCAGGGAGAAACTTCCGACAGCTCAATAGAGACTGACTATTGTGAAGCAGAAGTAGCTCAAAAAAAACAATAGGATTAACTAAAAGAGGTATACCACTAACGTTAAAGGATGCAAATGGATAAGGAAAAATAGGTTAGAAGCTAAAAGGTAGGATATGAGCAACTGAGACACCGTGTACTCACGAGTTCCAACAATCCCTCAATCGATACGTCTTAAGATAGAGAAAACACAAAACTATCATCTGGCCAAACAAAAAGAATAAACGGTAGTAAAAACGAAAGTTTAAAGTGCGGAGGCGGCCTAACCTCTACACTGACGCAGTTGAGGACCCATACGCAAAATAAGTAAACAAATAGAGACACGTCCATGACCGAGAAAAAAAAATACGCGATACGTAACGAGGGGTGTCGGTCTCAGCCCTATATGAAGCCTTAAGGAATGGACGACGGAATATATTGAGGTCCACCCCGCTTCTACACAAAAGCGTGTCGACAACATAGTGATAAAGGGATCACATCCACGATGTATCCAAAGTCATAATACGATTATCCTCCAGAGCCACAAACAACGGTCCAAAAGAAAGCGGAACAACCGCATACATGTAGGAAAGAACATCCCACATGCTAAATACGGACCTCAAGTGTAAAAACTCTAAGTGATAAAGTTCAAAAGTCCTAATCGGTAATCAAAAGGTTAACCAACAGTTAACGTCAAAATCGGTAAATAAATCAGAATTTAATCGAACACGTCCATCCCGTATAAGAGTTTACAAAAGCCCTCGCACGAGGATAACCTAAAAGGTACGAAAAACTCTTAACGGCCAAAACACATCAAACTGGTTAGAACTACTGTGTGTAAGTGTGGACTTCGAATCCTCCAAATAGAGATGCAACAACAGCAGATGGAACACTCATATCAACAGCTCTAAACGTCCAAAATCGATAC